>CM043723.1:27093677-27506924 GCA_023969325.1 Oryzias curvinotus
AACAAAGAACCGATTCCTGTGACTGTCCTTTACCGGAGGGACGGAGTGCTCCCCGTCAGACGCTCCCATCACGCTGCCATGCAGTGTTTGGAGTCCAAACAAAGAGTCCAACGAAGGGCCTCTGTTCTTGTTTAAAAACAATCAAGGTGTCCCAGACTTTCACTTGGACAAAAATGGCAGATAAAGGATGAGAAGATGCATCTTTTCTTCAACATGCATGCCGAAGCGCCGTCTTATTGAAGCCTGAACCCTCTAGATTGGGAAGTGTTTGTGTTGCCCTGCACACAAAGCTTCCAATAAAGCACCGTCTTGCCAGCAGCGGGCCTATAAACAGCAGGCAATTAGGGCTGATGATCTGGAGAGACAAGATGTTGACACGAACACGGCCGTCACGGGTCAGGCGCGTTCGGCGGCAAAGCAGCGTGTCGCCTGATGTCCCGTGAAGTGATGTTTGTAGTCCTCGGGGAGTTTGTGGAGGCTGTGGTTCACGTTGGATTTTTGTGTGTGTGACGGTTGCCTGTGTGTGTGTGTGTGTGTGTACACGCATGCGTGCGCTTGATGGACAAAGAGCAGACGAAAAGTGCCAGATGGGTGTCCAGCCAGCTAATCCTGCATGTCAGGTGTCCCTGCGGGTCATGCAGCCCCCCCCCCCCCCCCCCCCACACACACACACACATTCCCCCAAAATGGCAGCCTGGCTCCAAACACGCCCCTTTCACCCTGAGCGCCGGAATGTGTCCACAGATAAACAGGCAGGTGTTAGCAGCTGGGCTCTGCCACACGCATTAGCAGCATCTCACATGTGATTTCTCCAACAACAGCCCTGCGTCACAGTGAGATACACACCCCGCTAACGCATCACAGTCAAGGTTTTTTACTAAAAATTGCATGTTAGAAACCCAAAGGACATTCCACACCACAGAGCTTTAGAAAGAGCTCCGCTCTCGAACAAGGACGAACCCCGACCTCCCACTCCGGAACAGTTTGGTGCGTCGTTATTCTGACCTGCAGCCTTCCTGGACTGACACAATCCCTCCTTCTGCGCCTTTGAGTTAAAGTTTCAGCACCGCCACAGACTCAAAAACTCACCAACATTTCAGCGCACCTAATTGAATTTTGGGCATAGAGAGAGACACGCCCCCCCCCTCCAAAAAACCATGATGACATCACAGCGGGAGAAACCGTGACAAGCCAAAATCTTCTATAAGGCCCAAAGAATATCTCAGAATCCACTAATGGAACTAAAACACATGTCAGATATATCCAAAGAAGGTTTTGAAATTATTATGGGATGGCCACAGGACCAAGGCTGTGACAAATTGTAACATTTGGTGATTTTCACATTTTATCACAATATGGGAAAAGGAAACTTTTGTTTGAGCGATCTTCACAAAATATCACACACAACCACAAGTCTACAACTACAGCCCAAGTTTTTCTGACCTTTGACCCGGAGAAGAGGCCGTCATCTTTATTTAAAAGAAATAATAATAACACATTCACCTTTAGTACCAGGGATTTTGGTCAATCGCTTTCTAACTCCTCACGTGTCATAGAAAAGCTGCTTGGGAAAATACGTCCGTTTTAAAGTTTGTAGATTTTGACCAGCGTTAGCGATGCGAGCTCGCAGAAGTGCTGTTTCCTGTGGCTCGCATATTTTTTACTGGAATGTCAAAATGTCATGCATGAATCCTTGGCTCGAGCTGAACAAAATAAAATGACATACGACTTGAACATACAAGGAGCACTGTTGCCAAGGAAATCCCCAAATCTCCTTTTGCCAATTCTTCTAAAAATTACACAGACCTGTTTGTAACCCACAGGTGACCAAAAAATAAAATGGTTGCTATGGAGATAAACTAAGAGAAAAACTGCCATTTGGAAAAAAAAAAAAGAGCTCAGAGGGGAGAGTGAGGGGCATCTAGCAGCAGCTCAATCAGTGAAGGAGGGTCAAAAAGGGGGCGGTGGGGGGCAAGTAGCCATACAGCGGAGCTCGGGTCTGAACCTAAAGCAGAAACTGGCATAGGGGAAGTGAGTGTAGGAGTCTTGATGGACAAAAACTCAACAATTAGTGTGAATGTATTCAAGATTTAGCTTTCTATTAACGATCTGGCAGATCGGAAACTGCTAAAACCAAACCGCAGCTGAGGACAATCAACATCAAAAGGCCGTGTCACATGACCACTACGTACAATTTGCACATTTTCCACGTGTGAACTTTCGGTCTTTAGTGATACATGCGTGGTCAGTTGAGAATTGCACAGTTCATGCATACTTTACGTTTATACTCAATTGTTATGGATGGATACGCTAATTTGTGTCTTTCCACCATCATTCCACGTATGTGTAACCCTTTTTGGACATGTACCATCCATGTGTACCCTCTGGTATCGCATATACAGTGCACATTAAAATTAACGGACGCACAAATCAGTAATGAATTGCATATAAACAGCAGAATTATCACACACGGTTCATGTTCTACGTTGATTTACATGTTCTTTGCGTGCTTTCTGTGGATTTACATTACATCGCTGAAAATTTCATGTAAAGACCAAAACTTTTTTGCTCTTTCTCACACATGTTTACCTATGACCAACTTTGATCCCTACAGTATGCACAAAATGTGTGTAGTGGTAGTGTGACACGCATGTGGTCTACTGTCCTCTTTTCTGGAGACATTGAGCCGTTCCTGTAAAAGAAACACAGATTGATGAGGCCTCAAAGACCGGGGAACTCCTGCAGAAGGAAGACTGCAGCTGAACTCGTGAAGCTCCCAGTTCATGTGTGGGCCAACCTCTGAAAACACCTCAGTCCTGACCATGAACAGGAATCAGGGCGGCCCTCTGGCTTTAACACCTGAAAAGCGTCAGTAGGAAAAAAACAAATCAACACTCGTGTCACTCCAAAAATCAATCCTACAACTACTTCAGGAGCATCGCTGCGACCAGTTAATGAGCCGGCCGGTAAATCCTCTCCTACAAGGAGCTGACATCCTTTTCTGATCTCTGAGAGAGAGAGATGTTGATGAGAGATGATCGCACACAGCCGATTTAATAACTGTCATTGTATGATATGCGTTCAATCTTTTGGGCGATTATGATCTTTTAAATGACAAAAGTACTGCAGGAAGAGGAGAAAGGCTCAGAAAGACCGAGACCATCAGAGCACGCAGCCAGCTCCTGCTTTTGCACTCAACACTTCTGGATCTCTTTAATGGGAAGCTGTCATTTTTGCTTTTCTGGTTCATAACCTGAAAGAAAAGATGGACTTATTCTCGCAAGTAGGGCTTAAAAAGCAAAAACAATGTTTGTCCTGACTGAGAATGTTCATGCTGCATGAGAAGCTACAAGCTCAGAGCTTCTGAAAGTCCTCATAGAGCTCTCACTGTACGCACAAGCAAAAAAGACACAAAAACATCTCCAACGCTGGCAATGCTAATGGATAGAGGAGTCTGGGACTCAACCAGATTTATTTGCACTTGATGGAATTGCGGAGAAAGTGAGTAATCTTAGGCGTCCATCAGATTCATGTCAGATAATGCTGCTGCATGATCTCACTTCCAGACCTTCTTCTGTTTTCTGTCCAAGAAAACATGTTTGTTGCGTCACAGCATAGTTTTATGCTGGAAACAAAAAGCTACGTTTAATTGTGAAGAGCAAAATGTGTAGGAACTACAAAACGGAAATGGCAATTTAAAAAAAAAAGCCACGTTTTTGCAATCTTGCAAGTAAGAACAACCTTCTCCTTTCTCTTGGAACCCGTTTTACGGTCAATCAAAATGAAAACACAAACATTTTTTTAGAAATGAAGTATGTTGTGCACACTCAGACCAGTGAAACCACAGAAACAATCACAGGCTTCATTTGCACGTTCCCAGGATGGGTATTGAACCTTCAACCGTCAATCAAACCTCCTGACTCACAGCGTCTCTATGAAGACTTTTAATAGAAGAGGGTTTTAAGCCCAGCCCTCCCACCCCCCACACCTACACACACATACACACACTAGAGTTCTGCATGTCAGAGAGTTACGCAACATTGCACCCAAGCCAAGAGTCATTTCTGATCGCACAAATGACTTCCTGCTTGAAATATGCACGGAACAATTAAAAACGCTGTTTGCGACACAACCCTGAAAAGGTGACATCCATCAGAGACGGAGAGCAGGTCGAGAGCAGAAGTGGGCTGTCCTCATTCTCTGTTTTCAGAGTGGAAAGTGTGATTTTTCATTCAATCTGTAAGGTAGCCCCTTCAAGATTTAACGAATGTAGGGATGCTAACACTTTCCTTTTTTTTAGTTTTTTTTTAGGTAAAAAGTAAATAGTGTTTCAAACATTTCATGGATGCCATCACTGGTTTGATCTCATGTTCGTTCAGCTTTCAGGGTGTGAGTCAGAAAAAACCAGACTAAACATGAAAGATAAAGAGATCTTTTGGAAGAGAGGAGGCTCAGGCAGCCAAGAAGATCGGCTTCCCTCCTGCCGCTGGCAAAGGCAGAATCAGAGCACTCTCAACTAGCAAAGAGTAGGTAAAAGCAGCGGAGAGCAGAGAAATTAGGACAGGAAAGAAGTGCACCATGTGCAAGACACCGCAGTTAGACAAATGACTGGAGGTAGAAAAACTTTACTTTAACATGGTCTGCGTTTTACTTCACCAGCCGGGGCTCCATAACAGAAAGTACCAAAGCTGTGCTTATGATCTGCATGAAAGTGGAGAGACGGGCGGGTGGGTCAGCTCAGGTCATGAAGCGTCTTTGTGAAGGAAGGGCTTCCCATGGTGTTTTCACTTTGAAGTGAATAAAGTACAAGATGTTGCAGCCATTTCCAACCAAAAGGTCAAAGCGGCAAACGTCAGGGAAAAACGCCCGACCAATCAAAACCTGTCAAACTGTGAGTCGACTCACACTGAAGCAGGACTTCACGTTCTCAGGCTAAGAATATCATCCACCAGGGGTGTAACCCTTTATTCTAACAATATATTCATAGCATTTGTGTTTAATGATTGGATTCATAGTATTCATTTGGAACAATTTGACATGGATCCCGGACACCTCTAGCTAAAGTTTCTCTCGCTGCGGTTCCATGTCCAAAATATCTTTGATCGGATCAAAGATCGGATTAGAAGTGAACTGCGTACGTGGGCCCAGAAAAACGTTATCCGCTCATAACAAACGCAGAAATGTGCCACACTTTCAATCAGAATAAATCATTTGGACATTTCTAGAATACCGGAAATGGCCGTAGAAGAAGAAATGGCGAGTTCTGTTGTGAACAGACAAACATAGAGCGAGACGATCTTCTAAACGTTCTTTTATTATTGTTAGGATTATCAATAAGTGCATGTTCGCTCATAATTTTTCTAAAAATGTGCGACCAGTGCTTTATTCTTGGCCGAACGGACCCGGACGAAGGGTTAGGGTTAAACTAGTACGTGCCAACGACATTTGGTCGTGGATGCAGTACAAATCCAGGCGGTCAGTGCGGCATCTTCATGTGCATCTTGGCTGCAAGTAAACTGGAGTCGCAGCAGCTTTTCGTGTGTTTCTTTGATTGTGTCGGTTCCTCTGATCTGCATCATCCTGTGATTGGATCTGCTTCAGAGGCACGACACCTTAAATTGTTCGAGTGCGGTTGACGGATGACAGAAGGGTAAGATAAGTATTTATGAAAGCAATAAACAAGCAAGAGATCCTGCAGAGTGGGAGAGGGAAAAGAAATTCTTCTTTTTAATTAGAGCGGCGACAACTTTCATTTCCACACGAGGTGGGGTGGTTTGGGTCTCTTTTGGGTGCGTCTGGAATCCACTCTCGCTCAAATCCACCGTGGCCGAGATGAAAGGTGGGGAGGATGCTGCCGAAGCAAAAAGAGAGTGGAAGGCATGAAAATGAGCTGCTGAGCTGATAACTGCTGCACAGATGAAAGATGAGCTGCTAGCAGAGTGACAATAATCTATTTCAAATGCAGGCAGATGTGAGCGGTGGGTGATGTAATTATGCTCAACAAAGCAGTGTGCTGGATAGGTAAATTGCTGTGTTTTCACTCGTTTGACATTAACAACTTGTCTGTCATTTTGGGCTTGGGATAGAAATAAGGCAAAGATTTATTCCTGTAAAATTCAAATGTGTATCCTGTAATCCTTTAAAAATCAGTAATTAGCGATGAACCTTTGGATAGAAACGCTTTATGAAGGAGAAACACCAGCATGGCTGCCTTCCAATCGCCTCTTAGGTGACCTCAGGTCACGCTGGGATGACACACATGGACCATGGGAGTCTGTTGAATGCTTAAACTTAGTCCCAATCAAGCCAAAACCGAGGGAAACCAAAATGATGCGCAGGTCTGAGTCATCCGTTTGTCCAGCTGGCCCTGAGGACGATCTTATGACAATCATGACCAGCTCAGTGGCCTTGTGGAAGAGTGTCCGCCCTGCGACTGGGCGGTTGTGAGTTCAAATCCAGACTCTAAAAATGCCTCCCTGCTTGACACTCAGCATGAAGGGGTAGAGTTGGGGGTTAAACCACCAAATTGTTCCTGCTTAACGATTGTCCCTATCGGTAGAGACCAGGGCAAACCTGTATGGGGCAGGCAGGTGGCATGCAGGAAATATCAGAGATTTGAGTGCTAGAAGCGGTTTATGTCATACGGACCTGCCTGCATATCTAAATCTGTGTGGTCATGAACGTAGACGGCGGCGGTAAGGCGTCGGTCTGTCAGGCGGGGACGGTGTCACTATGAAGTGTGGCGGATCGCCGGCTGGCAGCAGCTCTGATTTTTTGGACGCCAGGTTGACGTCCAGTCATCGCCGGGCCCCTCATTGAGTGCCTGCGCTGCTACCGTAGGATGTCTAACAATCGAACAGTGGCAGTGGGACAGCAGCACGGGGCAGGGGGGTGGGTGATGGTCTGAAAGCGGCTGTTTCTTTGGTGACCCCCCTATCAGTCAACCTTTGCGCTGCTGCCTTCCTGCCATCCGCCTGCCACTGGACTGCCACCATGCGACCTCCACATGGGCCTGGGCGCCACCGACCAATGTCAAAAAAATCCTCCGGGAGCTGTAATACATTTTCTTTAACCCGTCCACCGTGCGGCGTGTAAAAATGTGACTGCTGCCTCCCGATCACAAATGCTTAGCCATGACACCACCTGCTGACTTTGCTGCATTTAGGTCGCCACGCAGTGTCATTTCTGGCTTTACCAGAAAAATCGGGTTTTATTGCACAGGTCGTATTTATATGTTTCTTGAAATGTTTATGGAGGGGGAACTTTGTCCTTTCTGCTTTTTTTTACTCACATCTCTGTTTAAAAATGATGCGATCCTAAATTCTTTCATTCTTTTTCATTCTATCTTTCTATTCATTTTTATTCAGTAGAACAAAATTAAAGAGATGAACTTGATAAATGGCTCTAGTGAAACGAAAAAAAAAAAGGCTTAAAAGGCTGTTTTTAATCAAACTGTAGGGAAATAAATGCATGTGGCCCAAAATGATTTACCGCACGAATATGGCCTCACATATCATGGTATAATCGCTATTAAACAGATTCATAAAAGTTCATTCTGAAGTTAAACAATGCTGGACTCCCCATCTAATTTTCAGGGTTTTTTTCTGAATCCCTTGTACATCAGATCCTCTACAGTCTGATAGGATTGTTTAAGGGAAATAGCTTTGGGGATGGAGTTAGCCTGATAGCAATGAAAAACAATGAAAGGGCCCATCTGATTAACCCCTTCACCTCTCCTGATGTTCTATGGAGAGCAGGCTCCAGCTGCTGCAGAAAAGACAAAAACATCCACGTTCACTGTCCTGATAATTCGGCACATTGAGTTAATCCTGACTCCAGGTCAGTTTGACCAATTTGTTTTAGGATTTTAGAGTCACCTCTGGTAGCTTTTTTTTTGTGTCTTATTCTTAGTTGATTTAAAAATGTACACTGACCAGACTAAGACAAATTTGAGGAATGCATCTCCAACTTTAACACTCTCTGGCTCTGTCAAATCAATGCTTTAAAAATAAGCAGCAGCAGCATTGAAAAACAACAGGGAGGGATTAACAGAGAAAAAAGTGAAAAACAAGAAATAATTGAACAGATTAGGGGAAAACAAAGAGCAGAAACTTCAAGGAAAAGGAAGAACATTTTGATAGGTAATTCCCTGAGTTTGGTGTTTAGAGCCTTCCACATAATAAGGGCGGATCAGGCACACCAGAAGAGACTGAGAGGGATTCAGAAACTTAGAGGAGGGAGGAGATTTAGTCAGGATTTGAGGACAACACAGCAGATGCAGCAGTGGGAGGAGAAAACACTCTGACTGATTCATCTCACAAAGGGCTACTCCCACTATTCTCCACCCGCTCTGTTATCACGAAGCCCTGCAACCTCCGCCACACCCCGCTCCTCGCTGCCTCTGCGCTCCCCGGTGCCGGCGGCATCAGTTCCTGCCTCTCTGCAAGCTCGGGTGATTGCAGCAGAATGCGCGCGCTGGTTTCTCGAACAGACTTGCATTGGGGCTGTCGTTGCTGCACAGTGTTTCCTGAAAGCCGAGTGGCACCTGATTAATCTGAAGTGCAATGTGAAAAGCACAAACCAGCAGTGGAGGCCCTGTCATTTTTGTTGAATGCAGAGCAAACTAGGTTTCAGGAAATAATAACTTCTGAGAGAGAAAACACCATTCAATCCTGAAACGACTTCAAAAGAGCACGTTTACTTTCAGATATTTCATTTTTTAGGACCGTTGTAAAGCTCAAACGTTCTGTTTCCATGCAGTGGAGACAAATTTGAAGTGGTGGTTTGTCACAGAGACAGTGAAACTCAGCTTAGCGTGTTTTCTGGTTGTTTGCATGTTGTCCCTCACAGATACGGTGATGCTGTGTCTTGTACTGCAGCATGTTTCGTGCACGCCCCTCTCCTGCATCTGCAAACCATCACTCATTCCAGTTTTTCTCTCCAGTTTGCCTTTCTGTCTTCATTAAGCCCCCGTGATTCTCCTCAAGGCGCCCCTCCCTCTCGTGGACAAACAGCTGTGCATCTTCATATGCAATGAGCAGAAGTGCGGGTGCAGACACATTTTCCTCTGCCCCTGTGAGCCTTTTCTGCACAAGCAGGCGTGGGTAGAGAGACCCCTGGGGAGTGGAAGGAGGTACTGCATTACTGAGTGATGGTCTATTTTGGGTCTCTGCAGCAGCACAGGCCAGTTGGATGCGATTCTGATCCCTCACGCTGTCACTCTACTGGTTTTCTCGCTAGAACCTTTTGCCATGAAGTCTTTTTCAGTTAAATATTTCCTCTCTGATGGAAATCGCGTTTGTGACATGTTCTTGTAGCACTTTGCTGATCGTGGAGAATTTATAAAAAGAAAATTAAGCTTAAAACGGCATTTCTGAGTATTTCTTTACTAAAAATGGTTATGAAACAGGAGCAGTCGAAAAGATGCAGTTTGAAAAAAAAAAACCTTTTTATGGCCAGCAGTACCAACCAAAACCCAAAAGGTGAATTTCTAAAGAATTCTTGCCGCTCTGCAGAAACTATGTCCCAGAAAACAACGCTTTTTTTCTCCGCTTATGGCTAAAAGCGGCACAATCATGATTAAAGACGGCTTTGATAACGAATCATGGGAGTGGGACTTTAAGGTGAGAGTTGCTCCTTCTTTCTCTCGACCGCCTTGGCTTCGCCAGATACGACTCCGACTCATCAGACTCCAATAAAGCGGCGGCCCGGTCACCGCCGGCGCCTCGTCTCTCCTCATTTCAGCTTCATTGACAGCGGCTGTGATTTACGCAGCACGGCCCAAGGGTTGATTGAAGCGAAGTGAGGGATAATGCCTTTTCAAAGCAGTGATGAAACTTCTTGCCCGATGATGAAGTGATGTTAATTGCCAAGTGCCACTGAGAAGTGCTCAATTAATGCACAATAAAGACAAAAAAAAAAATCAGAGAAAACAGGAGGCTGACAGATGTGTTTAATCCGCTCTGCTTCAGGTGAAGAAAAGCAGTCGGGTTCAGAGTGAAATGATGTTTCAGGGGCTGCTGTCAAATTGAAGAGGTGGGGACTCGCTAATCAGCAACTCTGTGTTTGAAATTGGAACTAAAGGTGTCTTCCTAAAAAACAACCATGAAATGTTGAATTTTTTTGGTGTGTGTGTGTGATTATTTCATCTTTGTGTGAAGTGACAAAGCTGTTTTTCTGGAGGGCGGTTACACTGAGATGCATTTTTCCTGCGTTCTCCTGTGTGCTTAGCTCTCTTCACTACTGCTAATGCTTTTCCAAAATGTTTTTGCAGAGGACTATCAGAACTTTAATCATCTTCTTTCTAAATACCTCATAAATCTTTTTTAACGTTCTTCAAGATTAAAACATGTTTTAAAGGTCATTTTAATGTTGTTAACTTGCCTAACCATAACAAACTAGTCCCAAAACAAGTTCTTCCTGTCCTAACTAAAGCTGATTTAAAGTACATAAACATTTGCTATGTTTCCCTTCTAACCTCTAACCTTTTAACTTCCAGATTTTCTTGTATCCATTCTTAATTTGTCTTCTCCAAATTTCTTAAAGGGAACCCTGATTATGAGCGCCTGGCTATTGCTAGACAAAGAATCCCATACCGACTCGGTCGGGTAGTTGACGAGTGGCTACTCGAAAAAGGTAATAAAATCCCTTTAACTCCACAAATGATCTAACTGCCTAACTCAGCCTAACCGCTCTGGATGAGGTGCAGTGCCACGCAGCAGGGGCGCACGATCCGGCTCGCCAGCACTGGCTTTCAGATGATTGGGTGACACAGTGTCATGTGATTCCCCTCAGTTATTCTAGCAACAATAACTGAGAGGAAACCGAGCTCTTAGGTGCCGTAAAGACAAATTGTTGAGCTCCTGTCCAGGAGAGCTTCACCAAAGCGCCTTAAACTGGGGCTGCATCTCTCCAGGGTCTTAACCCCCAAATAACCAAACATAACTCCTAATAACCAGAGCACATGTGAAACAGCCTACTGCTTCTTTCATGTGTCTTTTGTTGGCAGGATGTGAGTGACTTAGAAAAAAAAAAAAAGAACAAGTTTTGGTGTCTAACCAAACTCCCTGGAAACTCACTAAAAGTTAAAGGGACTGCTGAAGCTTCTTCCTCCAAGTGAATCAGCCTTTGGTGCAGCGTGTGGCAGCAATAAGCCGCCCGGCATCATAAATTAGGAACCCGGTGTTTCGGTTTGACTCTTTAACCCTTTGAGTGTCGGATGACCCAACGTCTTGGTTTGAGCTGCTGGAGGTGGTTGATTCATAAAAACGATTTGATCTGGCAGATATAAAAAAAACAGTCAACATCTGTTCAAAAATTAGCACAAAAAAAACCACACATCTTAAAAGAAATGTACAATAAGCTACATTTGTGTTTTTTCTAAAGTACAGGCACAGTTCTGGTGCAGCTTTTCTCTAAAACTTGTTTTCTGCATTAAAGATGTACAAACCTTACTATGAATTATTCATTTTAGGGCCAATTAGCTTTAGGGCTCTCTCTGAAACGGAAATGTGAGCGATAACACGAGCAGAGATGAATTCCGAAGAAAAAAAATCGGTCTAGGAGAGAAAAAAAATGAAGTATTCATGCGACAGACAAGAGAAATTAAGTGCCTGCATATTTATTTCATGGAAACAAAACAATTCTTGCATTCATATCCGGCTCTCGTGAAGTGACTGGTGCGCTCTCCAGCAGAGCGATGGCAAACGCACAGGCTGAGGGGTAGTTAGGACACACATTAGAATTAAAAAGACTTGGGAGATGAAAAAGTGGAGCCATGAAAAAGCCACTTCATGAAATGATTTGTGTATGCTATGGAACGCTAAACAGACTGAGTTTGAAAGTTCATTTACTATTCTCTTTCTTCTATAGTGTGAAATGAGCCTGTGTGCAATCTTTCAATGAGAACATAAGGCAGATGTAAGAATTGGGGGGAAAATAAACAAATAACCTCCCAAAAATCTTAAAATTAAGTCTGTGATCGGGGCCTTTTTTCCATTAGGAGGCAGCCTCTTTGTTGAGATGAATCGATTGTTAAAAACATGTCATCTGCATATTATTAGACCAGGCACGGTGGTTTTGAAGGGCTTTTCTGTGATACTGTTTACATCAGAAGTCGGATAAAAAAAAAGTAGATTAGTGGGGAATTTCGAGCTCAAAGGGTTAAAGTTGTTTCCTGTTGTCAGAAGGAATCGTTTCAGAAACCTCCAAGTAGAATCTAACCACCTAACAGCAAATCAAACTCCACC
The DNA here is from genome assembly GCA_023969325.1 of Oryzias curvinotus. NCBI lineage: Eukaryota > Metazoa > Chordata > Actinopteri > Beloniformes > Adrianichthyidae > Oryzias > Oryzias curvinotus. Next base: position 27,105,926 of record CM043723.1, read on the forward strand.
CACACTAACCACTGAGGGCTTCTCTGATGGCTCCGTCCTCCTCAGCCCAGATCTGACCGGATCCGGCACATTCAGGAGAGCCCTCAGTTATAACCTTGTTATAAAACAAGTTTAACTCCATTGAAGCCAGACGGCAACATTTGGAAGAACTTGGACAGGTTGCGGCAACCAACAAAAACTCTAAAAAGAATTCTAACCATATTCTAACCCATGCTAAACAATAATTCCACCCACCCCTCCATGTCTGGAAACCTCAGAGGGTTAAAATGATGAACCCCAAATTGTGCTCATCTGCTCTGGATCAACCAAACGTTTTTTAACGCGAAGGTCCCTTTAACGTTTAACGTTTTCATCCCCGGAAGTATGTGTGTTATTTTAGGAGAGAGCTGTTGAGTGTGTGGTCCTGCTGTCGTGGATGTCTTGCGTTGTGTGGAGGTCTCCATGTGTCCTAAAGCTGTGGATCAAAGCAGACTCAGCCCTGTGGGTTCCCTCCGCAAAGTTCAGCACATCAGTCAAATCTCTCAGAAAGTGGAGTGTCATCCCAATCCAGTGTGGACAGAAGAAATGCTCTCGCGCTCTCCCAAGTTGGTACGTTGGTCACACCCGGCTCTAATGGAAGTCGCTGGAGCCGGCAGAGTCCTGGAGGAGAGGCACGCTGTGGTGCTGCGCCGTCTCCCCGGATCTCATTCCAAAGCCTTTATTCAATCTCCCATACTGTGTGTGAGGCAGATCAGAGTGAGCATCTCCAGCCCACTCTGTGTCTGCTGACTAAATTCAACACGGCAGCAATTACAGAGACCCAATGGAGGGGAAAAATTCCAAGTGCCAAAAGTTTACTACAGCTCCATGTCAAGCCAAACTTACTCAGACGTGTTTCCTTTTTGCTCGTGATGGATCTGTCACACCAGGGTTATTTTTTTTTTTGTTTTTTTTTGTCCCCTTGTCCATTCTGTAAAAAACCCCACCAAAACTCCTGACACTGTAAGAGGGAGAAATTAGAACAAATATCTCCACAACTGCATCCAACGTGTCAGAAATAAGCTTATTCTGACAGTCTCCTCTGAGTAGGGCTGTGTATCGTCCTGCCTCACGTAGTTTGATACGCATCTCCATACACGGTGCACTGTGGGGTAAGAAAACCGTCTAAATGAAATGAATGCTCATTGACAAAGATGAGCACTAATTAATACAGTTTTACATGTAACATGTCTAGTGTGGATAAAGGTTAGTCTTTGTTTTGAAGATGACTTTTCTTTGATTTGCTGCACAAATACAACATTTCTCCAGTTACATTACTGTCAAAAATAGGTCACAGGTTACAGGTGAGTCTATATCGAGTCCCAAAAAACAACTGTGCATGCGCACTGAAGCATTTATGATAATAAAAATAAACAGAATTGAACTTTACTGATTCCACAATGAGGAAATAAATTGGTATCATTGCTCTGTTAAAAGCATAAACTAACTCGGTCCGTCTGTGGTGCAGCTCTGATTTGTTGCGTTGCGTTGGAGGTCCGTCTCAAGACTGTCGGTTGGTTGACATTGTGGCCGTTGTCTCCCACCATTTGTCCCATCACCAACATGTCCTGCTCTCTTGGCTCATCTAAAACTTGAGCCATCAGGCCCCATGCCCTCTTTTTCCTCACTGAGTCCTTGTGACATGCACGTTTTGTGTCATGAATGATCGTGTGTTTTTGGATTTACAAAATTAAACTTTCAAAACGGCCGCCGGTGTCATCTGTGTCAGTGTGCGTGATCACGTGAACCCGTCACCTTAACTGTAAAATGTGATTTTATAAAGCTTTATTTTGAAAGTACAAAGGAAGTTTTTATTTTGAGACCCAGATCTGTTTCCCATTTCTGCGGCTTTTTTGCCGCGACATCGACGCATCAGCGGACTGGAAGTAGAACTTCTGCACAAAGCTCGCGTTGCGTTACGGAGGGCCGGATGCCAGACGGCGACATGGCAGAGGGCGATGTAAATATTCCGATAGACTAAAACTACCTTTTTGGGTCAACGCACCGCAGACGGACCAGTGAGAATCCGTCTTAACCGTTAATAACAGCGATCTCTAACAGCGGCGTTTTGTTTTTTGCGAGGCCACAACAGCTGATTGTGTAAACAATGCAGCCTTAGACCGACTCTGACCCAGAAGTGGTGGAAAATAGTCCAAAAAGGAGTAGCACACATGCCACAACACTAATTAAAATAAAAAAAATAAATAAAAGGTCAATGTCTGCCAAAGACGCTTGATCATTGGAGAACAAGGAAGCAAAAACACAAAAAGGTAACTCAAGGGTGCTGTATAAAAAAAACATACCACCAGGAAGAAAATATTGCTTTCTTTTTTGGATATTTCCTGCTAAGATATGCGAGAGATTGATTTGTTTTTGCTTTATCTACACAGCCCTAAATGTGCTGTAATTGTGCTAATGAACCCCATTGTTGTTCATTAAACCCAATTGTCTCTAGTTTATGACGTCACTGCTGCAACATGAAGATTAACATCGATTTGATGTGACCAGTAATCTACATAAAACATCAACAAAGTAGAGCTAAAAGTAGCATTTGTTGATAAAACCTTTGAACTGTTCATTAGTGCCTGATTGTTGTGTATCGTGGGGGCCGTTTGTGTTCCCGTCGTTCTCTCTTAGCGGTAGTCGGTACGCACGCCCACTTTGTTGCATCCATGTTCCATGACCTGAGATACATGTGACCCCGTGAGAAAAGGCTTTTTCAAAACAGAGAAAAGTTGCATCAAAAACAGACGTTTGAAACATAAAGCTAAATTTTGTATACATGCATATTTCTTTTTTTGTTTGTTTGTTTTTTTGTTTGTTTTTTCAAAAATATGCAAAACTTTGTCTATCATTATATGTTTCATTTTGACAGTAATCTGACCCCATAGTCCACGAATAAATGCTTACAGGTTTCAGCTAACTTTTTGCTGAGACGATACAGTCCATTTCTTTGACCTACATAGATACAACTTAGAGATTTCTTGTGAATTTTTTATTTAAACTATAAATGAAAATGCCTTTTAACAGAGAAATGCTTTTTGTCCTACTGGCAATTTTTAAATTGAGCAACAAAAACAAACTGTCTTTGATAAAACAGCTTCAAACATTCAAACCTGCCATTTTAGACTGTTTTACTGTGAGAAAAAGAAAGGATGATCATGTTTAGAGAACACAGCATTCCACAACATTTCCCCTTTAGCCAACTGGAATCGATGCCACTTGGTAGAAGCAAGCTTGTGACTGGACGTCTTTTTGCTTTTTCATCATATGGACATCAGAAGCCAAAACAGAGAAACCAAGAAAGTTTGACATAAACCAAATATTTACTTCCCAATCCATTGTATGTCTTTCTACCAGCGTGATCCTGTTTATATATATATGTGATTCTCTACCGATTCTTCCGTTACTGGATTGATTTTTTTAAATGTATCCATCTTTTACATCCATCCCTGATTGGTCAATTTAAAGTATTGAAACAAAGACCAAAGGATCCCATTTTCAGGCCTAAAAAGCAAACTGGAGAATCAGGTTTAATGTTCGGTCTTGTTCCCTCAGTCCCTAATCGAAAGCAATCAAGTCCTCCCACTTGGTGTGCGGCCAGAGCTCAGATCAAATCTCCGGGCCAGGCATCGGTCCATATCTGCAATTCCTGAGCCCCCCCCTCCTCCACTTTACACATCTGGCCACAGTCTGGACTACAGAGAGCGGTTCCCTCCCAGGCCTTGTTCCTGCAACGCGGTGATGAGCTTGGCCTCCTGCAGAGTCATTATCGTCTTTCCTCATTTGATCTGACGGTGCCATCATGGCTACGTTTGACAGAAGAAAGCGAAAACTGAATGAAATGGAACATGTTTGCCGACGAGTGAAGAGGCGACAAGAGAGCGCGCCTGTCGCTGGAAATGAAAAGGAACGCGTCCGCTTTTTCATGGTCTGCTATTAAAAAAAAGGAACACATCAAAGGCATGGGAAGAAATGGAAAAAAGAGCTAACCACCCTGTCGACAGACCTGCATACAGATCTAAGATCAGCCGTGAAGTGAGGCAGCATTTGAATAAATCCTATTTATTCTCTCTAGAGATCTGCAGATCGAACTCCAGTCTTTCAGCGCAGTGTCTTCATGCCACATTTGGCCGCTCATCTCAGTTGTCAAACACAATTAATTCTTAGCATTCTACCAACCCAGCTTTTGATGCGTAAAAGAGAAAAACTCTCTTAATTACCAAAGAGAGCCTTGTGCCGCCGAGATAACTTGAGAACACTCCATAATCGACTTTTCCAGCAGCCTAGCCCACCCCTTTGTGTCGGGCTCTTCTTTGACTCGCTGCTTATTCTCTTTTTTTTTTTATCTTTAAAGGAGAAAATGGAAATGGGGGAGTTTTTGTTTGTCGATTCTAGCATGAGAAATTCTGCAGCCACACGAGCAGGATTTGTGAACACAGACTCTTAAAGACTCTGCCTTCAAACGGGCCAAACTTTCCGCTGCACACATCACAAGGCAGCGTGTTGACAGGGGTGAAGTCGGGGCCGTCCTCCCCAACCCTGGAACCCAGCAAAGAGGAAACATTTCAGGCACAAGCACCATGCAAGCACAAGGCAGCCCTCCTCTCTGCCAGATAACAGGAGTGGAAGGAAGATGAGAGAGGCGTAATGATGACAGCGGTGGGTGACAGATAGCACTCTCTGCTCTCTCAGCTGCAGCCTTTTTCATACCCCCCCCCCTCCCCATAGACACTTAGTCTGCGAGCCTAACCCCCCACATCCCTCCTCTCTAGCAATCCCCTCCTCCAGGTTAGTGTCGCCACACTCTCCTCTCCCCTCCTCTGCACCTTCACTGCTTTCTAGCCATAGTGCCGAACACGCTGTTATTATTTCACAGCCTGTGACAAGCAATCTGTGCATTAGCCAGCGAAGCGTGGCCCCAACCCAGCCCACTGCCGGGTTTAGCTCCGCTCAGATGGTAATTACCAAACACGGCTTAGCGGTGACGAGCCATTTCTCTCTAAGGAAGAAGAAGAAGGTCGGAGAGGATGACAGATCAGTGCAGAGCTGCAGCTCTGGAGGACTTCTGTGACGGCTGCCACTTCAGGAGCTCTTCCCTTCTGGTCAACACAGTTTGACTTGAAACAGGGGAACAGCTTTCCTGATAAAAGGTTTTTCAATTACGGCTTTATGACTTTTGATGATATATTTCACAAGGGGAAGTTGTTGCTTATTGAACGCTGATTGAGCTAAAAAAAAAAAAAGCTCAAAAAGCATGAAAAGTAAAAACAAAAAAGGCATAATTTTATTGACTTCTGGGTCCTTCTGTTATCAGACACGGTTGTGTTTTTTTCACATACCTGACATGTTCTGACGGACGAAAGATTTTGTGAATCTTTATTTCCGGATAGGTTCTGGATAGACTTAAAATCAAATTATTGTTAGTGTAGCCGGCTTTCCGGGGTTTGGTGTCGGTAAAGCGGAGTGTCATCTGTAAAATAAGAAGCTCAGAGACACGTTTGTGTGTAGAAGACCGCTCCTTTATTCTGCCATCATCATTCACATACCGAAAAGTCCATTTGTCACCCAACGTTGTCTAACTTTCATGCTCTCAAGAAATACCAGAGCAGAAGAAGAAACTGTGTTACAAATTTTCCCGTAAATTTACGACTTATTTCGTAATTTCCTTTTTTTTTCCTGGTGGCCCTAAAACTACATTTTAACTATCCACCTCTGCGGTAGACAGGTTATTTTTTTAAAAACCCCCAATAAACCGAGATAAAACTCCACCTGTTAACTTTGCGGCAGGAAAAAGAGACAAAAATAGTTTGTGCCTCCATCTTAGAACACATCAAATGGATGAAGGGACCGATTAGTTCATTCATTCATCTTCTAATCTGTTTGTTCCCTTTTGGGGTCACGGGGCTGCTAGAGCCTATCCAAGCCGCTTGCTGGCGAAAGCAGAGGACACCCTGGGCAGGTCACCAGTCTGTTGCTGGGTCACAATCACACACCCATGCACACTCACACTCACACCTACGGCCAATCTACAAAACTCACAGCTTAGTGCTTGTATGCGCTGGTTCAAGTCTGGAATCACAAACTGCAGTTTTTCAAAAAGGTTTTGCCCTACATAAGCGCATCCTCTAATGCAATTTAAAACGAGGCAAAAACCAAGATTGAAACGTGTTAGAAAAAGCCACGCAGAGTTAAACACACGATTAGTTAGTGACTCACAAAGTCTTTCAAACGAGGATCAAACTTCACACAAATGTTTGTGTTCTTCTGTGTGAAAACTTCACAAACTACATTTTCATGACAGTTAGGTAAGCGGAGAAGATTTTCCCCGCATGCCGTCTTTGTAGCAGAGCCATTTCTCTGGTTGATGTTTATGTATATAGCTCTACAATCACAGAAGAGAAGTGTTTGACTGCTCATTCAGCTGCAGGCTGCTTTTTATCTCACCTGTTTATCTGCAGATTCCTGTTTATTTCCTTCCACGCAGAGCATTTTTACACCAGTTTATGATTGACACCTTGTTGGAGCCAATGTTGTAAATGGGATGAATATTTAATATTCATTCACTTTCTTATTTTTTCATGTTAGTAACACTAACAGAGTTAAGATCTATAATTATGATAGCCTCAAATGCAGTTTAGGGTGTCACAATATAAGATTACGGCCTTTTAAACCTTTAATTATCTATAAATCCATGTTTAGATGATAAAACATTTTTCTTTTTAATCATTTATATTTTTTCTACATGGACAGAAACTGTTACTGTATGGAGAAGGTGAAATAAAATGGTGTTTGGCTGAAGCTACAGATACATTGCCTTTACAGCCACATGCCATTTTCTCTGTGTTAACAGCAAAGCTATATGTTCTCCTGTGAGAAAACAGCGTGATTGTTTGGCCATTAGAAAGGCGAGCTGCACAGCAGGAAGGATGCTGAGTGTTGCAGAGGTCTGACCATCCTGCTCCCTGCACTGCAGTCAATTAGAGCTTTGTATGGCTCCAAATGGCCGTTCTAATAAGAGGCTGTTTGTCATGCAGGCCAGGCACCCTCCTCCTACCCTTATCCCACCCCTGCCCCGCATACAAGGTCCCCACACACAAACCCATTAAATGTCTATCACCTTAAAAGCCCCGGGGAGAAAACCTGCAGCCTCAAATCCAAATGAATTAGACCAACAGGCCGTCAACCCCGATGCACCGCCAGCCTCCTCACTCATATGTAAGCATAGAGAAGAGTCATATGTAAATAAATGGCGCTGGGAAAGGCCAAGCATCGCTGACAGACGCGTCCTCGTCTCTGCAGCTGTGTCACATCCAGCTCTGTCGCAGTGGAAGCTGCAGCTGCTTGTCATGCAGAGGTTTCCCTGTTGTTGTTGTGTTTTTTTTCCACACTCCTGCCCGCCACAAAAATTGGCTCTAAAACCACATGTCACTTTTGATTTGACCTGGCAGACCCTGAAACAATAACTTCATCAGGCTTTGTTAGAGTCTCATCCTGATGAGACGGACACAAAAGCAACACTGATTTATCTCGTCTAGAGGGCACCTTCCTTTGGTTTGTTTGTTCCGTCTTTGCCGGTCAGATGGGATGAAAATGCAAATGGCCACCCAAGTGCTCTCCTGCATGCAAAGCTGGTTTGAGACCGTTTATTTCATAAGTCAAATGCACAAGTGGACATGTCATCTAAGTGCGACAAAATGCAGCATCCTGCAAACGGAAATTCTGACAAACAACGTCATCCTCAACTTCCTGCCAGTGAGGCAAACAAGACAGATCAAGAACAAGAACATCCTCAACCTTAAGAACCTCAGCTGACTGAAAACGGAGACCCTCTGGGCTGACGGGATGGACGAATGTGGGTGCGATTGGTGTTTGTGTGTTCACCTTGTGTGCAAACTATCAAAAGTATCCCTGCATTCTTCTAAGTTTTGATTATTTTGCCTGATGTTTGACAAAGTTTGACAAAGTCCATCCCTCTTGCACCTCCATATATGCTTTGACAACATATCCACAATGTGAGGAGACACTTATAAGACAACCAACAGTTCACATGCCTGACATTAAGTCAGATCATTACCGAGGAGCCCATGGGTCTCTGGCGGACGTAATAACGACTTAATGAAACCAGCAGAGCAGAATGATTTTTCCAGAACCTCTGCAGAAAACGTGGACACAAACACATTCAGATTAACCCGCTGTCTTCAGGCAGCAGTCGAAGGCTCAAGCACACATTACTGGTGGGTTCCTCTAACAAACAAGCACATTCACTCTTTGAGGGAATGATCATTGAACGTGCAAAAGGCCCAATTTTTCAGCCACGTCTTTTCCGAAGGGTCCTTCTAACCCCAATATCTGCTGTGACTCCTGATTGAGGTCAAAGTTCCCAACGGTCCACATGATGCAGTTGGAACTTTTCAAAACAGATGGGGATGCAGACATGAAAAAGAAAGGCTGGAAAATTAATCTGACATCAGCTGAAAGAAAAACGCTGGGAGGAGAAACTCCACCTGTCAGAAGGCCTACCCTCCTCCTCCTCACCCTCCTCTGGTAACACATTAGTATTGGGCCCTGGTTTAATGGTTGACCCCATCCTCCCTTCATCCATCTATCCATCCAGATGAATAGTAATGACCGCGGAGAAGAGCCGCTGATGAATTAAACATTGGATCTCATTTTCGCTCCTTAGGATGGCAGTGGGGTGACATTTTTCTGCTGGCAGAGGTACTTTATCATTGTGCAGCTCAGGTGCATTGAAGGTCAATGACACAGACACAGCACTGTTCTAATATATTCAATTTCAGGGCAAATCAAATGCATTTTGCTGTGAACTATCAGTCTCAGGGTCAATCCGCAACCGCCCCTGCAATCTATTTGACTGCCACATTCTCGCTGCCTTCCTGAAAATGTGCACAGTTCCATGACGGCAAAAACTGCGGCTCTCCAGGGTCTAATATTTCTAAAGTGTTACCAAGAAAATCCCCATTTTTGAGGACACTCCCTTTAATGTATGTGCTTAAAAAGTGATTCATTTAGTGTTAAAACTTGGACAGAGACGATTCGCTCATTTGTATTCTTTGCCGTCTTTCTCTCTTTCTCTTTCTTCCTGCCTTATCTCCACTTTCCATCTCCTTCATTACATTGACTCTAATCCAAACCAGGTCGCCAGCTGACCATCTTCAACAGCCAGGCTTTTATTAAAGTTGGTGGTGGAGACAAGGGGCGCCACTTCCAGGGCCAGGTCTCGGGGCTGTACTACAACGGGCTGCAGGTGCTCAAACTGGCAGCCGAGGGTGACCCCAACATCCAGACACAGGGCAACCTGCGGCTGGTGGGCGACGTGCCCTCTGTGCTCACCACCGACACCACCTCCACCACCCCACTGGCTGACATGTCCACCACTATAATGGAGACCACCACCACAATGGCCACAACCACCACCCGCAAACAACGCTCGCCTACCATGAGGGACAGTGTGACGCAGGTGAGCCATGCTGAGCCCGCACTCCAGTCTATAGGATTGATTCATACTAAGAACCAACGTTGGGTTCAAGAACACATGCTGGGGTGTTGCACTGTGACAGAGGGTTGGTTAATGCTTTTTCAAAGGTGCTGAAAATACACAACTCACAATAAGTTAGGGATGTTGTTATTTACATGAGAGCTTTCTCTATTTTGTCAGATTTTTAATTAAATGCGTAAAAGTTCCCTTTGATATGACTGTAAAGAAACACAGTTTTCACTAGTTTGATATTTTGTTACCCCAAACATTAAGACAATAATAAAGATAGCCCCAAATAACAAAACTGACCATGTCAATTACAGGTAATGACAGCTTGACAGAGACGTCTCCTGCTCCTCACTAACCTCATGATGTTGTTTTGAGGTTTTCCACTCTTCCACAACAGCTACATGCAGTTCTGCCAGGTCACTTGGTAGTGGGGTTTAATTATCCAGTCTCTGGTCCCAGACGTGCCCTAGGGGGTCAGCGGCCATTGCTGGTCACCACCATATGAAACACGTCCACTTCCTGAAGTCCACCTGTGAATATTCTGGCACCATATGGTAGAGCATTATCATCCCTGAACAGAAAGTTGGGGGTGTTCTGGTGGAATTGTGTTAGAGTTAATGAGACTGGACCCAGAAGCAGGACAGAACAGAGATGGCAGATAAGAAAGAGTCTTTATTCAGTCCCAGTGGTGGTGGGGGAGTTCAGGCTTTGACGGCTGGATCCTGGACGGCAGATGAGATCAGAGGTGAGGAAGACGCTGGAGGCAATTTCTGAAGGAGCAGATAAACAGTGGATTAGGGTTCTTGGCATAGGCGTAGGCATAGGCGTAGGCATAGGCGTAGGCATAGGCGTAGAAACGGCTTAGACGAGGTCTACAGCTTAGCATAGGTCAATACTCTACCGCTGTGAGCAGACGGGCTGACATCTGCTGGAAGGTGAGGAGTCCATAAATAGGCGGAAGGTTGATGAGGAGACTGGAAACAGGTGAGGCGATGATTCCCCGGTAGGAGTGGGAGGAGACCATCATCCTAACAGAATTGGGTGACGATGATGGTTCTACGATGTCTCAAAGATGAGAACGTGCAGTGACTGGAGCATCTACAATAACCAGATTGGTTTTGCGCTGACTGGGGATGCCTGTCCTGACTGTTGCTCCTTCTCCACCCAAAAACCCTGGAGCCCATGTTGACCTCGGCGTATCGTGCGCCTCACCTTCTCCATCAACGATGACGACCATCATTTCTGTGCATGGTGACCCGACCCTCATCTGTGAACAGGACAGTGGACCGTTGCTGCATTGTCCAGGTCACATTTTGTGTCCACTGCAAACGTTCACAGCCGTGTCTTGGTGTGGGTGGAGTCACCTGCAGCGGACCTCTGTCGTTCCAGTCAAAAGGGTGGAGTCGGTTGGTTAGTCTGGAAATCCCTGTAACACCTCACATCTGGTAAACGGGCCTGCAGCTGTGAGGCGTTTTCTAAACCATGCCTGAGGTCAGACATCCTTAGGTTCTGGTCTTGGTTGTGGTCTGTCACTGGCGGGGCTCCTCTCCTGGGTCGGTCCCAAACTCTGACAGTAGTTCAGAGTCTTGATGATACTTTCTGACAAGTTCACCTGCAACACCTGACTGTCTGCCACCAACCTGAAGGCGCTGTGGTCAGGTGGAGCTGCTTGTCCGTCCAGCGACGTCGTGTGTTCATTGTTGTTAGAATGATGACCTTGGAATGACTTACTGACTAAATCAGATTTCTAGACCCCCATAATATTGATACTGATGTCACATTGAAAATGTTTTTCTTCTAGAATTTTGGGGTTTGAACCCCATAAGTAAAACACACTGAACACAGTGAGACCATCATTTACAAAACACACAACAAGGTGTGTCTGACACCACTATACATTTGCCACCTTATCCTAAAAATCTGTGAAATGAAACAAACAATGTGTTGACGACATCCACTGAGTTTTTCCCAATATCCCCAACATATTGTAAGTAGTATAATATTTGAAAGATGGAAGAAGATCCGCAGTTTGTGGGCAGTGAGGTCACTTTTCCTGAACGCTGCTGCGTGTCAGACGAGAGCCTAAAGGTGAACCACATCACCTGATTCCTGATGCTTTTAAAGTCCAATTTGATTTCCTCCAAAAAGATGAGGCACACCAGGAAGCTGGTAGAAACAGCACAACCTGAGCAAATCAAAGACCACAGGGGGCCAGAGAAGAAAATTCCCCATCACAAAGAACAGCAAACAAGGGTGCAGTGAATGTCTATTTATGAGTCTGCTGCACACGCCTGTAGGAGGTCCTGATTTTATGGTGATCCTCACGCACTGAAGTTACAATCATGGTAAGTGAGAACAGCAGGGGGGGGGGGTTTCGCCCACATAAATGATGATTGAACGGGCCCCCCCCCCAATTATAACATAATAACAGGATCCATTTATTCTGTGGGGAAAAGTGCTCCACTCCACATTGCGTCTGTTGGCCATAACTAGATCTAAAGTTGGAGTATAATGTTTATACTCTACACGCAGTCATTGCTGTCATACAACACTGCCTTCTTTCCTCTTTTCTTTCTATCAGAAACACAATGAGTCACAGACGTCCCGCCTCTTGTTCCCGCAGGTTTAGCCGCTTTGCTTGAGCATATTCTTTCAAAAACAGAAGCTGCTGTGAAAACATAAACATCCTTGTACCCAGAACATTAGCTTGGGCAGAAGCCCCGTATGTTACCTCCACACGACCTGCAGAGAAACTACCACTCTGAGCTTCACGCGGAAAACCTATCAAACGCGTCAGATTGAATTAACATACACGGTGGGCCTGGAGTGCAAACATCACTTCACGCAGATCGCAACAACAATTGAAAAACAAAATAATACGTTAGAGAAAGCAAAACAGGAACAAAATGGGAGACCTAAAAAGGCAGCTTTGTACAAAGTACAGCCAGTGGGCGGGATCCGGCCCGCCTCCATGTTTGGTTCGGCCCACTGAGCAATATCAGAGACCCATGTTTTTGTCTTTGTTTTTAATATGGTCACATGATCAAGACCTGCATAGAACGTGACGTTTTCTTCCCCCCTTCTGCAGTCTGTGCTCCAACCTGAAACCCTCTAAAATCCCTGTCAACAGAACAGAAGACAGTCTCACCTTTCTACGTCGCAGTTCATCTTTACCGATTTAGCTCATTCTTTGAGACTCTGAAAGAATGAGCATAATTGCTCTAAAATTTTGAGCTTTTTTTTTTTTAAAAAGCAGTGCACCCTCTTCTGTGTTCTGATTGGCTGGAGACCTTGTCAATCAATCTCCTCTGTGCCTCCTGTACAGAAACGCGCAGCTCTTCAGATCAGAAATCTGTGATCCATCAGATCTTTGTTTTCATTCTAAGATCCTGGACCTCATTTCTATGAAGGTTTGAGAATTTAAACAAAAGAAAAGGGTGAAAATGTTCATGTCTGTCAGAGAAAAGTGTATTTAGGCAGTGAGGAGTTTTACTGCCATAAACGTCTGTGATCATACTCCATGGATTTCACCGATCACGGTCCTTTTTTGAACGTAACTCCTGCAATAAATGAGGGAACTCTGTACTGGTGAGAAAGTAACTCAGATATATGATTAGCTGCAGCAGAAGACATAGAAAATTGCTTTTTACTGGATGAGAAACAGACGTGGAGGACACAGCTGCTCAGTTTTAGTGCAAACTGTGAGACGTGAGGAGCTGCAGCTTCAAAATGACGGATCCACTTTTGTTTTTTTCTTTTTAATATATCCGTATTTTTTTCTTGACTTTTTGTCCTTAAAAATCACAGAGAGAGTTATTTGGTCATTTTTTTATGTCATAAATAGTGTAATTTATTTTATTAAAAGGTTCATGAATTAATAGAACTTTATCATAGGGTTTTACAATAAAAGGAAGATAAAAGAAGTTTAAAGAGTTACTGTGGTATTTTGGGGACTCTGCTCTAGCATCCATGTGGTGTTGGAAGATTTGTTGTTTTTCATTCTTCCATCATTCAAACACCACATGAACGCAGCATTTCTCTTAAGTTTTACTTGAGGAACATCAAGCCGTTGGTGCAGTTGGCTCTAAAATGAGAGCAAAAGTTTTAACTTAAAAACTCTAAACGGTTCTGTTTTAAAATATTATTTTCAATCCACATGTTTTCATCCAGATTCCATGTTATTTCTTCCTCACTCCACACATCTGCTCCTGCTCCGGCCCTTCCATCCAAATCTAGAACCGATTCAGGATATTATTGATGATACCCAGGCCTACACTTAAACAGAATAAAACCTTGATGTGATTATGGATGACTTTAGTTTCTGACTCAAAAATATTCAAACTTTTTTTTTAAGGTTGAAACAAGTTTTATTGTTTTGTGTCGCAGAAAAAAAATCTGGACAAAGAAAAGTGGCTTCCAATAGTACATTTATTAGATGTAGATAATGAAATCATTCTTTTTAACTAGTCAAAAAAGGCTTTTTTTTAAAACAATGAAGATATAAGGTTAATAGACTATAGGGTTAATTTTTCATTTTAGAAAATACTTTTCTGCTTACATCATTAAATCATTTATTTATCAATAATATCCCAATTCCTCTTTTAAATTGCAACTTTTCAGTCTTCATAAAACACTTTTCTCTGTGTGTGTCTCTCTACACACACATATATGCTATATTTAAGGAATATTGTTTGATTAGAAGTTGATTTTAGTCCTATTTATTGTATTTTTTTGTTCAAAAAGTGTCTATTTGAAACCAAAAACAAGTCTGTTTTCACTGTTTGGGAATAGAGCCTGTCTTGTGTCAAGCTCGTCACTCAAGTAATACACAGCTTGCAGAAAGGGTCACGCCCATGTAGAGGAGAGAGGATTTTGGAAACAGAGGCTTCAGATAAACATGAAATATGGCATTTTAAGACATTACGGTTGTGGGATTTTGATTCATAATTACTGGATAATCAAAACACTGCTGGGACCGTTTTTATAAAGAAAAAAAAAAAGTCATACAGAGAATTTAATGCAACCTTCTGTGTAACTAAGCATGAAATGTGTGTAGGCAAACAGGCAGAAACACATACTTATCTCCAATATCATCAACAGGCAGCGACAGCCTGTGTACACGCTTCCCTTTCTCAAATGTCATTGTACGAATGGGGGGCCATGCTCCCTTTTCTCGTCAATTTCATCTTTAAAAAATGCACCTGGCTGCTGGTATTTGTCGCACACAAAAGACCACAAATAGCATCGTGCATTGCTTTTCTAGTTTAGTTGACCAGTAAATAAGCTCTTTCTGTGTAGGCCACAGTCCCACAATAACAGGACTTCCTGCAAGTCCAAGCAGTGTGTTTGGATGTCCACTGCTTATGCTTATGCACACATTAATGAAACGGTGAATGCTTCATGGAGACACCTTGATACTTCACTATGGTCAAAATTAACCTTAATTAACGCACACAGCGTTTGCCTTCAGGTGGTGCGTGTCCATAAAATGAATTTAAAACAGACAATTTATGGATAAATGTGAGCCGTTTGGCTTTTTTTTTTAAACATCTGTCAGTAAACTTGACATAGTTTAAGACTAGAGTATAGTAAACAGTGATGGAGTATGTCTTTAGTTCTCTGCGGGAGGGTGTTGAGTCATTGACTGCAGCATCAGCTATCTGCCTTGTCACATACAGGTGTCACACTTAGACTGTAGTTTTACTTTACGACTAACAGTAGATAATCTGTAAATGTCCTCATTGTGTTCATATTTAATGAACTTGTTCATTTATCATAACTTTCCTTTTTGGAAGGAAAAATTACTCATACGGTAATGCCTCCATTTTTTTTTCCTGAAAATTGATCAAGGAGAGTAATGAGAGTAATTCATCTCAAAACTGCAGGCCAGTGGATTTACAACTGAAGAGGCCAATCACGTAAAAAATCGAAGATGGACTACTTATTTACCATTTATTACAAAAAGCATGAATTAATAAACAAAGGATGATCGGTTACGTTTATTCAAGTGTTTGTAGGTGAGAAAAGTAATGTCTCACCACAGATTGGGGAAAACTGTGGACTCCAAAGCAAAAGAGAATGGTTTGATTTAGGATATAAATAACTGTAGCTGTTTCTAACTACAGTGGAGTCTCTTGATTCACCAATACGTGCTGTACACTACAGTAGAAGTATTAATAGTTTGATCTAGTATCTAGTAAAAGCAGTGAGATGTGCCTGAAAAATTGTTAAGATTTTCAGTGCAGGCCAGAAGCTTTACATATAACAGGACTGTATATAAGAACTGGACTGAGTGACCCCTCCACCCTGGCGTTCCGAACATAAAGTACCCGCTGGCTCCGAAAAGTCAAAATCCAATAGACTACCATTGAGAAATAAACAGCTGTTACTCGTTCTATTTGTTCGAATAACCAGTTTTGATCTGAATTTTTTGTTTTGTTTTACATGTTCTTGATGTTGTTCACCCTTTGACACATCCCAGGGGTCGCCACAGCGTTATCGGCTTACAACGATCTGCACATTTGGTTTGGCAGAGATTTTTATGCCGGATGCCCTTCCTGACACAACCCTGTATTTTATCCAGGTTGGGGCCCAGCACAGACAGACCCAGACTTGGGCCCCCTTGTGGTTACATAGTTAGTGCGAAGGCCCTTGCCCACGGACCTACACTATACTGCTGTTAGTATGTGATGTGTGATTGACAGTTCCACCCGAGCCCACTTTCTAGTGTATGGCCTTCCAACAAGCTCCCTCCTGAGAGTGGTTGCCATGGTAATGTTGACTCGGACCAATCACTGCTTAATGATGATTCTGGTTCCAACATGGCGATTGATTCAAATTAATTTGGTTGGAGCCAAAAGGAAATCATTGTCTACAGATAATGTCACACACACTCAGTCCGGCTCTCTGGTACCAGGGGTGTTTTACCAACGTTTTACCAAGAGGCCCAGATTGGATGAGGCTAAAATGTTTAAGGGCATTCAGTCTGATATTCTTTGAACAATTTTAATAACACTAAATGCAAATGTACTATTTAATGAACATTTTCTTGCATTGGCATGCTTGTCCTTTCTTCACATAGAAAACAAATACTTCTAAATATGTTTTTTTTACCAATTTGTCACATTTTTACACCATTCATTCCCAGTTAGCTTGTCAATTGTTAGCATGTCCTGTTTGTTAGTGTCACTTGATATTGAACTTGAAAACATTGACAGTGATAGACAAACACAGTTGTCTCATATTTCACTGAAAACATTTGCCAATTTCTACTTTGTGGTGGCCCTTAATGAGTGTTTCAGAAGGGTCGAACAACATTGTTGCCACACCTTTGCAATGGCTTAAAACATAATTTAGTCAACCACACCCTTTGCATGCCATGAAATAATTCATTTTCCCCATGATTTGATTTAATGGTGTAACATACCGTTTGGTTTTCCATCCAGAATTGAGGCATTCCTAGGATCTAGTATGATGTCATTTGTTGTTTCCATCACACATATGCACAGAGCTATATAGAAATTCTAGAAAGGTCAAAAATCTACAATTTTGCTATCGCACTGTTTCCATTTAATCAGAATTATGCAAATAAGCACAAACTAGTTCACACAATAAGTCATTCAAAACACGGCGACAAATGTGAACAAGACTTTGATTGACAGCAGAATCTTTCACATTTCTGCCACGGCACTAGCGCTCATCATCCTCTATCAAAGGAGACGGCGGCGTCTTCTTCAGGGCTACTTACACGTGGGTTTTGGCTACGGATGACGCCATTTGGGGAAATGGTGGTTGGTGATTTTACAGAGAATCTGTGAATCCAACAATTCCACATGTCGCGCTCAATTTTTTATGAGCTGTGGCGCCCGCTGTGCAGCGCCCAAGACCGCCAATTCCTACCAAGAAGCGCATCGCCATGCAGTTCTTGGTCATGTGACTCATTTAATTCCAAAGTGTTTCCATTGCAGTTTTGGAAGTATGTTGATTTTGTGACGCAAAACCTTTTTCATAAATACTTTTTCTTTTAATAGTCGTTTTGAATCCAATTTGCGAAACGTCTCTAAATTAGTTGAGAAAACAAAATATGTGGTAGATTGTGTGAAACATAATATAATAACAAAGAAAAGAAGCATCACTGAATTGGTTTTTTCTTTGTCACTTTTTTCCTTGTTTCCTCTCGTCTACTTCAGAGTCGAACTGCACAGAAAATTGGGTTGTCCAGCTTGAGTGAGGTTCTCATCTTCACCACAGTCTTTTTTTTTCAAAACAGATGTACAGCTAAAAAAAAACAAAAAGAAAAAAACAAAGAGGATTTCAGTGACAACATTGCATGGACATGTTTGCTGAACAAAAGAGACCTCAGAGAACAGCATCAATATCAAAGTTGACAAGCTGGATGATATTGTTTAGATGTGCTGCTTTACGTACTCCCATGATGCAATGTTCTTCTGCGCTGCAGAGGAGGTTATACTCTAATAATCAATTATTGAACGTTCCATTAGTTTTGCCACAGACAATAAGAGGTGACTCATGGTTGAGGCAGCATGAAATTCTCTCAGTGAGATCATCAGTCAAAACAATCTGGCTGCACTCCCCGGGCACAGTTTGGCACGGAGCAGCCGATGGAGCCTTAATTCCTGTTGCATGCATCACTTCTGAGAGGATGAAGATTTAAAAGAAATAAGACATTCAAAGGAAAGAATGGAGTTGAACCTGAACCTGCAGCCGCAGATTAAACCGGTGTTCCTACATTAGAGGCTGTCCAGTTTTCCTCTTTTCCTAAATGCATGAAAAAAAAAACCAAGCGTATGGTGTAGATGTATGGATGGGAGCTCTGTTAAGTATCCAAAGCATCCGGAAAAGTCAGTCCACAGACGGAAAAGCTAGCGAGCAGAAAGTGAAATCATTGGTGAAAAAGCTTTGAGCTGCACAGCATGCCGAGGCTTTGATCTTTATGAAATAATGTGCTTTGATGCTTAGAATAAAAAGATGAATCGTTTGATGGGGTGTGGGGGGCGGGGGTGGGGTTTTTTTTTCCCATCCCGTGTGGAAGGGACCGCTTGTCTGGGTTAAATCCGAGCGAGCACAGCCGGCTGCAGTCCGGAGCTTCAGCCCTCTCAGGTGTTTTCTTTGGGATTTTTTTGGAGCGAAACCGTTCAAAGCTGCCCCCCCCCCCCCCACCCCTCAAGAGTCTCGCTGAAAACTGATGAGAAGAAAAAAGAGGTCCGGGTCAAAGTGAATTACAGAGCAACTCCTTCAGTATTTATCAGCGCGTGGGGTTAGTGGGCCTTGTGACAGTCTCCACATGTGATGAATGACGGCCACTGATGCATCTCCAGACGGAGAAGCAGTTTGGAAGCAGGACTGCACAAAATAACAAGCAATGACACCTTTATCAGCCTGGAATAACCCCTGTGACATTTAGCCAGTATTTTCAGCTCATACAAGCTTTTATTTTTATTTTTATTTTTTTCGCCCACTCCTGCTGTGTTTATTTATTACCACATTGGCTGTTTAATTTGCAGAAGTGCACATTTTTAAGGATTCATTATGTGCCATTTATATCGAGTCAGGAAAAAGGGAGACAGCCGAGTGCACGGGTGGAATAAAAATGCCAGCGCCTGCTGGATAGAGATATAGCTGGGAAAGTGAGGCAGGATCATTAGCCCCATTTGACAAAAGCAGCTGATGTGAACACACTCAAACGGACACGATGTGATTAATAAATGATAGCACCCACGTCGTGGATTAATAAAAGAGGGAGAAAAGTCTGCCAAGCAGTGGGGCTCTCAAATCAATTATGCTGATAAAAGCCCTCCATTTTCTATCGGATGACCCCATCTTGAAAAACAACCAGAGGGGGACAGGAGAGGAGAGGAGGGGAGATGTCTAGACGTGCAGCTGCATGAGTCATGCAGCAGTGAGGACAAACCCTGTTCCCTAAATTGAAGCCACCTTGTCGAATCGTCTGTTTTTATTTGAAGACGCCTGCTGCTATCATCCTGTACCTCCAGCTCTGCAGGGCAGACTTCATGTTCTCCGCCGCACGCTCCATGGAGCCGGGCTACATATGCCAAACATGGAGAAAGGGCTGCAGGACATGCAGGAGCATTAAGCCCTTCAAATTAAATAGTAGCCATGTGAAGCCTGGCACACAACAAAGGAGCAAGTGCACACAGTTTAGACAAGTACAGCCTCTTTGACTGGTCACAAAGTGTCCCTTTTTTTGTACGGTGGCCCTGAAGGGCAAATCCCACCAACCAATTACTCAACACAAAAAAAAAAAGTAAAGATCGCAATTCAAACAGCAAAACAAATATAACATTTTAGAAATCAAATTAAAATTCCAGGAAATTCCAAGTTTGATGCATCAGTTTTGTCCTTGTCTTTTCTTTTGTCAGGCCTGGCCAAAATAAAACCCAGTTCTCTAAGATTTCAGGCTCAAACATGAGGAAAATGAGAAAAGAAATCCTCACAACCAAATTCAACTCCTTGACCGCTCTCCTGGATCCAGATGTCCAGAAAAGACACGTCTTGCAGGATCCAGCCCTTCGATATTAGTGCAGCTTTGAGAGTCCAACAGGAAAAAATACCAGTCGGGATGTTCATGAAAAACCCCATTTTAGTCAAACCCTCTTGAGTTCTCTAGTTTCTATCAGTTCTGGCCCAAACTGTTTGTCTGCTCGGTTCCTGAGAAAATGTGCGACGACTTTTTTTCCTCTGCTGTAACCCGACTAGTGCAGGGCTGCGGTGCGTTTGAGGACCATCAGAAGAACAGCATTTTGGTGCTAAAATAACCTCCGCTTCCAATAAGTACGGATCGCTTCACGCCAAATAACCATCGGTTGAAATGATGGACAAATGTCATCATCCAATCAGTGATAGGACACAAAACGAAACTCATTTCCAAAAATCAAAATGAAACGCTAAAAAGTGAAACAAAAAAGGAAAGTAGAAGGTATTGTAGTGTCCTCCTCCCACACTGAGGCATGGAGACTTAATCTCTTTTAGCGTCTTTATTCTGGTTACTGTAGGCCATAACGAACACCGTACATTTCGCCCAAAAACTCCTTAAAACTCCCCAAGAGCACTCCCCCCGACTTTTTATTCCCGCGCTCCCGCACCTGCCCTCCTCTTTTCCTTATTTGGCCCCTAGCTGAACCTAGAATGCCACCCAGTCCAACTCTGTCTGCTACAGTATTATGGGACATCACTGATTGGATGTGGACGTTTGTCCAAGCGGTACGGGTTATGCTCCTTACTCACCCTAAAACTTCTATTAGTATGCGGACATCTGAAAAAACTCAAATGTCTTTGTTTTGTTTTGTTTCTTATTTGTCATGATCTTTAATATGTTTTGCAGTGAGTAATTTGTTGATGTGATTTGCTCTTCAGGGCCACCGTACCTTTGTGACTCACCTGGTGCTGCTGACAGAAGCACAAATGTAGACGTTAGCAACCCTTTTACCATGTGAAAATGGTGCAGAACTCACATTTGAACGCACCATCTCTGTTGTTGCTGTCTGTTCAAGTCGGTGTGCGCGGCGCCTCACTGTTCCTTGCTTCCGACACACAAAAACACGCAGAAAGCTCACCTCGCTGCGACCTTCTCTTTGTTCCAACAGAATGCAGACGACCTCTTGGTAGCTTCAGCGGAATGTCCAAGTGACGATGAAGATTTGGAGGAGTGTGAGCCTGGAAATGGTGAGTCAGCTCAAAGAGTTCTGTTTTCCTGTTCTTTAGAAAGCAGAAACTAGCTTCACCTGGAGACCTGCTTTTCTCCACTTCTGTAAAACATTGTGACTGTGCAGCACCCCCACCCCCCCGGCACAAGCAGCTCTGATTGCCCAGATGTGCACCCTTCAGGCCCCTGTCTTATTGGTTTTGAAAGCTGCAGGCAGTAAGCGGCATTGCGCCGCTTCCATTTTTCAGGCATGTTGTAATGTGTGGCATTTTCCCAGCTGTTGCACCAATCATCTCCTGTCCCGACTTTAAGAGGCGACACAATTTCAGCGCTGAAGTGCAGCTTGTTGGCACAGCTGTGGCCTGGCAGGCCTGGTTGCTGCGCCGCTGCTGGTGTCAACAGCAGCTAAAGAAAGGCTCTGACACAGCAGCAGGGAGGGATGCTGTAGGACCATGTGTCCAGGTCCATTAGCTAGACCATTCCTGAAATCTGCCAAGAATCATGTTCTAACAGGCAGGCAGTGGGGCTCCAACAACACTGCAGTTGCAGCTCTTTGCAGCTAAAAAAAATATGCAAATACTTCCCATGTTAATCCTGACTGACAAGGTTTTAGGCCTTAAAGGCTTTACAATAGAAAGCCCATTCACTCAAAATGTCATCTTTGGTGAATAATTCAAGAATTTAAATGTTACAAAGGGGTAAAATCGAACAAAATCTGTTCAAGACACACAATGACAAAGGTGGTTTTTCTTGTCGAAAACTGACTTTCAGTTTGAGTCATGCAGGCACAAAAGTTCAGGATGATTCGTCGGAAATTCAGCGCTAAAGACCTTTTGTGGCACGCCAATACTGAGCGGTTAAAACCTGTTAGGCTGCGTTCACACCGGCCGCATTCGACTGGCCTCTTCCAATGAAAACGCACGTAAACCTTTGTTTCGAGCTTCCGCAACCAGAACTCTCAGAATGCGGTTTCTACGTCCACATCCCGGGTTCATCGATTGCATGCTGGGAGTTCAACCTGAACAAAGCAGCTGAACTTTGACCCATCAGTGGACTCAGATCTGAAAGGGATGTGTCCTTTAAAAAAGACGGAAGTGCTAGCACGTCTGCCCCTTGATCACGGGCTGACATGATCACAAAGGAAAATTATTAATTATGTATCGGAATAGAGCGCTGAAAGAAAGAGATTTAAGCAAGCTTCGCGGGACTCGCACCGCTTTGACATTTTGCACCAAGCCCCTTTCAATTGCAGGTGGTGGACATGCAGTAGTACACAAAATTAGAAAGATTAGAACAATTAAAAGAGAACCGCTTCCTGCTTCTCCGGTGTGTGAACACAGTCTGAATGCAATTTCACAAAACCACGAATAGCACGCTGTTGAACGCACCGCACATGACTGGTGTGAACGACCGTTTAGAATGTGTTCCTGATGCTAAACGTAGCATGAGAGTAAAAAAAAAAAGGGAAAAGAAAGAACTGAGATTCACAGCAAAGATCATTTAAACACCAGTGCACTTCTAGAAGAGCGAGGAATGGAGAATAGAGCCATGCTGGACAGTAAATAGCAGGAGATTACAGCGCATATCAGCATGTTTGTGTGAGGAGAAATTGATCCGAAACTGTGTTCAGAAAACGGAGTGAAGCATTCTCCTGCGGTTTTCTCTGTAGGTGGTTGGGACCGAAATAGAGACTCGGTTCTCCTCTTATCAAAAGCAGAAATGAGAGTATTTTGGTGGATGCCATGCCCAGGCCTAATCTCCTGTGGGGGAAATGCAGCTCTCTCTTTGCCCACACCAACAAACACACACACACACACACAGAGCGGCAGACAAGCTCACCTTTCCAGACAGACGCCTGCCTCTCATGCTCTGTGGGTGTGAGGAGCTCTCTCTGCTGCTGCCTCTCCTGAGAACAACGAGCTGGAGAGCGCTGCTGCACGCGCCCCGTATCACACCTTCCAGATGCAGAAACAAGCTCCGGCGGGGAATGCCAGAGAGGTCGGATAAGCATTTGTGAAAGCCGTGGACAAGGAGAGAAGAATCAACATTGTCAGCAACACATGTCCCCCCTCCAACGTCGCTCCACAAACACAGGCCTGCAGTCGCCCGGCGCAATGGGGCCAATTCCTGCTGTTTTCAATTACATGGGAGAAGAAGCCGAGCCTTCGGGAAGGAATGAAAACGTTAAAAACAGCCGTGGACTTTCCATTAAGCTGTGTCAGATATGACGGCAATGAATTCATAGGAATCAATACAGTATTCAGTCTGCTCAGCAGAGGCAGTCATGGCTCAGCAGGTAACGTGCTCATCCTCTAGCCGGCTTGATCCTGAATTGTACGAGGCTTTCTAAAGGCCGATGTGTTGTCAGCCATCTGCTGTGGAGCATTCAGGTGTGTCCTAACACAGTCCTGACAAAGACATCTGCACCTGACTTCAACAGAGAACCAGTGAAGGACAAAAAGGAACTTCCAAGGGATATTTAGTGTGATTCCATAAAGTTTAGAAACACAAAGCACTGTGGGGAAGTACTCACCACAACTTGCCAGCACATTTACCCAAATATCAGTCCATGTTTTGCTGGTAGAATTAAAGAAAACCAGAGAGCTTCATCCAAGAGTCTGCAGGCCTCAATCAGGATATTTTATGTCCAGTGGTGGAACAATAAGAGAAAAGCGAGATGTTGAAGAGAAAAACTGAAGAGACTGAGGTTTACAAAGCACATCTGAACACAACACAAGGTTTCTAGAACAGTCTCCTCTTAAAGACCCACTCTGATCATGGTTTTGGTGTTTTAACATGTACTTGTAGCATTTTTCCCATAATCGAGGGCATATGTAGACTAAAACTGCATATATTTCTTCATTCAAATCATTGCAAACCAGGATCAGACAAAAAAAATGATGTTGAAAAATTCTCATAATTGCGGCATAGAAAATACGCTGGGCGGGGCCACAAGCTCCCTGTTCCCCACCATTCTGATGCATCCACCTGCAGACACATAGATCCATGAACGTCTTTGTTTTCCTCGTCTGAGCTGGAATCTGGATCCAAACTGGAAAGTTCCGAGTTGCTCGCTGTTTTTTTTGCAGCTGCAGTTAGGTTGGGTGTGTGAGGGGCCGTAAGCTAGTGCAGTGTTTTTCAACCAGTGTGCCGCGGCACATTATTGTGCCGTGGGAGATAGTCAAGTGTGCCGTGGGAAATTGCCCTCATTAATTAACTGATGTAAAAACATTTTCCATCTCTAGGAAATCAGCTCTTTGTTCATCCAAACAGGCCCTGATAAAACACAATAGCTCAATAGCTTTATGTTTGATAAAACATACAATTATTTTTTCTTTGTGTTTACTTGATTCTATTAAAGACATTTTGATAAGAATGACGGTACCCGATTTAGCTGCAGCTATAACTGTTAGCGGAAAAATCCCGCCCCTTTAACTGTCTCCACCAATCATTCTTGAAGGCTTAATCACATGTCATCAGTCTGACCAATCAGAAGTGGTTAAAGTATTTACTTCCTTGTTTAGGTTTAACTCATAAAGTCTCTCAGTTCTAACAAAAATACCAGCTAAAGCTCGTCTTTAGCGGTGTAGCTTTCCACAGAATCCGGTGTCAGACCGTGGAACAAGAGAACAAAACAATGAAGCTCAGAGAAGCTGGTCTTTCTGCGGTCGCGGATTTTCAGCACTACATCTCCCATGATGCATTGGGTGAAAGCGTCTGTTTTAGCGCACAATGAGCCTCTCCTCTTAACATCTTTAAACAACGAACACACATCAAACCGTTTTTGAATCTTTTAACTTTACTTTTATTTCATCTTTTAGAAAAAAACAACTGCAGTTTCCATCTTTTTCTGCCACAATTATCACAAAAATGCACGTGAGATTGCAGAGGGGCTGTAGATCAGTACAGACTGAGTTTTTACTTTTTTTTTTTGGATGCTGGTGTGCCGCGGGATTTTTATCAAGGTTAAAGTGTGCCGTGGCTCAAAAAAGGTTGAAAAACACTGAGCTAGTGGAACAATGTGTAAACAGAGAGCTCTCAGGAAGTGGAAGGGGGGCGGGGTTTCATTGCACAAACAGCTCCGCCCACAACTACTGCTGCTCTGCAGAATATATGTTAGAAAACGACAAGTTGTTTGGTTTTAGCTATAAATAGCATAATCATGATTAAAAGACCACTGGAAACGCTTTGAAAATATATTTTTAAAATGATCGGCATGGAACTTAAACAACAGTAGAAACAAAAAAAACGGCATCACCCACAATGCAGCACAGCTCCAGGGAAGGGATGGTTTGGACCTGGGTACCTGAAGGGCGGTGAATCGACCACAGACAAACACGAGTCCATCTGCAGCTCAGTCGTCTTCAAAAGCAGCACAATAAACCTTCAGCCTTAAAAATGTAAATAGTTTGGGTTTTGGAAAGGCTTTGTCGAAGCGCCCAAGCGCTGTGTGCTGGTGGGACCTTAAGGACCCAAAAACATTATGAACCAATTTTTATGTTGCTGAAGGATGTAGATCAAACTCACAAAATGTGAGAGTCAAATAACTAAAAGGTCAACTCCTCAAGCTCCCACTGCTATTTTGGCTAACATATTTAAAAAACAAAGAATGACAAAGTCAAACATTTACAGTTTGGAATTTTAACTAAAGGTTCAGTCAAGTGTTGGTCTGCAGTCGACACTGCAAAGGCGGCTCAGCCCTCAGATGGCCCTCGGTGTGAAAGGCTCAGAAGGTGATTGGTGGGCAGTCAGAATCTCCGAGTCGATGCGCCATAAAATGAGGAGGAGAAGACCAGGAGAGGACTGCAACGGCTGCCCCTCATTGAGATGTGCATCACGTTCAATGCACTGGAAGCAGAGCGGAGAGAGACACTGAGCGGGGGCAGACAGAGGAGGCTTGTGAGGCAGCAGGAGAAGATGCAAAATTGGGTGAGCAAGCAGAGTGAATCTTCCCATAAAGAGATTGGGCCGCTCCCACCGGGCCAATTAAACTTTGACTGTTGAGGAGCCCTAATTACATCACCCTTTGGAGCTTTGGTCTGAACCCTCCGTGCTGGTAATGAGCCTCCCTCAGAGGGGCCACAGGGCTCAGGAGTGGGAAGGACCACCTCCATTAGAGGCCTGAACGCGTTGCAGAGTGACAACGTCAACAAAAGCAGACAGGGACCATGTTTTAGGGCCCTCCCTCATTAAACACACACTTGGAAGGTTATCTGCAGACTTTAAACACATTCACAGCAGAAGATCTCCTTTCCAACAGGCTCTACTCATTAAATGTTTGCGAATTTTTTCTGCCCTCTCTTTACTGTGAGGTGACCTCACTTTGCCTTTCTCTCACTTCCCACCAATCCACTTTTCAGACTGAAGATGCTGTAAGCGCTATATCTGTTTTACTCAGGCAAGATTAGAGCTCCGGGGTGCTCCTCAATTATTCATCAGACAACCAATAAGGATCAGATGCTCTGACCATGATGACTGCATGTCAGTTTGATACCTCACTGATAGCCTTTGCACGAAAGACGGCCTGGATCTTTTCATGCCTTAAAATAAGGAAAAGAGGATCTTTAGATCAGACAAGCATTCAAACTACTGTACCTTAGCTTTAGAGCATTTCGCTGGCAAAAGACACGGAGTAAAGAAGACCGCAGTGAGTAGATACTAGAAAGAAACATTTTTTTCTACTCGTGAAACTTCTTCAACTCAGGGAGGCATGATGATTTGGCACACAGACTTTTCTCCTACAGACCTTTCTTACGGATAGATATGAGGTGACCCGGAAACATCCAGGTGGTAGAACGCGTAGAGCAAAAATGTTTGTGTACATTTCTTTCTATGGGCATGCTTCAGATGTGCTACAGATTGCAGCAACACTAATAAAACACATAAGGGTTGGATGCAGGCGTGTTATACACAAGCCCGTTAGTGCTGTTCACGTGATAAATGTGCACTCATTTATCACGTGACTAACTGACGTCGCTGCCGCAGGGAACAAAAAGTGACCAGCAAGGGAATATCGCAAAAACGCAAAGGGCAAGCAGGCAAAACAAAGCCAGCAAGTACCACCTGGGTCATGTATGTAGTGGCTGTTTGACACGGCCACTACATTGTCACCAAGGGACAATTAATAATCAAGACTGACCTTTGAAGCGGACTGTATAGGAGGAAGCTGGAAAATAATTGGGAAAAAACGCAAACTTCTTACAGATTGACCCGGTTGGATTTCAAATTACCATCTTCTTGGTGTGAGGCAAGAGCGCTAACCGCCACGCATTTGATTAAAAATGCCTTTCCTTTTCTTTTCTTTTCTTTTCAACTGATCTCAGTTGAAATGAAGTAAAATCTAGAATCACATCTGAACACAGGTCTTGCAGGCCTCCTGCTTGGATTGCTTCTCACTTGTGGCCACACGGTTCAATCTTCATTGAGTTCAGAGTGCTTTTCTATTCATGGGCAGAGAGTCCTTGGAGTGCCTTTAGACAAACTCCTGTGGGGGCTGTTGGAAGACTTTTAATGGGAAATGCCATTTGTCCGCCCTGATCATTGAAATTCAACCCTCTCATTGCTCACGAGGAGCTGAACCACATCCATGGACACAGCCAACAAGTTGGTTACTTTTCAGATGAAGACTCTGAGGAACTTTTCTGAGAGGCGTTTATTCAACCTTTGTCTCTACTCAGAGGCTACATTAGGGAACAGGCTATGTGTCATCTTGATCTAAACACCGTGTCACACAGCCGCCATGTCCAAAACTCCGTTAGACATACGTGGAACGGTTGTGGAAAGCCACAAATTTGTTTATGCATCGTGCAAAACTCACGCACAATTGCATAATATTTAGGTAAAAATTTAGTTTAAACTACGTAGGATATGCATAAACTGTGTAATTGTCAACTGACCAAATATGTTCGAACAGCTCAAAACAGAATTCACAGCCGAAACCCTCGACAGACATCTGCACACATCGACGGACGACAAACGCAAGAAACCCCTTGTGAATTACTTATGTCACGCATGGATCAAGAAAGATCGATATTTCATAAGAGCAAAATGTATCTAGGGCCTGTTTTGCACGGCCTTACGAAACGAGAACTATACCATGTATACATACCTCATGTCTTTAATTCTGGATTTTCATCTCATGTGCAAACTCTTTTTGGAAAGTTTTCCTAGGTCCTAAAGGGTGTTAAAAGGAACTTTGGTCTTTTTCAGTGTCAGTAGATTCAGTTATTGCAGAGGTGAGAGAAACTGGAGACAGCATCACTCACAATCCAAATGTCTTGCAGCCATTTTATTTCATTAACAGTCATTGGTGCATTTTATAATCTTCAAAAAAAATGGTAGCAAACTATCCAAAATCTCATTTAAATTATAATTAAAATCGGATGTTAGCCCAAAGCAGTGGATGGAGAACAGTTTCTTTCATTTTTCCTCAGCTGCTTGCTCAGCATGGAATCCATCCACTCACTCTTCAAATGGAGAATAAATATAATTGTCTCTTCCAGACGGAGGAAGAAAATATTGATTCACAGATTGTCGGAGTAATTTATTTTTTGAATTCACTGGATTTGCCTGGATTTAATTAGGTTTTCAGATGTTTGGTTAAGAAGCTATTACTGACAGATTCAATAGAAAATCACAGATATATATAATGGCGTGTGGCCAATATTCAAGCAGAATAATGACCAAGAACTTAACTAATATCTCTAAGATGTTCATGCAGTTCTGACTATTTCCAGATGTGACACATCCAGCCATAAATAAATAAAAACTTCTTAGGCAGGTTTACAATTAAAGATGCTAAAATGCTCAGAAGAGGTGACTACAGCATAAATGCAACTCCCGCTGAGACACTATATAAGCAGGAAATCGTCTCCCTTTTTGTCAAAATAAATCCCTTTGCTGGAGAGTGACAGCAACAAATGCAGCATTTGTAAACAGTTTTGCACCACCTCATGTATGAAGGAGCTGCTTCTGTCCCCGTTGAGCAGATTACAGGGTTTCATGATTGAGCCTATTGTAGCATGATTCAACAGAAAGCAAGGGAAAATATACTTTATTCTCGTATATTATGCTGTTTTATTATCCTGGATTTTTCATCTGGGGCATAATCAGAGCTAAATTTCCGGATGCTCTACCCTTTTAGCTCTAAATCAATGGATGTGTGAGGTGATCTTCAGCATTGTTGTCTTACAGGAGACCAGCTCGGATGCATTTGTATCCATCTGCCCTTCTTCATTTCCAGTAAATGAAAGGTTAGGATTGGTGTAGGGTCATTCCTGCAGGGGGTTAAGAGGGATGGGGCTAAAAGATAAAGGCAGCTGCAAAACCAGGCTGGATGTCTGAGCAGAGACAACCACCCAGATGTTCTGTGTTTAAAGGTCTTCGTGAAGCCTGGTGTCCCCGCACCATGCCAAGGTCACACAAACATGCTGTGCTCACTGTCACAAACGTCTGAAACCCTCCATTAATGTCAGTCTGTGCTTCTTGGCAGTTTTCAGCAGAAAGAGCAAGTGACAGGTGACAAGTTGTCTTCCCCTAACCTGACCGGTGTTAACTGGTGAATCAGAGCTGCATAGGGGGATGAAAAGCTGCAGTGTCACGGAGGGCAGAGCCAATTCATGTAGTAGATGAGGTTAAACTGCCAGTGAAGCAAACTTCCGTCAGCCAGCAGGAAATGAAAAGATGGCTGACCTGATAACTGTCTACAGTGGAGAGATGCGGGTCTTTCTGTTCTTGAAGGTTGCGATTCTCTAAAACACCATATCAGGTCATATTCACGGAGGAAACCCTCAGCGATGGGCTACGGCACAAACACCAAGAGTTGTTGAGGGCAATCCCCAAATTCCAATGCATGCATAGAAAAAAGAAAATCCCCATCTTTCCTCCAAGACATCCCATCAGCTGTTCAGATGGATAGATTTTAGGTAGAGCAAGGCAACAATCCTGATTCTGGGGATTAGAGCGTGTGTTTACACTGACAAGGACATCCACGAGCAATGTCAGCCTCATGCACTAAGTAGGACACACCGTGAGTGGAAGCACCGGGGTGGGGGTGGGGGGGTGGGGAGGTTCCAAGAAGCAGTACGTGGCTTGAAATTGCAGTAGCAGCAGACGAAAGATATCAGAAATAGAATCTCGTCAAACTGGGTACCTCGTGTCCCATGTTACACCCCCCCCCCCCCCCCAACACACACGCACTAGTCCTCCCTCCGAGACTTGGACAAAACCAAGTTTTCTCTTGAACTCACCCGCTATGCTCCTCATATGTGCCACTGCGCTCTGCTGTCCTCCAGTTGTCAAGGTGAATCGCATCCCTCAAAAGCAGAAAGAGGGGAGATTGATAACTTCAGCATTGCCATGGAAACTAGCCTTCCAGCAACTGTGGTGAAATAAAGGTTAAAGACTTTCCAGGTTTCTCCCTCCTTTACTGCTTCCACATGTTTGTTTCTCTGAAAAGTGTTCTTATATGTTGATATGTGATGTCACAGTAGCCTTGTTACTCAAATGCATTGACTATTTAACCAAACCTTTGCCAAAATGTGTGTGGTTGTGCAACGTGACAACGGGGTTGGGGATCGGCACGCTTCTGAGCTGACCACAGAGGAATTCTTACAATCCGAAAGCCATGTCCTATCCCTTCCCCCATCATCCTTCAACTGCCTGATCCAACATCCTCCCCCCAATGAGTCACACTGATTTACCTCATCAATCAAAGAGCCAAAGTCATGATTTTATGCTGATGATGTTGGCATTTCGTTGTTTTGCTGTTACCTTCCCTTCTTCTCTCCCAGACATGAATCTAATCCCCTCTGCCATGTTTTGTAACTGTCATGACTGTGATTATTTACCACAATGACCAAAATATATGCTCTGCCTGTACTTTTACACTCCCCAGAATGTTTGAAAGTTGTGGTAGAAGGATTCCTCATCAGTGGATGAATAATTTTTCTCTTAGTTTTACACCCACTCTTTGGGTTTTCCTTTTTCTGTGAGTCAACTCCGATCCCTTAGCTTAAGCCTGGCTATGGCTCATTAAACCCATTTTCTAACTGATTAAGTTTTGATGTTTGATAGGAATGCCACTGCCCCATGTGAAGAAATGCTGTTAGTAACTGAAGTGGGCAGCCATTCCTTATGAAATGAGCCATAGACGTCTAAAGAGGCCAAAAGAAGATTCTCTGTAGGCAAATTTGGGGGGTGGAGGTCCAATGACTATTCAAACTAAATGTATTTTTTTGTCTTTATTTATTTTATCCAAGAAAGAAAGATGAGCTTAAGAAGGGGGGAGGGGAGTTGTTTATCACTATCCAAGAACAATCTTACACAGCTTTCTTTTTGTAATTTTTTTTTTCATGCAAAAATCATGCGGCCAATTTGTTGATGTAAGTGACCTGAACCTCGTGGTTTGCTATCTTTTTAACCACTCACAGCAGAAACACCTGAGCGCTAGAGCAGCCAAGACTAGGAAGCTAGACGTTAAAGATAACTTTTGTAGTGCAAGAGATGTTAAATTGTTGATTGTTGTGTGTAGCCTATATTTCCATCATGCAAGTTATTTAACATGTAGGACTTTGCAGTCCAGGGAGCTAGATCATAAGAGTCAGGATTAGGGCAGGATATTGCCTTTTCCTATACACTTTAGTGCAGTCTAGATTTATTCAAAGTTACCTTTGTAAATAGAATATACCAATCTCATGTTAATCTTTAGTTCTGTTGTAATACTGGAGTTTTAATCTGAAGTCTCTGCTGTTGTGATTCTGTGTCTGAAGCCTAACACTCTTTTCCTTCGTTGTCTCTTTCTTCTTCTAGGAGGTGAATTAGTGTTGCCCATTATTACAGTGGACTCCCTAGACCCCCCATCTATTGCCACCCGTTACCCAGTAATTCCCCCGCCTCCCACCACACATCGCCCTTTCCTCACCCTCCTTGAAACAACCAAAGAGACCCTCCCTTTGCCCAACGTCCGGCCCCCATGTCCATTGGACCAAGAAGACTGTGAGGAGACCATTGAGGCGTCGGCCCATGGCTCAGGGGAGATGACTGAGACAGACGACGAAGACTACTTTAAAAATTCCCCCTTGGTCACTGATAGGACTGTCCTTCCTCCTCCCCCGGCCGTTGAGGGTAATGTCCAGAACCCCCAAGACCGCCATTTTTCCCGCCACCCCATTTCTCACCGGCCCTCTCTACCCTCAACCCCAACTAACAACCCTGACCAGCTCAGTCCGCGCATCAAGGCTGTTGGCGGCGGCAGCAGCAGCAGCAGCAGCAGCAGTAGCAACAACATCCCTGCTTGGAAAATAAACACCAGGGACCAAGTGCTGCTGCCGCCAACTCAACCCTCGTCAGACCCGAGCCACCGCCGAATCCCCGGAATAACCTATCCTCCAAATTTCCCCCATGTTCCTACTCCAGACCCCACATCTCCAGGCGGAAGGCTCCCAGGCGCAGTCGAGGTTCAGCAGTCCAGCAGCACCACAGGAATGGTGGTGGGCATTGTGGCCGCCGCAGCTCTCTGCATCCTCATCCTGCTCTACGCCATGTACAAATACCGCAACCGCGACGAGGGCTCCTACCAGGTGGACCAGAGTCGCAACTACATCAGCAACTCAGCCACACAGAGCAACGGTGCTCTGGTGAAGGAAAAACAGCCCAGCACTGCCAAGACAGTCACAAAGAACAAGAAGAACAAAGACAAAGAGTACTACGTTTGAGATAGCACCGCCGGCACACAGACAGACAGCAGACACGCTTAGAAAAGGAAAGAAACGAGAGGAAGAGGGGAGGCAGTACACGGAGCACACCAAACATCCCACCAGTGGCTAGTTAAGTTCAAGCAGTATTGACAGAGGATCATGTGTCGTAGGATTGATTTGATTAACAAAACATGTTAACCAGTGTGCCAGCATCCATGTACGTAAAGCTGATGCCACAGTAATTGATGGGCATTATTCCACCAGTCGTTTCAAATCTCAGATACTGTCGCAAAGCATCTCCAACAGTTTCATGTGTCAAAACGTCCTGCTTTTTCTGAAAGGGAATCTGCAGTGAATCCAGGATGCTAAGTCTGACTATCATGTTAGCCTTCCTCTGGAAAGTAAACATACTGCCAGTTTAAAGACGTGTTGTATTAAATCCATGCCCCCCCTCGCTCCCATCTGCAAGTGTTGAAGCATCTGTGGTCGGACGTCTCTTTTCCTGCCTGACTGCGCTCCGTTTCTCTCCTTATCTGTGGTGTCCAGCAGCTGATGCAACCTAAACTCTGCCGTGTTCAAGCATGTAGTACTCAATTACGAAAAAGAGTTAACAGTTTGTACTTCTGTTAAGTTAAAGAAAAAAAAAGTAAAGAAAAAAAAAACTTGATTGATGAACATAACAACGTTAAACGTAGCAAATATGTGAGATACCACCTCTCCAACCTAATGGATGCTAACCTGTAAGTTCAGCCGCCAAAAACTTCAGGCCAAACCTTGTCGGTCGCCCTTTGTTCCAGAA
The DNA here is from genome assembly GCA_023969325.1 of Oryzias curvinotus. Taxonomy (NCBI): domain Eukaryota; kingdom Metazoa; phylum Chordata; class Actinopteri; order Beloniformes; family Adrianichthyidae; genus Oryzias; species Oryzias curvinotus. Next base: position 27,139,630 of record CM043723.1, read on the forward strand.
GAAGCGTCTCATGGGCTTCTGGAGCACCAAGGTGCTCCCTAGTGGGCCAGCAGAGAAACTGTCACATACTTACTAATCGCAGAAAAAGATAAAACACCTCCAGCAAACCAGATGAACTCTGTTCTATATGATTATAAATATATGTATAGACGTTTGCAGAAAACCAATGGACCTAAACCATGAGCAAGTCTATAAGTGAGTTTGCTGACAGCGAAGATGGACTTCAGGATTTTTGACATCCAAAAAGTTTCGCTAACCTGCTCCCCACTCCCCAGACCATCGCCCGTCTCACAAACAGTATGGCTGATGAATTTGCCTTGCTGCAAGACCAAGTCCCCTTGGTTGGTTGTTGTGTTTTTATTTGATTCTTATCTCTGAAAAGAACAATATTTTAGGGTCAATCGGAATTCATCTCACTGGAGTTCCACTGTGGAAACAGATATTTTGCAGCTGAAAATGCGACTCTGTCTTTGGGTCTTCTCTCGCCTGACTGGACTGACGGCAGCCAATGGGAAGCTTTGGCCACGCCACAAGCACACTTTTGCAGAGCAAAGAAAAGGTGAACGGCGGTTCCCTGGAAGATGTACAACTGAACTCTAGTATTCCAATTTTCTCAACTCTATTAAGATGATAAAAAACTGAACCATGAGAAGAAAATTCATGAAAAAGGTTTGTGAAATGTCTAAATATTTGACTCTCATACCATAACTAAGAGAAACGTCTTTTCCCTGTTATCATTCCTGTTTGCAGAAAAAATGACAGTGATTCTGGGAAACTGAAATTTCTATTTTCTTTAGTCAATGAGCAAATGTGGGTTATGAACACATTCTCTTTTTGCAAAGAAGCTCCTCTCATTCCATCCTCTTGAATCTATTTTTCTTTTCTACATCTACTCCTCCCATGGCAGATTATATGTCCTGCATCCTGTTGAACACTAGCTCTGTCCATAAAACAGTTTGGTTTGAAATCCATCCCACTCCTGTCTGTGTGGTGAGGGACATGATGGAAGCCATTTTAGTTTACAAGCTCCATCAATCTCCTCTCCTGCCACGTTTGTCTGGTTTCTCTTTTTCCATTCCAAGAATACTCCTCCCAGTATCTTCCTGTTCTTTCTAAATGTTATTGTAAAGTGTTCAAGTGAGATGACTCTAAATATGTGTATATTAACAGAGGGAATACACTTGGTTATATACTTCTTACTCCCCGAGTCATGTCATCTGTTTGTCTCCTCCTTTATGACATTAACAACTCAAACGTCAAATCTACAGCAGCCTGATGCGCATCTTTCTATCTGAACATTAGCTTATTGCGGTAAGGGTGGCCGATACTGGGAATTTGGGTAATAACCGAGTAATTACAGGGCAAGTATCGCAGACATCGATACTGAGACCAATACTTTTTTCTTAAAATGATTAATTATAGAACAATATCAGAAAAATGTTTGTTAAGGAAGGGTAATAAAAAACACGACGGAGAATTAATTAATTACCTAATCACAACAACGTGAACTGAACATACACACCAAATACAGAACAAGTATATTCATCTTGGCATTATACAATAATAATAATAAGAAGAAGAAAACAACTACTTAGCAGTTTTAAAAAAAAGCAAGAATTTAACAAACATTTTTTATTAAAATAAAGGCAGTAATACAATATTAAAGTCATTATTGAAAAAAGTAAACAAAAGTAAAACTGTAATAACTATAAAACAACACAACAAATAAATATTGCCATTGGCACAAATATGTGCTCCTTTAATGATTTCAAGGTGATTTCAATGATTTCAATGATTTCAAGATCAGCAGAGAGAAGTGGAGGTGCATTGTTTACACAGACAGACACTGTCGCCAGATCGGGCAGTTTCCCGCTCTAATTGGGTTGGTATTTACTGAAATTGGGCTGTTTTTTTTCCCCAATCTGGACACAAGTAGGCGCTTCGCTCGCATGAACTCCGTGAGTAAATTCAAGCTGGATTGAAGAAAGACGGCTAAGAAAGTATCAATGTCATCACGCTGGTATCAATACTTCCCCTTGGTGTCGATACTCTTGATGCTCAGATCGATACGCCCACCCCTACAGTGAAATGAACAGCAGCTATCTTCTGCAACAAACACAAGAACGGAAAACCCTGCTCTGCCATCTGGTTTTTGCAGAGTGAAACAAACATTAATGCATGAGAATAAAAGTCAACACTTGCAGAGGTCGAATCAACACTCTGCCACAAACCGAGTTACAGGTGGGTATTCCTGCAGAGCTTCAACACTCTGCTGCTGCGTATTCCTTTTGTGTTTCTTACCAACCAATGTCTTTCTTTTAAGGTCAAGACAAACTTCATCCTGTATGGAGGTGGTGGAGAAAAGGAGAGTTTTCAAGGCTATTGAAAACTAAAAATAAAAACAGTACAAGCTTTTTTTTGTTCTTAGTTATGACTGTGTGCTTAATAGGATGTTTCCACATGAAATACTTCTTTTTTTCATCCACTTTTTAATGAGTTTTGAAGCCAAAAAAAGCTTCATTTCTTCAGTCATACTATCATTGCAGAGTAAAGTCTGGAAAGTATGAAGCGTTCTTCCCATGAAGGCACAGAGGGGAAACATGAAGAAGATATAGGGTCGCAGATGAAAGAGATTATGACTACGCAGGTGTTCTTCAAACAACAGGAGGTCTGAGGAAATATTCCACAAAGTTTTAAAATTATAACCGAGTCTGAACACAGAGATAAAACATGTCTCAGAGGGACCCGCACTGTTGGAATATATTAGTTTCTTGGATAAAAAGGATAAATAAGTTATACACATTACATATTTCTGAATAAAGGTTACAGATTTTTGTTTTCTCCTCTCCATGAATAAAGGAAAAAGTGATTCTCATCTCTGTTACATTCTTAGTTTTCACCTGTGATGGACTAGCGACCTGTTCCAGTGTACCCTGCCTTTGCCCAATCTGGATAGACTCCAGAAACCCCATCACCCAAAATGGGATTAACCCTTGTGCTATCCTAGGCACTTTAACATTAGGAGTGGGGTCATCTAGACCCACTAGACAGAGCTCTGAACCTTTTTTCTTCAATGATTTGTGATCTTCACTGGTGTCCATGGATTACATGAAATCCTCTCCACCTTTATCCACCTTTGTCATGGTAGGGAGAACACGTCAATGGAAGGGTGGGGTCATCTTGACCCCATAGGATAGCACAAGGGTTACGCAGGTTTAGAACATGAATGGATTCGTATTCACTTGGTTGCATATGTCTGCTTTGCCACTAAATGTCAACGACTTATCAGCATATTTTAGAGTCAAAAATGAATATTTCCCCTCTGTGCATGAAAAGCCGCATAGCTCCGTTGGATGAGCCACAGGAGAGCACTGCAGGAGTCATCATCATCTGAGTTTTACAGAAAAGAAAAGAATTACAATTCCTTTTTTTTTTTACAAGCAATTTGCAGATACATTACACAGAAATAACTCTACACCCAAATACAGAATACCACAGCTGAGAACACTTATCAAAGTTTTAATTAGTTTGATCCAAGTTCTGAAAACCCAGACTAGAGACTGTATGCTTACCTGAAACACTGCTTTATCCCCATCACACTCAGTGGTTGACCACAGACAGGTGAGTAAATGATTGGGTAGCTTGGTTGATAAGGTGGGAACCTACCATGCAGGAAACCAGGGTTTGATTCCCGTAGGGCAGGGGTCAGCAACCTTTTTTACTCAAAGAGCCATTTGGGACCGCCCCTAATGAAAAAAAAAGCACTCGGAGCCACAACCCGTTTTGACATCATTATATATATTATGCATGTATATATTATATCAAGGGTGCTCATAACGTCGATCGTGATCGATCTTCAAGGACATGAGTGTACATCGCGGGCCAGAAAAGATTTTAAAAGTACTCCGTTCTTTCCATCATCATGTTTAACCCTTGTGCTATCTTGGATGACCCCACCCTTACTTTGATATGTTCTCCCTACCATGACAAAGGTGGATAAAGGTGGAAAAATTTCATGTAATCCATTGAACCAGTGAAGATCACAAAAAATTGAAAAAAAAAGGTTCAGAGCTCTGTCTAGTGAATCTAGATGACCCAACTCCCAACAGTAAAGTGCCTAGGATAGCACAAGGGTTATTAGTTACATGTTTATTTGAACATTATTGTTTATGTACTGATGATTAAAAACTACACAGTGAGAGTACACAAAAGATACTTTTGTATTAACAGATGAGGCGTTTTATTACAAAGACAGAAAGCAGCAACCATCGTATTCATGCTCTGCTAAACAGTCCAATGCGGGGAGCGTGGCATATTAAGAGGCATTTGGTGCGTGCCTCGAAGCTTCCTTGATGAGCTTGTATTTATCTGGGGAGAACTGCAGAGCTGATAGCAGGAGGAGACACGCGGGGCGGCTTCAATAAACACTCCGGTTGCTGGTCTTCTACCGGGGACATGATGTGCCGCGGGGCAGAAAAAGCCGTTCTGATGACAGAGTTTGCGCTGAGTGAATTTAAACTCGCGTCTGCAGTGACGTATGTGTCAGAGGATGTCCGATTGGCCATTCTGCATGTCAATCAAGCCCCGTACTTTTCGGTGAGGATTTTGATTGGCTGGTGGATTTTTGAGAAGTACTTTTTTTTTTCTTTTTTTTTTTTTTAATCTTCTCTGTCCCACGATCTACCCTCATATCCTTGAAGAAACACACATCAACGCACATGCGTGTTTAAAAACAGGAAGCGCAAATTCTCTGTCATCAGAGAGTTGCTCTGTGCCCCGCGGCACGTCAAGATCCCGGCAGAAAACCACTCCGGACCCGGAGTGTTTATAGAAGCCGCCCCGCGTGTCCTCCTGCTATCAGCTCTGCAGTTCTCGCCCGATAAATACGAGCTCATTCATGAAGGAAGCGTTTTTTTTACGTGGCACGCGCTTCGTACGGAGCCAGCAGCGCCTTTGAAATGCCATGAAAAATGAACAAACTAAAATAAAATTGAATTTTTATAAAATACAAATTATTTCCCAAAGTCACAGGGAGCCACAACAGAAGGACATGTGGCTCCGGAGCCATGGGTTGCCGACCCCTGCCGTAGGGGAAGGAGCAATGGTACTGGGGGCAATCACCATATCAATGGCGAGCAATTAGCATCACCCAGTGAGGGTTCTTAGGCAAGACCCTTAGCGCTACTGCCTCCCGAGCGCGGTTTCGGCTGCAGCTCACCGCTCCCCAAGGGGATGGGTTAAATACGGAGAAAGAATTTCCCTTTGTGGGATAAATACAGTGTATAAAAATTAAAAAAAAACTCATCTTACATCGCTTCCAGTGCTTGGTGTCCCTGTGTTCCCTTGTTGCTGCTTATTGTCCCGATGGGTTAAATAAAGCATTAGTTCAGAGAGAAAGTTCTCCTCTTACCGCTTGTTTTTGTCTAGATGATGAAGATAAAGTTTTTTTTTTAAAGAAGCCGGCACTGTGATACCAAAGATAGGTGACCATAACTTCTTTTTGAGGCTTGCGGTTATCACTTTTTAATGCACTCCAAGCAGCCAATCAGAATCGAGTATTTACCCAAACCATGGCATAATATCGGATAATAGACACTTCGAAGGCCATTAACCCACTTATACCGCTGTCCCTTACAGAAAGAAATAAAAATTAAACCAGTTTTTTGTTCTTTAGTCTTGTTATTTTTTCAGTTTGGATCACTTTTGTCACGCAGATGAGCGGACTATTTGTCAAATCGTGCGGTGACCATGAAAACGCACCAACCTCAACTGCATTGGCAAAGGAAAGCGATATATAGATATAGATATAGATATAGATAGATAGATATATACGCTGATCATCCTGATGTGTTGAATAAAGCATCAGTTCAGAGAGAAAGTTCTCCTCTTACTGCTTGTTTATGTCCAGATGATGAAGCTAAAGTTTGTTTTATAGAAGCCAGCACAGTGATACAGAAGATTTAAGATAGGTGACCGGAACTACTTTTTTAGGTCTGCATTATCCCTGTGCGTTATCACGTGTTAATCCACACCCAGCAGCCAATCAGAATCGAGTATTTACCTGGAGCATGGCACAACATAACTTAACTGATCGCATGGGACAATACACTGGAAAAAGGGTGTATCAACAACTAAATAATGTTATTAATAAAATAGTTTGTAGTCAGCATGTTTTGCATCACTCAAAACGTTTTTCTACTGTTTTATGTGTTGAATTAGAAGAATGTGGACCTGATGGGTTTTTTGTTTTTTCTTGATTGAAAAAAAATCCCCTTTGGTGGTGTAAAAGTAAATTATGGAAATCTGTTATAATAGGAAAAACTCATAAATCCACTGTTTAAGTCAGATCTTTTATTGTGCCACAATGTCACAAATTAAAATAAAAAACGCTTCAAAATGAGGCTTCTCTCAGGATTATGAGGTTCGCTAAACATAAATTAATTGGATTAAATAAATACAGGTCATGATTAATTAATCACACACAAAAAATAATCGCATGACAGCACTAGTTTAGTCATCATGGGACTTATAAATGTATATAAATGTACATATAAATGTCATATTTCACGCTTACTATTAGTGCAAATGCAACTTCTAACAGGCCAGATTTCTGAGGACGAAAAGGTTTGGGATGGATCACCATGGTAACCACTGCTGCAGGGCTGACGTGCTCTGACAGAACAGCTGAACTTGTAATGAAATGCTTCCTCCTAATGAACTGCTGCATAATTGACGACAAATAAACAAAGATTTTTTTTAGTTGTGAGAGATTTACACCCAAATTAGACGTTATGGTATAAATTAAAGCAACTTCTGCACTCACATTTAGGGTACTTTTCTCTTCAAATATAAAGCTGCGTGATTTTTTTTTTTTTTGCCTTTATCATCTTCTACATTTATCCTATATGCGTGTTTACTTTGTATGACCAAGCTTTTAATTCCTCAAACATGCAGTAGATACAGAAATTCCAATGCCGTTCACATTTTCCCAAACTGTTTTAGGACAACGGCAAGTCTCCGGTAGGGAACAGAGAAATTTCCAGGGAGCATTTCAGTTCGGTTTTGCTCTGTAAATCCCTACAGATGCTGGTGCAGCTGAAAGAATAACAATGAATTTACATTTACCATCTCATTTTCAGCTAACTCACATGTTTCCTGGAGCTCATGCCAACACAAACAGTTTATTCACAGATAATCAACACAGTGATCTGCAAAGTAAATGGGTTTTCTCTTTGCATTGATACAAAATCAGTTGTACAAACTGAGAACCAAACTACAGTTACTTAAAAGCATGTAGACTACTGAATATAACCACTGACAGTTTTTTTAGCTGAATTTCTTGCTTTAACATCACATATTTATTTACAATTTTTTTGCAAATTTTTCGTTCCCACTTAGCAGGACAGTCCGGTATGGTCCAGACCAGTCTTTTGAGTGTTTCCATGGACCCATAAAGCTGGACCGAACCATACCATTTTTGGGCCCCCATAGTTTGTAGGTCCATAGAAAAATTGAACTGACTGGTTAGCGCAGAGCTACTGGTAAAACCCATTTATTGGCTAATGGTCTTTATGACAAAAGAAAGCTATAAGAAGAAATCTTCTCTCAAACAGCATTAAATGCTTTGTAGATACAAAAACCAAAAGCCAAGCGGGAAAAGAATGAGCTGCTGGATGGCCTCCATTGGTGTTGTTGTTAGCCTCACCCAAAATGCGCTGTCACCGTCCAACTTACATGACTGGACAGGACTGGACCGGCTTGTACAGCTCAGTGGAAACAAGGCATTAGTGTCACATCCACTTGAGACTTAAGGTTTTGGACTTGTTGGCACTCATCAGTTGTTGTTGTTTTTTGTTGTTTTTTTACTCCGGGACATTAGCTTTTGCAGTAGCAATGCAGAAACAACAAGTGGCTTTTATTTTGTCCCAACAAGGTTTTAAATGGTACTTTCATATCAATTTGCAACAATAGAATAGCGGTTTTTATTTCAGGTTTTACGATTGAAGTTTGAGATTACAGCTAAAGCATTCTGACTCCACTTGAACTTGAATGCAAAGACTTCTGATTTGATTTGGACTAGAGAAAAGAAGCATCTCTGGTCCTCAGCGCTTAGCAGGATCTGTTTTCTTAGCTTTGACCAGGGACATGTGTAAGTGTGTCTTCTGTGCTGCTTAGAATCGGATTGTGTCATGAAGGGGTTTAAAAATTCTGACAAATATTAATACCGAGCAGCAGTGGATGCAGTTTGTTTTACACTCAACAAAAGTTCACAAAGAGAGTAATTGCAGTAGTTTTTTAAAACAAAAATAAAAATTTAGACTGAGTGGAAAAAAAAAAAAAAAAAAAAAAAGTATTTACTTTATTTATGTGAAAGATAAACGAATGTTTCCAGCCTAAACTCATTTCACAAGGACATATAGTCCACAGTATTTGTCCGTGCTTGTAGGATTCACATAGAGTCACCTAAACATGCAGAACAAACAATAACCACAGATAATAGAAAAAAATCTGCTCTAATTTAAATCTAGGATGGAGTTTTAGGGCCACCAAAAAAAAAAAAAAAAAAACTAAAATTACGAGTTTTTATCTCATAAATTTACGACTTAAAATCTCATAAAATTACGAGAAAAAAAGTCGTAGATTAAGGAGAAAACACAGAAGTTGTCCGTTTATCGGAGCCTAGCTTGAAGATGAAATATGTGGAGGCTTTTGTGAAGCTTTATTTCTGGATTATAGGTTTAAAAAACAACGAGATTTTGAACCTTTTGGCGAATTCAAAATCAGATTATTGTCAGTGGAGCCGTCTTTCTGGGGTTCGGTTTTGGTAAAAGCGGAGTTTTAGATGTAAAATAAGGAGCTCAGAGACACGTTTGGGTGTAGAGGACCACTGCAGCCTTTATTTTCCTTTTCATTCACACCCTGAAGTTCATTTGTCTCATTACGTCATGAACTTGTCATCCCAACACCAATGCGGAAGTAAACAGTGTTACATACGCCCCCTCCTGCAGATGAAACGTCCCGTTTCAGCATAAAACAATAGAGGAATGAAAATAGTCTGTTATGTTAGCATCAGAGCGTTGAAAATGACGGAAGCGTCACACAAACGTAGAGATCTGGACTTTGGTGGAAGAAAGGATTCAAGAGGACGGCAGCGAGAATACCGACGATGGCTTCATCAGGCTGCAGAGATCCTGCAGACCAACCATCAATAAATAAAACTTTAATAAATTGTAAATCAAACAAATGAGCTTCCAAACATTTGGAACGTTATCAATAAACATTCAGCTCGCCTGTTCAAGAAAGTTTAGTCGGTCTGCTCTGCTGCTGCATGGCGTTCACCTGCTGCTCTGCATTCTCACTTCCACTTTAATCTCCTAAATTTACGAGTTTTTATCTCTTAAATTTTCGAGTTTTTCTTTTTTTTTTTTTTTTTGGTGGCCCTAAAACTCCGTCGTAAAAATCAACCTCCGCCTCTGTTGTCATATATAAAAAATATTGGGTTTTTTTGGTGTAAAATTAAAGTCTCCAACATTGGAGTCATTGGGAAATTGCACCTTTTTCCAACCTGCCTCTAAGGTTTCAAACATACAAAACCACATTAAACCACTGCATGATGGGAAAAAACAGCTGGGACCACAGTGTCATCCAAGAGGATAAAAAAGCAGAAATTCTCATGAGTGGTACATCATGTTCTTTTTGAAGAATATTGTTCAAAATATAGGAAATAAATCAATATAAATCCATCCAAGAACAGGTTCATTTTCTAACCAGCAGCTTTGCAGGTTCATGCAGGTTCCTTATTTTATAAAAAAAAAAAAAAAAAAAAAAAGCCAGAGAAAATAAAATAAAGGAAAAGCAAAAATGAGTAAAGCAAGAAAGAAGGTTGATCTTTACAGATTCCGAAGACATAAATGTTTAAATATATTATTATTTGACAAATAGTACATCTTCTGACAAAGCCATGTTGTCTCATCATTACTCATTGACACAGAGGAAGAAGAACTTCTGGCTTTGTATGTTCTACGTTCCTCTGGTTCGGTGGTTTGCACAAAAAGGAAATAATCACTTTCTGTTAAAGTCAGTTTCTAGCCCTTATATACGAAGAACAATTTTACAGAAGCCCCCTTTTTTCTGGACTCAGGGCTCTGAAATCACAGTTTTCATTTTTACACATTGGAACAAAATTGATCCCTCCCCTGTTAAAAGCCCTGTATTATGAAAAATCCACTTTTTTGAGGTATTTAGGTGTATTCTAATGCTCAATTGCTCACAAAAAATAATGCAAAAGCAATATTTTGTTCCTTTTACGCATTTCTGAGCATTCCTCTCAAAAAAAGATCTAATCACTAGCCCTTCTCAATCTACAGAAACGAGTGGGTCCTCACATTGTGATGTCAAAAATGTATTTCTAATTATGGCCCGCAGCAGCAGTCACTGACTGTTGGAACGAAAAGTCACCAAAACGTGCACACACCTGGGATAAATTGCAAATGAATATTCCACAAAGTCAACGTCACCCCCCCGAAGACGATGACATCCCAGCCAGCGATCCCGTCAAAAAAATGAATGGGCCGAAAATCGCGTATGGGGCCCAACAAAATGTACTTCAAAATACAGTCGCGAAACCAAAACACACGTGTCGGGGATATCCCAAAGAAGTTTTGAAATCATTATGGGGCGGCCACACGACCTACGGCTTGGCGGCCATTTTGTGGCGAACTCTGAGAATTGGCGATTTTTGTGTTTTCCCACGATATGGGGAAACGACACTTTTGTTTGAGCGATTTTCACGCAATTGCACACACTTGCTGCCAGCTCCAGTCTACAAACACCACAGAAGTGTCGTTGACCTTTGACCTTGGGAAAAGGCCGCCATCTTGAATTTTCTCAAAAAAGCACCTTTAGCACCAGATACAAACGAAAACTCATCGTTGGAATTTTCATCAATCGTCTCGTAACTTTTCGGGCATCAACGGCCAGCTACTCTGGAAGAAATGTTGGAATTAGAAGTTGTAGATTTTGAACGGCGTGAGCTCGCAACCGTTGCCATCTTAGCTAGCTCGCACATTTTTCGTCGGAATGTTGTGAAGAGGAAATATGCGATTCCCTGGCCCGCGCTGAACAAAACAATGTCATGCACGACAAGATCGATAAAGGAATGTGGGCGTGGTTAGCAAAAAACCGTCGCAAAAAAATGTGCCGACTCGGCAAAAACGAAAAAATTCAGAACTTTTTTTTTGAGAGTCGCCAAACGAAACCAATATATCCTTGTCTGCAAAATCCACAGGAAGTTTTGAAATCATTACGGGATGGTGACACGACCTACGGTTTGGCGGCCATTTTGTGCCAAAATCTGCAATTTCGCCATTTTCGCGTTTTTACACAATATGAAAAAATGAACTTTTGCTCCAGGGATTTTCACGAAATTTCACTGACATGTTGCTAGAGCAAGTCCACAACTACCTCTGGAGTTTCCTCGACCTTTGACCTCGGGAAAAGGCCGCCATCTTGAATTTTCTATAAAAAAGCACCTTTACCGCAGGATTCAATCGTAAACTTGTCGTTGGAATTTTCAGCGATCGTCTTGAACTTTTTTCCGGCATCAATGGTGATGTGTTTGCAGTTTTTTCATCATTGTCTTATTTGTTTGGTTTTTTTTTGCCTTGTTTGGATTTGTCTAATATTTAGTTGACCTGCCAATATATTGTGAGTTATTGTGTTATGAGTTGATGTGTTGTGTTGTGAGTTGTTGTGTTGTCTTGTGAGTTGATTTGTTTTGAGTTACTTGTTTCATGTTGTGAGTTAATTGTTTCGTGTTGTGAGTTACTGTGTTGTCTTGTGAGTTGATGTGTTGTAAGTTACTTGTTACATGTTGTGAGTTAATTGTTTTTTTGTTATGAGTTAATTGTTTTGTGTTGTGACTTATTGTGTTGTGTTGTGTGGTATCGTGTTGTGAGTTATTATTTTATGTTGTGAGTTACAGTTGTGTGTTGTGAGTCACAGTTTTGTGTTGTGAGTTATTGTGTTATGAGTTGCTGTGTTGTGTTGTGAGTTGATGTGTTGTGAGTTACTTGTTTTATGTTATGAGTTAATTGTTTTGTGTTGTGAGTTATTGTGTTGTGTTGTGTGGTATTGTGTTGTGAGTTAATTGTTTCCTGTTTTGACTTGCATTTTTGTGTTGTAGGCATTTTTTTGTGTTGTGAGTTACTTGTTTCATTTTGTGAGTTAATTGTTTTGTGTTTTGAGTTATTGTGTTGTGAGTTATTATTTTATTTTGTGAGTCAAAGTTTTGTGTTGTGAGTCACAGTTTTGTGTGAGATTCAACCCTCCTCCTTTATTTTATTTTTTTTTATTTCACCTTTATTTAACCAGGATCAAAAAACTCATTGAGATTAAAAATCTCTTTTTCAAGAGCGTCCTGGCCAAGAGGCAGCAGCACAACAATAACACACAACACTTATATACACTCACACTCAATCATAAAATACAGCTTTAAATAAAGCATTTACAATTTGAAAGCTTTGTCTCACGTTCATTTAAAAGTTTTTTAAAAGAGCCCAGGGAGATCAATTCTTTCAATTTAAACTCTTTCTGGAGTTCATTCCAAAACTGTGCCGCAGCAAATCTAAAAGCCTTTTTACCCATCTCTGTGCGCACTCTGGGCACAGAGAGCAGGACCGTGTCCTGAGAGCGCAGGCTGTAGCTGCTGCTGCTGCTCTTCAGTTCTGTGAGCTGCTGGAGATAAGACGGTACCAACCCAAGAATGCATTTATAAATTAAAAGGTACCAATGTTTCAGTCTGCGCTGGGATAAGGAGGGCCAACCTACCCGAGCATACAGAAGACAGTGATGGGTTAGTGACCTCATGTTTGTTATAAAACGCAGTGCACCATGAAAAACATTGTCCAAAGCGTGCAAAGCATCAGCAGATGCATTCATATAAATCACATCACCAAAATCAAGGACAGACATAAAAGTGGCAGTGACAAGTTTCTTACGGGCTTCAAATGATAAACATGATTTGATTCTGAAATAAAAGCGTAATTTTAGTTTCAGCCTGTGAGCCAGTTTCTGAATATGTGGTTTAAAAGTTAGACAGTCATCAATTAAAATACCAAGGTATTTGTTTGCTGTGACCAGTTCAATTAAATGTCCTTCTTTTGTAGTAATTGGGAGCAGGTTTTTGAGTTTTGCTTTGCTTTTAGAGAATAACATGTATTTAGTCTTATTAGAGTTTAAAACCAGTTTTAAATGATAAAAGGTGTTCTGCAATTGATTAAAAGCTGATTGGAGCTTTGATAAGGCAAGCTCAACTGAAAGTGCTGAAGTGTACAAGATGGTGTCATCAGCATATAAGTGCAGGTTATCGATGATACCTTTATCAAGGTAGTTTATATAGATGGTAAAAAGCAGCGGCCCAAGAATCGAGCCTTGTGGAACCCCTGCGGATACTTTTAAAAATTTTGATTTTTGGTTCTGAACCTTTAAGGCCCGTACACACCGGGACGAATATTCGTCTGGCGTTATTCGCCACGTCTTCTGTGTTCACACCCAGGCGATTTTCGCGGACAATGAGCCGACTGAACATGCAATTTCATTCCCTGACATTAGATGGCGCTCTACACAAGGTAGTCGCTTTTCACTCAGAAGAAGAGAGCCAGTATTTACGCGCTTGTCAGAAGAACATGGTGAGTTTTATCGACTGGTACAAGAGCTAAAAATGTCTCATGAGCGTTTTCGGGGATATTTTAGAATGTCCGTCATTATTTCTTTGCGGCAGTGTAGCCGCTACGTGTTGTCTTGTGAGTTGAATTGTTTCGTGTTGAGTTACTGTGTTGTCTTGTGAGTTGAGGTGTTGTAAGTTACTTTTTACATGTTGTGAGTTATTATTTTATGTTGTGAGTTACAGTTTTGTGTTGTGACTTATTGTGTTATGAGTTGCTGTATTGTGTTGTGAGTTGATGTGTTGTGAGTTACTTGTTTTATGTTATGAGTTAATTGTTTTGTGTTGTGAGTTCATTATTTCGTGTTGTGAGTTCATTGTGTTGTGTTGTGTGGTATAGTGTTGTGAGTTATTATTTTATGTTGTGAGTTACAGTTTTGTGTTGTGAGTTACAGTTTTGTGTTGTGAGTTATTGTGTTGTGAGTTACAGTTTTGTGTTGTGAGTCACAGTTTTGTATTGTGAGTTACAGTTTTGTGTTGTGAGTTATTGTGTTATGAGTTGCTGTATTGTGTTGTGAGTTACTTGTTTTATGTTATGAGTTAATTGTTTTGTGTTGTGAGTTCATTATTTCGTGTTGTGAGTTATTGTGTTGTGTTGTGTGGTATTGTGTTGTGATTTATTATTTTATGTTGTGAGTTACAGTTTTGTGTTGTGAGTTATAGATCTGTGTTGTGAGTTATTGTGTTGTGTTGTGAGTTGTTGTGTTGTGCGTTATTTGTTTCGTGTTTTGACTTACATTTATGTGTTTTGTGAGTTGTTTCATGTTGTGAGTTAATTGTTTTGTGTTGTGAGTTAATTGTTTTGTGTTGTGAGTTATTGTGTTGTGAGTTATTTTATTTTGTGAGTCAAAGTTTTGTGTTGTGAGTTACAGTTTTGTGTTGTGAGTTATTGTGTTATGAGTTGCTGTATTGTGTTGTGAGTTACTTGTTTTATGTTATGAGTTAATTGTTTTGTGTTGTGAGTTCATTATTTCGTGTTGTGAGTTATTGTGTTGTGAGTAATTGTGTTTTGAGTTATTATTTTGTTTTGTGAGTCAAAGTTTTGTGTTGTGAGTCACAGTTTTGTGTGAGATTCAACCCTCCTCCTTTATCCGGGCTTGGGACCGGCAGAGTGCTTGTAGAAAGAGACCCTGGCGGAGTTACATTTTTTTTGTTTGTGTGGGAAGCCGGAGCACCCGGAGAAAAACCCACTAATGAATGGAAGAGCTCGCTAATTTAAAAATATGATGTGTTTGCAGTTTTTTCATCATTGTCTTATTTGTTTTTTTTGCCTTGTTTTGATTCGTCTAATATTAAGTTGACCTGTCAAAATATTGTGAGTTATTGTGTTATGAGTTGATGTGTTGTGTTGTGGGTTGTTGTGTTGTCTTGTGAGTTAATTGTTTCGTGTTGAGTTACTGTGTTTGTCTTGTGAGTTGATGTATTGTAAGTTACTTTTTACATGTTGTGAGTTATTTTATGTTGTGAGTTACAGTTTTGTGTTGTGAGTCACAGTTTTGTGTTGTGAGTTACAGTTTTGTGTTGTGAGTTATTGTGTTATGAGTTGCTGTATTGTGTTGTGAGTTGATGTGTTGTGAATTACTTGTTTTATGTTATGAGTTAATTGTTTTGTGTTGTGAGTTCATTATTTCGTGTTGTGAGTTATTGTGTTGTGTTGTGTGGTATTGTGTTAAGAGTTATTATTTTATGTTGTGAGTTACAGTTTTGTGTTGTGAGTTACAGTTTTGTGTTGTGAGTTATTGTGTTGTGTTGTGTTGTGAGTAGTTGTGTTGTGAGTTAATTGTTTCGTGTTTCTACTTACATTTTTGTGTTGTGGGTATTTTTTTGTGTTGTGAGTTGTGTCATTTTGTGAGTTCATTGTTTTGTGTTGTGAGTTAATTGTTTTGTGTTGTGAGTAATTGTGTTGTAAGTTGTTGTGTTGTGAGTTAATTGTTTCGTGTTTTGATTTACATTTTTGTGTTGTGAGTTGTTTCATGTTGTGAGTTAATTGTTTTGTGTTGTGAGTTATTGTGTTGTGAGTTATTGTGTTGTGAGTTATTTTATTTTGTGAGTCACAGTTTTGTGTGAGATTCAACCCTCCTCCTTGATCCGGGCTTGGGACCGGCAGAGTGCTTGTAGAAAGACACTCTGGCGGAGTTACTTTTTTTTTTGTTTCTGTTGGAAGCCGGAGCACCCGGAGAAAAACCCACTAATGAATGGAAGAGCTCGCTAATTTAAAATATGATGTGTTTGCAGTTTTTTACATCATTGTCTTATTTGTTTTTTTTGCCTTGTTTGGATTCGTCTAATATTAAGTTGACCTGTCAATATATTGTGAGTTATTGTGTTGTGAGTTGATGTGTTGTGTTGTGAGTTGTTGTGTTGTCTTGTGAGTTGATTTGTTTTGAGTTACTTGTTTCATGTTGTCAGTTAATTGTTTCGTGTTGTGAGTTACTGTGTTGTCTTGTGAGTTAATGTGTTGTAAGTAACTTGTTACATGTTGTGAGTTATTTTTTTTTTATGAGTTAATTGTTTTGTGTTGTGAGTTCATTATTTCGTGTTGTGACTTATTGTGTTGTGTTGTGTGGTATTGTGTTGTGAGTTATTATTTTATGTTGTGAGTTAAAGTTTTGTGTTGTGAGTCAGTTTTGTGTTGTGAGTTATTGTGTTATGAGTTGCTGTGTTGTGTTGTGAGTTGATGTGTTGTGAGTTACTTGTTTTATGTTATGAGTTAATTGTTTTGTGTTGTGAGTTCATTATTTCGTGTTGTGAGTTATTGTGTTGTGTTGTGTGGTATTGTGTTATGAGTTATTTTATGTTGTGAGTTACAGTTTTTTGTTATGAGTTACAGTTTTGTGTTGTGAGTTACAGTTTTGTGTTGTGAGTTATTGTGTTGTGTTGTGAATCGTTGTGTTGTGAGTTAATTGTTTCGTGTTTTGACTTACATTTTTGTGTTGTGGGTATTTTTTTGTGTTGTGAGTTGTTTCATTTTGTGAGTTCATTGTTTTGTGTTGTGAGTTAATTGTTTTGTGTTGTGAGTTACAGTTTTGTGTTGTGAGTTATTGTGTTGTGAGTTGTTGTGTTGTGAGTTAATTGTTTCGTGTTTTGACTTACATTTTTGGTTGTGGGTATTTTTTGTGTTGTCTGTTGTGTTTGCGAGTTCATTGTTTTGTGTTGTGAGTTATTGTATTGTGCTGTGAGTTGTTGTGTTGTGAGTTAATTGTTTCGTGTTTTGACTTACATTTTTGTGTTGTGGGTATTTTTTTGTGTTGTGAGTTGTTTCATTTTGTGAGTTCATTGTTTTGTGTTGTGAGTTAATTGTTTTGTGTTGTGAGTTATTTTATTTTGTGAGTCAAAGTTTTGTGTTGTGAGTCACAGTTTTGTGTGAGATTCAACCCTCCTCCTTTATCCGGGCTTGGGACCGGCAGAGTGCTTGTAGAAAGACACTCTGGCGGAGTTACTTTTTTTTTTGTTTCTGTTGGAAGCCGGAGCACCCGGAGAAAAACCCACTAATGAATGGAAGAGCTCGCTAATTTAAAAATATGATGTGTTTGCAGTTTTTTACATCATTGTCTAATTTGTTTTTTTTGCCTTGTTTGGATTCGTCTAATATTAAGTTGACTTGTCAATATATTGTGAGTTATTGTGTTATGAGTTGATGTGTTGTGTTGTGAGTTGTTGTGTTGTCTTGTGAGTTAATTGTTTCGTGTTGAGTTACTGTGTTGTCTTGTGAGTTGATGTGTTGTAAGTTACTTTTTACATGTTGTGAGTTATTATTTTATGTTGTGAGTTACAGTTTTGTGTTGTGAGTTATTGTGTTATGAGTTGCTGTATTGTGTTGTGAGTTGATGTGTTGTGAATTACTTGTTTTATGTTATGAGTTAAGTGTTTTATGTTGTGAGTTCATTATTTCGTGTTGTGAGTTATTGTGTTGTGTTGTGTGGTATTGTGTTGTGAGTTAATATTTTATGTTGTGAGTTACAGTTTTGTGTTGTGAGTTACAGTTTTGTGTTGTGAGTTATTGTGTTGTGTTGTGAGTAGTTTTGTTGTGAGTTAATTGTTTCGTGTTTTGACTTACATTTTTGTGTTGTGGGTATTTTTTTGTGTTGCGAGTTGTTTCATTTTGTGAGTTCATTGTTTTGTGTTGTGAGTTAATTGTTTTGTGTTGTGAGTAATTGTGTTGTAAGTTGTTGTGTTGTGAGTTAATTGTTTCGTGTTTTGACTTACATTTTTGTGTTGTGAGTTGTTTCATGTTGTGAGTTAATTGTTTTGTGTTGTGAGTTATTGTGTTGTGAGTTATTTTATTTTGTGAGTCACAGTTTTGTGTGAGATTCAACCCTCCTCCTTTATCCGGGCTTGGGACCGGCAGAGTGCTTGTAGAAAGACACTCTGGCGGAGTTACTTTTTTTTTGTTAGTGTGGGAAGCCGGAGCACCCGGAGAAAAACCCACTAATGAATGGAAGAGCTCGCTAATTTAAAATATGATGTGTTTGCAGTTTTTTCATCATTGTCTTATTTGTTTCTTTTTCCTTGATTGGATTCGTCTAATATTAAGGTGACCTGTCAATATATTGTGAGATATTGTGTTGTGAGTTGTCGTGTTATGAGTTGTAGTGTTGTGTTGTGTTGTGAGTTATTATTTTATGTTGTGAGTTACAATTTTGTGTTGTGAGTTATTGTGTTGTGAGTTATTATTTTATTTTGTGAGTGAAAGTTTTGTGTTGTGAGTTATTGTGTTGTGAGTTACAGTTTTGTGTTGTGAGTCACAGTTTTGTGTTGTGAGTTACAGTTTTGTGTTGTGAGTTATTGTGTTGTGTTGTGAGTTGTTGTGTTGTGAGTTAATTGTTTCGTTTTGTGAGTTCATTGTTTGGTGTTGTGAGTTAAATGGTTTGTGTTGTGAGTTATTATTTTATTTTGTGAGTCAAATTTTTGTGTTGTGAGTTACAGTTTTGTGGTGTGAGTTACAGTTTTGTGTTGTGAGTTATTGTGTTGTGTTGTGAGTTGTTGTGTTGTGAGTTAATTGTTTCGTGTTTTGACTTACATTTTTGTGTTGTGGGTATTTTTTTGTGTTGTGAGTTGTTTCATTTTGCGAGTTCATTGTTTTGTGTTGTGAGTTAATTGTTTTGTGTTGTGAGTAATTGTGTTGTAAGTTGTTGTGTTGTGAGTTAATTGTTTCGTGTTTTGACTTACATTTTTGTGTTGTGAGTTGTTTCATGTTGTGAGTTAATTGTTTTGTGTTGTGAGTTATTGTGTTGTGAGTTATTTTATTTTGTGAGTCACAGTTTTGTGTGAGATTCAACCCTCCTCCTTGATCCGGGCTTGGGACCGGCAGAGTGCTTGTAGAAAGACACTCTGGCGGAGTTACTTTTTTTGTTTGTGTGGGAAGCCGGAGCACCCGGAGAAAAACCCACTAATGAATGGAAGAGCTCGCTAATTTAAAATATGATGTGTTTGCAGTTTTTTCATCATTGTCTTATTTGTTTTTTTTGCCTTGTTTGGATTCGTCTAATATTAAGTTGACCTGTCAATATATTGTGAGATATTGTGTTATGAGTTGATGTGTTGTGTTGTGAGTTGTTGTGTTGTGAGTTGTCGTGTTATGAGTTGTAGTGTTGTGTTGTGTTGTGTTGTGAGTTATTATTTTATGTTGTGAGTTACAGTTTTGTGTTGTGAGTTATTGTGTTGTGAGTTATTATTTTATTTTGTGAGTCAAATTTTTGTGTTGTGAGTTATTGTCTTGTGAGTTACAGTTTTGTGTTGTGAGTCACAGTTTTGTGTTGTGAGTTACAGTTTTGTGTTGTGAGTTATTGTGTTGTGTTGTGAGTTGTTGTGTTGTGACTTATTTGTTTCGTTTTGTGAGTTCATTGTTTGGTGTTGTGAGTTAAATGTTTTGTGTTGTGAGTTATTATTTTATTTTGTGAGTCAAATTTTTTTGTTGTGAGTTACAGTTTTGTGGTGTGAGTTACAGTTTTGTGTTGTGAGTTATTGTGTTGTGTTGTGAGTTGTTGTGTTGTGAGTTAATTGTTTTGTGTTTTGACTTACATTTTTGTGTTGTGGGTATTTTTTGTGTTGTCTGTTGTGTTTGCGAGTTCATTGTTTTGTGTTGTGAGTTATTGTATTGTGCTGTGAGTTGTGTTGTGAGTTAATTGTTTCGTGTTTTGACTTACATTTTTGTGTTGTGGGTATTTTTTGTGTTGTGAGTTCTTTCATTTTGTGAGTTCATTGTTTTGTGTTGTGAGTTAATTGTTTTGTGTTGTGAGTTATTTTATTTTATGAGTCAAAGTTTTGTGTTGTGAGTCACAGTTTTGTGTGAGATTCAACCCTCCTCCTTGATCCGGGCTTGGGACCGGCAGAGTGCTTGTAGAAAGACACTCTGGCGGAGTTACTTTTTTTTTGTTTGTGTGGGAAGCCGGAGCACCCGGAGAAAAACCCACTAATGAATGGAAGAGCTCGCTAATTTAAAAATATGATGTGTTTGCAGTTTTTTCATCATTGTCTTATTTGTTTTTTTTGCCTTGTTT
The DNA here is from genome assembly GCA_023969325.1 of Oryzias curvinotus. Lineage (NCBI taxonomy): Eukaryota > Metazoa > Chordata > Actinopteri > Beloniformes > Adrianichthyidae > Oryzias > Oryzias curvinotus. The sequence goes on from CM043723.1 coordinate 27,159,853, forward strand.
GGATTCATCTAATATTAAGTTGACCTGTCAATATATTGTGAGTTATTGTGTTGTGAGTTGATGTGTTGTGTTGTGAGTTGTTGTGTTGTCTTGTGAGTTGATTTGTTTTGAGTTACTTGTTTCATGTTGTCAGTTAATTGTTTCGTGTTGTGAGTTACTGTGTTGTCTTGTGAGTTAATGTGTTGTAAGTAACTTGTTACATGTTGTGAGTTATTTTTTTTTATGAGTTAATTGTTTTGTGTTGTGAGTTCATTATTTCGTGTTGTGACTTATTGTGTTGTGTTGTGTGGTATTGTGTTGTGAGTTATTATTTTATGTTGTGAGTTAAAGTTTTGTGTTGTGAGTCAGTTTTGTGTTGTGAGTTATTGTGTTATGAGTTGCTGTGTTGTGTTGTGAGTTGATGTGTTGTGAGTTACTTGTTTTATGTTATGAGTTAATTGTTTTGTGTTGTGAGTTCATTATTTTGTGTTGTGAGTTATTGTGTGGTGTTGTGTGGTATTGTGTTATGAGTTATTTTATGTTGTGAGTTACAGTTTTTTGTTATGAGTTACAGTTTTGTGTTGTGAGTTACAGTTTTGTGTTGTGAGGTTATTGTGTTGTATAGTGAATTGTTGTGTTGTGAGTTAATTGTTTCGTGTTTTGACTTACATTTTTGTGTTGTGGGTATTTTTTTGTGTTGTGAGTTGTTTCATTTTGTGAGTTCATTGTTTTGTGTTGTGAGTTAATTGTTTTGTGTTGTGAGTTAATTGTTTTGTGTTGTGAGTTACAGTTTTGTGTTGTGAGTTATTGTGTTGTGAGTTGTTGTGTTGTGAGTTAATTGTTTCGTGTTTTGACTTACATTTTTGTGTTGTGGGTATTTTTTGTGTTGTCTGTTGTGTTTGCGAATTCAATGTTTTGTGTTGTGAGTTATTGTATTGTGTTGTGAGTTGTTGTGTTGTGAGTTAATTGTTTCGTGTTTTGACTTACATTTTTGTGTTGTGGGTATTTTTTTGTGTTGTGAGTTGTTTCATTTTGTGAGTTCATTGTTTTGTGTTGTGAGTTAATTGTTTTGTGTTGTGAGTTATTTTATTTTGTGAGTCAAAGTTTTGTGTTGTGAGTCACAGTTTTGTGTGAGATTCAACCCTCCTCCTTGATCCGGGCTTGGGACCGGCAGAGTGCTTGTAGAAAGACACTCTGGCGGAGTTACTTTTTTTTTTGTTTCTGTTGGAAGCCGGAGCACCCGGAGAAAAACCCACTAATGAATGGAAGAGCTCGCTAATTTAAAATATGATGTGTTTGCAGTTTTTTCATCATTGTCTTATTTGTTTTTTTTGCCTTGTTTGGATTCGTCTAAAATTAAGTTGACCTGTCAATATATTGTGAGTTATTGTGTTATGAGTTGATGTGTTGTGTTGTGAGTTGTTGTGTTGTCTTGTGAGTTAATTGTTTCGTGTTGAGTTACTGTGTTGTCTTGTGAGTTGATGTGTTGTAAGTTACTTTTTACATGTTGTGAGTTATTATTTTATGTTGTGAGTTACAGTTTTGTGTTGTGAGTCACAGTTTTGTGTTGTGAGTTACAGTTTTGTGTTGTGAGTTATTGTGTTATGAGTTGCTGTATTGTGTTGTGAGTTGATGTGTTGTGAATTACTTGTTTTATGTTATGAGTTAATTGTTTTGTGTTGTGAGTTCATTATTTCGTGTTGTGAGTTATTGTGTTGTGTTGTGTGGTATTGTGTTGTGAGTTATTATTTTATGTTGTGAGTTACAGTTTTGTGTTGTGAGTTACAGTTTTGTGTTGTGAGTTATTGTGTTGTGTTGTGAGTAGTTTTGTTGTGAGTTAATTGTTTCGTGTTTTGACTTACATTTTTGTGTTGTGGGTATTTTTTTGTGTTGCGAGTTGTTTCATTTTGTGAGTCACAGTTTTGTGTTGTGAGTTACAGTTTTGTGTTGTGAGTTATTGTGTTGTGTTGTGAGTTGTTGTGTTGTGAGTTAATTGTTTCGTTTTGTGAGTTCATTGTTTGGTGTTGTGAGTTAAATGGTTTGTGTTGTGAGTTATTATTTTATTTTGTGAGTCAAATTTTTGTGTTGTGAGTTACAGTTTTGTGGTGTGAGTTACAGTTTTGTGTTGTGAGTTATTGTGTTGTGTTGTGAGTTGTTGTGTTGTGAGTTAATTGTTTCGTGTTTTGACTTACATTTTTGTGTTGTGGGTATTTTTTTGTGTTGTGAGTTGTTTCATTTTGCGAGTTCATTGTTTTGTGTTGTGAGTTAATTGTTTTGTGTTGTGAGTAATTGTGTTGTGAGTAGTTTTGTTGTGAGTTAATTGTTTTGTGTTGTGAGTAATTGTGTTGTGAGTAGTTTTGTTGTGAGTTAATTGTTTCGTGTTTTGACTTACATTTTTGTGTTGTGAGTTGTTTCATGTTGTGAGTTAATTGTTTTGTGTTGTGAGTTATTGTGTTGTGAGTTATTTTATTTTGTGAGTCACAGTTTTGTGTGAGATTCAACCCTCCTCCTTTATCCGGGCTTGGGACCGGCAGAGTGCTTGTAGAAAGAGACCCTGGCGGAGTTACTTTTTTTGTTTGTGTGGGAAGCCGGAGCACCCGGAGAAAAACCCACTAATGAATGGAAGAGCTCGCTAATTTAAAATATGGTGTGTTTGCAGTTTTTTTTATCATTGTCTTATTTGTTTTTTTTTCCTTGTTTGGATTCATCTAATATTTAGTTGACCTGTCATTATATTGTGAGATATTGTGTTGTGAGTTTGTAACACTCTACAGTTCATTTAGAGTCTTAATATATCTGTCGTGGGTTGACTATGGAACACACATGAACAAAAAAACATCCACTTAAATCAACAAATGTTCTTTAACCATCATAATTTCATTGAACCCAATCACACTCCATAAATCGCGCACCCGATTACATTATAGGTACGTGCCCGTGTTTACAATGATTCCCTATTGTCCGTCTAGCGACTTCCATCTGTACGCGCGTAAGCGCTCCAACTTAAAAATTCCTCCCAAAGTCAAAAGAAAAAGAAAAACTGAAATGATCTCACCCCGTCCTTCGGGTTAACGTCAGGGAGTCTCCGTTTGCTCTCGGTCACTTTCCAGCCACGTCCATCCCCAAAAGAAATTAATAATAATCCCCGCGGCAGTATTTTGAAAGGTCCACGTCAGATCCTCCTCTGTAACTCCCGATGGTCGGTTTCCGGGGTATTCCGTGCGTTCTTGCTCCTTGGAAGGGCCCTCGTAGTCTCCCTTTCCGTCTCGTCAGAGTTTTCACTCTCCTTAGGCCTCCTGCCCACATTGTCTGTCCCTTTTTAACCCGGAAGCCATGCCGTGTGTTAACGCACCCCAGCTGATCGCATCAGCTGTGAGGAGTGACGTCAGCGGCATCCCCGGTACACAAATACCCAAATTAAACACATACACTAAAATAAAAGGTAAACATAGGACCTCTTCACCTCATAGGGTGTAAAATACAGAAAACATGATACACTTATGTGGCTTTGTCACATAGTCCCCCCCTCCAGCCGAAGGCTTCTAAGGACTTAACCCATGATAGGTTTTTAAATTAACCACATGGACGGTATCTTCCTTCTGTGGGTCACCCCAACCAACCCTATAATTAACAGGTCCTAATCTTTGTAGTACTTTTGCTGGCCCTTCCCATCTAGGCGCAAGCTTTGCTGTGAACTTATCAGTGGCTTTGGAAAGTGGATGTGTTCGGACCCAGACTAGGTTACCCGGAAGAAAGTGCGCATCTTTCCTCCGTTGGTTATAGTACCTAGCTTGTCTAGCCTGATGCAACCCCACTCTCCGTTTGACCTCCTCTGCCATTTTACGTTGCCGCTCTACCAGGTTGTACGACCCCAACTGTTCAGGTGATGGAGGTTTTTGAATTAACCTCTGCAGTGGGCCAAGTATGTTTCGTCCTAAGGCTAACTCTGCAGGGGTTTTCCCTGTTGTTTCCTGTTGAGCTGTATTTATGGCAAAGCGGAACTCAGGGATCCATTGGTCCCAGGTGTTGTATTGCTGGCCGATAAAGGAGGAAATCATCGTCTTTATGGTTCGGTTGAAACGTTCTGTCAGATTAGTTTGAGGATGGTAGCTGGTGGTTAATTTCTGTATGACTCCCCAGTTGTTACAGAGTTCGTTCAACAGATGACTGGTAAATTGAGGACCCCTGTCCGACACCAAGTATTTTGGTACCCCCCAACGCGTAAATATTTCTTCCCGTAGGACTCTTACAACCCGGGGTGTTTTGCCATCCTTGAGGGGAAACATTTCCACCCATTTTGTGTAATAGTCAACAACCACTAGAAGAACGGTGTTTGACTTTTTGCTTCTTGGGAAAGGTCCCATGATATCAACTCCCAACATCTCTCCCGGCAGAGACACAGAGGTGTTTTGTAATAAACCTGATGGTTTTCGGTTATCCGCTTTGGTTCTTTGACACACCTCACAGTTTTTTGTATGCTCCCATACATCTTTACGCACATTAGGCCACCATGCTACCTCCAAGACCCGCAGCAATGTTTTTAGTTGTCCCAGATGTCCTCCTAGAGGGTTATCGTGAAAATACTTTAGGAAGTCTGAGATTAGCAACTTAGGAACCACTAACTGGAATTTTGTTCCTTGATCTCCCAGAGGAACCCGTCGATACACGACCCCTTGATGTTTAATAAAACTGATCCGATCGGCAGGAGGGTTCACTAACTGAGACTGACATAGGTCATTCACTGTTGAGTCCTTAGCCTGGGCCTCGGCTATCTCTGCTAAGGTTGTGGGTAAATCGGTGGAACTCTTCCTTGTGATCTTTAAGCACGGAGCAGACTTGTTTTCATAATGTTCACCGGTCTGTAGTAAGTTGTTATAACCTCTGGTTCCCACCTCTGGTTCCCATACCCTTGATAAGGCATCAGGAACCTGATTGAGACATCCCTTCCTGTAGAGCACTTTAAAGTTGAACTGCTGTAAACGTAAGGTCCAGCGCGTCAACCGGGAAGATGACTTTGGACAATTGAATGCCCATGATAATGCTGCATGGTCTGTATATATGAGAAACTCCTGTCCTTCTAGGTAGTGTCGCCATTTCTCCACTGCCCAAACTACAGCCAAACACTCCTTCTCTGTGGTGGAATAGTTCTTTTCTGGCCCATTAAGCAGTCGGGAAGCATAAGCGATGACTCCCTCACCTTTTTCTGTTTCTTGGGTCAGAACTGCTCCAAGACCCACCTCACTAGCATCTGTGTGAACTTGGAAAGGAAGCATTGGGTTAGGTTGAATTAATACAGGAGGGCTTTGTAAAGCTTTTTTCAACATATCCATTCTGACCTGGCATTCCTCAGTCCATCTCCACTCAACCCCTTTTTTCTTTAAATTATGCAAAGGAGCGGCTATATCTGCAAAGTGAGGTATGAACTTGTGGTACCATCCAACTAAGCCTAAGAATCGTTGGAGGGATTTTAGGTCTTTGGGAGCAGGGAAATTGGTTACTGCTTGGGTCTTGTCTGGGTCAATCTCCACACCTTTCTCGGACACAAGGTGACCCAGAAACCTCAACTGCCTTTTGAAAAAATGGCACTTCTTCATATTTAAATTAAGATTGGCAGCCTGCAGCTTTTGAAATACAGTGGCCAAATCTCTCTGATGGTCTGCTTTTGTCTTTGAATACACAATGATGTCGTCAATGTATACAAAACATATCCGTCCTCTCAACTGTCCTAAAACTTTCTCCATCAGCCGTTGAAATGTTGCTGCTGCGTTCCGCAATCCGAAAGGCATGCATTTGAATTGGAAAAGGCCCAGGTGTGTTGTAAAAGCAGTGACTGGTTTACTACTGTCATTCATCTCTACCTGCCAATAACCTGCCTGGAGGTCTAAGGAGCTAAACCAGGAGGCGCCTTCCAGTGACTCCAAGATGTCATGAACAAGTGGCATAGGATATGCGTCAGGCAGGGTCTTGGCATTGATCTTCCTGTAATCCACACAAAACCGGTAGGATCCATCAGGCTTGTTCACTAGGACTACAGGAGATGACCAGGCCGACTGCGATGGCTCTATGATGTTTTCTCGCAACATTTTTTCTACATGTTCCTCGATCACCTTCTTCTTTAAAGGAGAAACTCTGTAAGCTCTACTTCTGACTGGTACATCATCCTTTAAGAAAATAGTGTGTTTTTCTACATTGGTCTTCCCTAAAACTCCTGATGTGACTGTAGGCCAATCATCAATCAGGGTTTTCAGCAACTCAGGAAAATCTGTGTCATAGGTCACTGGGTCAGGTGTGATGGTGGCTGCCCAACATGGAGGAAGTTTTCCGGGTTGAATAGCATAGTAAAGCTGAACTGATGGCAAAGAGGGGTTGGCTGAGTAGTGATCTCTGGACCGCCCTTGTATTGGCAAACCAAACTCATGATACACATAACCTTGGTCAGATCTTAAGCCGTATGAATTCTTAGCCAAGTTGAGAATGGCACCGGATCTTGAAAGAAAATCCAAACCCAGGATTAAAGGAAAGGCAAGGTGTACATCTTCCATTATATGGACAGACAATGGCCACTGTCCCCCTTGTCCTTCTAGACAAATGGTCTTTTTACCAAGGGCTTGATGCACTGTTCCATCCGCCATGACAAACCATTGTCTTTCAGCAGGTTGAATGCTTTCCTCGTTCCGAGCTAATTCTCTCCATAAACCATTCCTCATCAATGTAAACGTGCTCCCAGTGTCCACTACAGCCTCAACTTTCACCCCCCGTATGGTGATTGGGATCATTAAAAGTTTAGGCTCACAACCTTTCTGTGGGTTCTGTTTTCCCACTGTGACCCCTATTGCTCCCTTTGGCATCATTTTCCGGTCAGTTTGTCTTTTGGGTTGTCTATCAGCTCCAGCACGCACCTTCTGCCAGTACTCTTTAGCTCCTGAACAGTCCTTCTCCACCATTGAACCTACTTTTACCAGCTGGGCTACCGATGAAACGGTCCCACGCAAACAGCCGGCCACCTTGGGGTTGATGTTATTAAGTATCCGTCGAACTATCTCTTCCTCTGTCATGTCTCGTTTCCACTTCAGACACAAAGCCCTATAGTCATAGGCAAAGTCACGTAAACACTGCTCCGGCCTCTGCACAGTTGTTCTTAATTGCTCTTCCACTTCACTTAAATAATCAGTTGGCAGGAAAGCGGATAAAAAAGCCTCCTTGAATGTCAACCAATCCTGCACAACAGGTTTAGTGGCTTTCCACCAGCTTAAAGCGGGTCCCTTCAGGACCGCGGACAGGGCTCCTAACAGTTCGTGATTTGATAAGGGTCTAAGGTCAAGATAGTTTTCACACTGTTCAATGAAATTCAGCGCATCCGAGGTCTGCGGACCACCGAACGTGGGAAAATCCAACCGAACAGGAGGTTTGGAGTAAAAGGAGGTTGCACCAGACTGACTTATTTGGTGTGAATGACGGGGTGTGGGCGTTACAGTGTAATCTGTTTCGGTGGATATGGCTACTGTTCGCCGAGGTAGAGGGGTACTAACAGTCCTAAGTTTCTTTAGTTGGTTCTGCCATTTCTCATCTCTTCGCAATAAACAGTTCACCACGTCCTTCTCAAGTTTTTCTATGCTGGACGTTAAAGTTTTTTCTAGCTTAGCAAAGCTAATGTCCACATACTCCCTGAAATTACTTTCGCGGTTAAGAGAGCTTGTGACAGATGCTCTGAAAGTTTCCTCTAATTCCTTCACATGATCTTTAAGTGCTGCCATTTCCTGAGCTAGATTGTCATTCTCAGTTTGACAGTTTTGTTCTTGTGTATGAGCTTCTTCTGTCTCAGCAACTGGAGCTTCTCCTGTCTCAGCAACTATAACCTCAGCAGCATCATTCACAGCATCCCCATTATCCCCCTGTACCGACCCTTCATCCTCACTGTTATGCAGGTATAAGGTACTTAATAATGATGATAATTCTCCATCTGAAGTTCGTCTGCGGGTAACAAATGGCCCCGCGGTGAAATCTAACTCTGTTTCAGCCTCAGCCATTTCTGCTGCTTTGTGTCTCAGTAACTTCTTTACTAGAATTCTTAGAAGTAATATATACGTAAATGATCACCCCACACACACACTTGAAAACAAATTACAAAAAGGATAAATTAAATCCCCATACTGGCCACCATATGTAACACTCTACAGTTCATTTAGAGTCTTAATATATCTGTCGTGGGTTGACTATGGAACACACATGAACAAAAAAACATCCACTTAAATCAACAAATGTTCTTTAACCATCATAATTTCATTGAACCCAATCACACTCCATAAATCGCGCACCCGATTACATTATAGGTACGTGCCCGTGTTTACAATGATTCCCTATTGTCCGTCTAGCGACTTCCATCTGTACGCGCGTAAGCGCTCCAACTTAAAAATTCCTCCCAAAGTCAAAAGAAAAAGAAAAACTGAAATGATCTCACCCCGTCCTTCGGGTTAACGTCAGGGAGTCTCCGTTTGCTCTCGGTCACTTTCCAGCCACGTCCATCCCCAAAAGAAATTAATAATAATCCCCGCGGCAGTATTTTGAAAGGTCCACGTCAGATCCTCCTCTGTAACTCCCGATGGTCGGTTTCCGGGGTATTCCGTGCGTTCTTGCTCCTTGGAAGGGCCCTCGTAGTCTCCCTTTCCGTCTCGTCAGAGTTTTCACTCTCCTTAGGCCTCCTGCCCACATTGTCTGTCCCTTTTTAACCCGGAAGCCATGCCGTGTGTTAACGCACCCCAGCTGATCGCATCAGCTGTGAGGAGTGACGTCAGCGGCATCCCCGGTACACAAATACCCAAATTAAACACATACACTAAAATAAAAGGTAAACATAGGACCTCTTCACCTCATAGGGTGTAAAATACAGAAAACATGATACACTTATGTGGCTTTGTCACAAGTTGTCGTGTTATGAGTTGTTGTGTTGTGAGTTGTCGTGTTATGAGTTGTAGTGTTGTGTTGTGTTGTGAGTTATTATTTTATGTTGTGAGTTACAGTTTTGTGTTGTGAGTTATTGTGTTGTGAGTTATTATTTTATTTTGTGAGTGAAAGTTTTGTGTTGTGAGTTATTGTCTTGTGAGTTACAGTTTTGTGTTGTGAGTCACAGTTTTGTGTTGTGAGTTACAGTTTTGTGTTGTGAGTTATTGTGTTGTGTTGTGAGTTGTTGTGTTGTGACTTATTTGTTTCGTTTTGTGAGTTCATTGTTTGGTGTTGTGAGTTAAATGTTTTGTGTTGTGAGTTATTATTTTATTTTGTGAGTCAAATTTTTTTGTTGTGAGTTACAGTTTTGTGGTGTGAGTTACAGTTTTGTGTTGTGAGTTATTGTGTTGTGTTGTGAGTTGTTGTGTTGTGAGTTAATTGTTTTGTGTTTTGACTTACATTTTTGTGTTGTGGGTATTTTTTGTGTTGTCTGTTGTGTTTGCGAGTTCATTGTTTTGTGTTGTGAGTTATTGTATTGTGCTGTGAGTTGTGTTGTGAGTTAATTGTTTCGTGTTTTGACTTACATTTTTGTGTTGTGGGTATTTTTTGTGTTGTGAGTTCTTTCATTTGTGAGTTCATTGTTTTGTGTTGTGAGTTAATTGTTTTGTGTTGTGAGTTATTTTATTTTATGAGTCAAAGTTTGTGTTGTGAGTCACAGTTTTGTGTGAGATTCAACCCTCCTCCTTGATCCGGGCTTGGGACCGGCAGAGTGCTTGTAGAAAGACACTCTGGCGGAGTTACTTTTTTTTGTTTGTGTGGGAAGCCGGAGCACCCGGAGAAAAACCCACTAATGAATGGAAGAGCTCGCTAATTTAAAAATATGATGTGTTTGCAGTTTTTTCATCATTGTCTTATTTGTTTTTTTTGCCTTGTTTGGATTCATCTAATATTAAGTTGACCTGTCAATATATTGTGAGTTATTGTGTTGTGAGTTGATGTGTTGTGTTGTGAGTTGTTGTGTTGTCTTGTGAGTTGATTTGTTTTGAGTTACTTGTTTCATGTTGTCAGTTAATTGTTTCGTGTTGTGAGTTACTGTGTTGTCTTGTGAGTTAATGTGTTGTAAGTAACTTGTTACATGTTGTGAGTTATTTTTTTTTTATGAGTTAATTGTTTTGTGTTGTGAGTTCATTATTTCGTGTTGTGACTTATTGTGTTGTGTTGTGTGGTATTGTGTTGTGAGTTATTATTTTATGTTGTGAGTTAAAGTTTTGTGTTGTGAGTCAGTTTTGTGTTGTGAGTTATTGTGTTATGAGTTGCTGTGTTGTGTTGTGAGTTGATGTGTTGTGAGTTACTTGTTTTATGTTATGAGTTAATTGTTTTGTGTTGTGAGTTCATTATTTTGTGTTGTGAGTTATTGTGTGGTGTTGTGTGGTATTGTGTTATGAGTTATTTTATGTTGTGAGTTACAGTTTTTTGTTATGAGTTACAGTTTTGTGTTGTGAGTTACAGTTTTGTGTTGTGAGGTTATTGTGTTGTATAGTGAATTGTTGTGTTGTGAGTTAATTGTTTCGTGTTTTGACTTACATTTTTGTGTTGTGGGTATTTTTTTGTGTTGTGAGTTGTTTCATTTTGTGAGTTCATTGTTTTGTGTTGTGAGTTAATTGTTTTGTGTTGTGAGTTAATTGTTTTGTGTTGTGAGTTACAGTTTTGTGTTGTGAGTTATTGTGTTGTGAGTTGTTGTGTTGTGAGTTAATTGTTTCGTGTTTTGACTTACATTTTTGTGTTGTGGGTATTTTTTGTGTTGTCTGTTGTGTTTGCGAATTCAATGTTTTGTGTTGTGAGTTATTGTATTGTGTTGTGAGTTGTTGTGTTGTGAGTTAATTGTTTCGTGTTTTGACTTACATTTTTGTGTTGTGGGTATTTTTTTGTGTTGTGAGTTGTTTCATTTTGTGAGTTCATTGTTTTGTGTTGTGAGTTAATTGTTTTGTGTTGTGAGTTATTTTATTTTGTGAGTCAAAGTTTTGTGTTGTGAGTCACAGTTTTGTGTGAGATTCAACCCTCCTCCTTGATCCGGGCTTGGGACCGGCAGAGTGCTTGTAGAAAGACTCTGGCGGAGTTACTTTTTTTTTGATTGTGTGGGAAGCCGGAGCACCCGGAGAAAAACCCACTAATGAATGGAAGAGCTCGCTAATTTAAAATATGATGTGTTTGCAGTTTTTTCATCATTGTCTTATTTGTTTTTTTTGCCTTGTTTGGATTCGTCTAAAATTAAGTTGACCTGTCAATATATTGTGAGTTATTGTGTTATGAGTTGATGTGTTGTGTTGTGAGTTGTTGTGTTGTCTTGTGAGTTAATTGTTTCGTGTTGAGTTACTGTGTTGTCTTGTGAGTTGATGTGTTGTAAGTTACTTTTTACATGTTGTGAGTTATTATTTTATGTTGTGAGTTACAGTTTTGTGTTGTGAGTCACAGTTTTGTGTTGTGAGTTACAGTTTTGTGTTGTGAGTTATTGTGTTATGAGTTGCTGTATTGTGTTGTGAGTTGATGTGTTGTGAATTACTTGTTTTATGTTATGAGTTAATTGTTTTGTGTTGTGAGTTCATTATTTCGTGTTGTGAGTTATTGTGTTGTGTTGTGTGGTATTGTGTTGTGAGTTATTATTTTATGTTGTGAGTTACAGTTTTGTGTTGTGAGTTACAGTTTTGTGTTGTGAGTTATTGTGTTGTGTTGTGAGTAGTTTTGTTGTGAGTTAATTGTTTCGTGTTTTGACTTACATTTTTGTGTTGTGGGTATTTTTTTGTGTTGCGAGTTGTTTCATTTTGTGAGTCACAGTTTTGTGTTGTGAGTTACAGTTTTGTGTTGTGAGTTATTGTGTTGTGTTGTGAGTTGTTGTGTTGTGAGTTAATTGTTTCGTTTTGTGAGTTCATTGTTTGGTGTTGTGAGTTAAATGGTTTGTGTTGTGAGTTATTATTTTATTTTGTGAGTCAAATTTTTGTGTTGTGAGTTACAGTTTTGTGGTGTGAGTTACAGTTTTGTGTTGTGAGTTATTGTGTTGTGTTGTGAGTTGTTGTGTTGTGAGTTAATTGTTTTGTGTTTTGACTTACATTTTTGTGTTGTGGGTATTTTTTGTGTTGTCTGTTGTGTTTGCGAGTTCATTGTTTTGTGTTGTGAGTTATTGTATTGTGCTGTGAGTTGTGTTGTGAGTTAATTGTTTCGTGTTTTGACTTACATTTTTGTGTTGTGGGTATTTTTTGTGTTGTGAGTTCTTTCATTTTGTGAGTTCATTGTTTTGTGTTGTGAGTTATTGTCTTGTGAGTTACAGTTTTGTGTTGTGAGTCACAGTTTTGTGTTGTGAGTTACAGTTTTGTGTTGTGAGTTATTGTGTTGTGTTGTGAGTTGTTGTGTTGTGACTTATTTGTTTCGTTTTGTGAGTTCATTGTTTGGTGTTGTGAGTTAAATGTTTTGTGTTGTGAGTTATTATTTTATTTTGTGAGTCAAAGTTTTGTGTTGTGAGTCACAGTTTTGTGTGAGATTCAACCCTCCTCCTTGATCCGGGCTTGGGACCGGCAGAGTGCTTGTAGAAAGACACTCTGGCGGAGTTACTTTTTTTTTGTTTGTGTGGGAAGCCGGAGCACCCGGAGAAAAACCCACTAATGAATGGAAGAGCTCGCTAATTTAAAAATATGATGTGTTTGCAGTTTTTTCATCATTGTCTTATTTGTTTTTTTTGCCTTGTTTGGATTCATCTAATATTAAGTTGACCTGTCAATATATTGTGAGTTATTGTGTTGTGAGTTGATGTGTTGTGTTGTGAGTTGTTGTGTTGTCTTGTGAGTTGATTTGTTTTGAGTTACTTGTTTCATGTTGTCAGTTAATTGTTTCGTGTTGTGAGTTACTGTGTTGTCTTGTGAGTTAATGTGTTGTAAGTAACTTGTTACATGTTGTGAGTTATTTTTTTTTTAATGAGTTAATTGTTTTGTGTTGTGAGTTCATTATTTCGTGTTGTGACTTATTGTGTTGTGTTGTGTGGTATTGTGTTGTGAGTTATTATTTTATGTTGTGAGTTAAAGTTTTGTGTTGTGAGTCAGTTTTGTGTTGTGAGTTATTGTGTTATGAGTTGCTGTGTTGTGTTGTGAGTTGATGTGTTGTGAGTTACTTGTTTTATGTTATGAGTTAATTGTTTTGTGTTGTGAGTTCATTATTTGTGTTGTGAGTTATTGTGTGGTGTTGTGTGGTATTGTGTTATGAGTTATTTTATGTTGTGAGTTACAGTTTTTTGTTATGAGTTACAGTTTTGTGTTGTGAGTTACAGTTTTGTGTTGTGAGGTTATTGTGTTGTATAGTGAATTGTTGTGTTGTGAGTTAATTGTTTCGTGTTTTGACTTACATTTTTGTGTTGTGGGTATTTTTTTGTGTTGTGAGTTGTTTCATTTTGTGAGTTCATTGTTTTGTGTTGTGAGTTAATTGTTTTGTGTTGTGAGTTAATTGTTTTGTGTTGTGAGTTACAGTTTTGTGTTGTGAGTTATTGTGTTGTGAGTTGTTGTGTTGTGAGTTAATTGTTTCGTGTTTTGACTTACATTTTTGTGTTGTGGGTATTTTTTGTGTTGTCTGTTGTGTTTGCGAATTCAATGTTTTGTGTTGTGAGTTATTGTATTGTGTTGTGAGTTGTTGTGTTGTGAGTTAATTGTTTCGTGTTTTGACTTACATTTTTGTGTTGTGGGTATTTTTTTGTGTTGTGAGTTGTTTCATTTTGTGAGTTCATTGTTTTGTGTTGTGAGTTAATTGTTTTGTGTTGTGAGTTATTTTATTTTGTGAGTCAAAGTTTTGTGTTGTGAGTCACAGTTTTGTGTGAGATTCAACCCTCCTCCTTGATCCGGGCTTGGGACCGGCAGAGTGCTTGTAGAAAGACTCTGGCGGAGTTACTTTTTTTTTTGATTGTGTGGGAAGCCGGAGCACCCGGAGAAAAACCCACTAATGAATGGAAGAGCTCGCTAATTTAAAATATGATGTGTTTGCAGTTTTTTCATCATTGTCTTATTTGTTTTTTTTGCCTTGTTTGGATTCGTCTAAAATTAAGTTGACCTGTCAATATATTGTGAGTTATTGTGTTATGAGTTGATGTGTTGTGTTGTGAGTTGTTGTGTTGTCTTGTGAGTTAATTGTTTCGTGTTGAGTTACTGTGTTGTCTTGTGAGTTGATGTGTTGTAAGTTACTTTTTACATGTTGTGAGTTATTATTTTATGTTGTGAGTTACAGTTTTGTGTTGTGAGTCACAGTTTTGTGTTGTGAGTTACAGTTTTGTGTTGTGAGTTATTGTGTTATGAGTTAATGTATTGTGTTGTGAGTTGATGTGTTGTGAATTACTTGTTTTATGTTATGAGTTAATTGTTTTGTGTTGTGAGTTCATTATTTCGTGTTGTGAGTTATTGTGTTGTGTTGTGTGGTATTGTGTTGTGAGTTATTATTTTATGTTGTGAGTTACAGTTTTGTGTTGTGAGTTACAGTTTTGTGTTGTGAGTTATTGTGTTGTGAGTAGTTTTGTTGTGAGTTAATTGTTTCGTGTTTTGACTTACATTTTTGTGTTGTGGGTATTTTTTTGTGTTGCGAGTTGTTTCATTTTGTGAGTTCATTGTTTTGTGTTGTGAGTTAATTGTTTTGTGTTGTGAGTAATTGTGTTGTAAGTTGTTGTGATGTGAGTTAATTGTTTCATGTTTTGACTTACATTTTTGTGTTGTGAGTTGTTTCATGTTGTGAGTTAATTGTTTTGTGTTGTGAGTTATTTTGTTGTGAGTTATTTTATTTTGTGAGTCACAGTTTTGTGTGAGATTCAACCCTCCTCCTTTATCCGGGCTTGGGACCGGCAGAGTGCTTGTAGAAAGACTCTGGCGGAGTTACTTTTTTTTTGTTTGTGTGGGAAGCCGGAGCACCCGGAGAAAAACCCACTAATGAATGGAAGAGCTCGCTAATTTAAAATATGATGTGTTTGCAGTTTTTTACATCATTGTCTTATTTGTTTTTTTTGCCTTGATTGGATTCGTCTAAAATTAAGTTGACCTGTCAATATATTGTGAGATATTGTGTTGTGAGTTGTCGTGTTATGAGTTGTAGTGTTGTGTTGTGTTGTGAGTTATTATTTTATGTTGTGAGTTACAGTTTTGTGTTGTGAGTTATTGTGTTGTGAGTTATTATTTTATTTTGTGAGTGAAAGTTTTGTGTTGTGAGTTATTGTGTTGTGAGTTACAGTTTTGTGTTGTGAGTCACAGTTTTGTGTTGTGAGTTACAGTTTTGTGTTGTGAGTTATTGTGTTGTGTTGTGAGTTGTTGTGTTGTGAGTTAATTGTTTCGTTTTGTGAGTTCATTGTTTGGTGTTGTGAGTCAAATTTTTGTGTTGTGAGTTACAGTTTTGTGGTGTGAGTTACAGTTTTGTGTTGTGAGTTATTGTGTTGTGTTGTGAGTTGTTGTGTTGTGAGTTAATTGTTTCGTGTTTTGACTTACATTTTTGTGTTGTGGGTATTTTTTTGTGTTGTGAGTTGTTTCATTTTGCGAGTTCATTGTTTTGTGTTGTGAGTTAATTGTTTTGTGTTGTGAGTAATTGTGTTGTAAGTTGTTGTGTTGTGAGTTAATTGTTTCGTGTTTTGACTTACATTTTTGTGTTGTGAGTTGTTTCATGTTGTGAGTTAATTGTTTTGTGTTGTGAGTTATTGTGTTGTGAGTTATTTTATTTTGTGAGTCACAGTTTTGTGTGAGATTCAACCCTCCTCCTTTATCCGGGCTTGGGACCGGCAGAGTGCTTGTAGAAAGACACTCTGGCGGAGTTACTTTTTTTGTTTGTGTGGGAAGCCGGAGCACCCGGAGAAAAACCCACTAATGAATGGAAGAGCTCGCTAATTTAAAATATGATGTGTTTGCAGTTTTTTCATCATTGTCTTATTTGTTTTTTTTGCCTTGTTTGGATTCATCTAATATTAAGTTGACCTGTCAATATATTGTGAGATATTGTGTTGTGAGTTGTCGTGTTATGAGTTGTTGTGTTGTGAGTTGTCGTGTTATGAGTTGTAGTGTTGTGTTGTGAGTTATTATTTTATGTTGTGAGTTACAGTTTTGTGTTGTGAGTTATTGTGTTGTGAGTTATTATTTTATTTTGTGAGTGAAAGTTTTGTGTTGTGAGTTATTGTGTTGTGAGTTACAGTTTTGTGTTGTGAGTCACAGTTTTGTGTTGTGAGTTACAGTTTTGTGTTGTGAGTTATTGTGTTGTGTTGTGAGTTGTTGTGTTGTGAGTTAATTGTTTCGTTTTGTGAGTTCATTGTTTGGTGTTGTGAGTTAAATGGTTTGTGTTGTGAGTTATTATTTTATTTTGTGAGTCAAATTTTTGTGTTGTGAGTTACAGTTTTGTGGTGTGAGTTACAGTTTTGTGTTGTGAGTTATTGTGTTGTGTTGTGACTTGTTGTGTTGTGAGTTAATTGTTTCGTGTTTTGACTTACATTTTTGTGTTGTGGGTATTTTTTTGTGTTGTGAGTTGTTTCATTTTGCGAGTTCATTGTTTTGTGTTGTGAGTTAATTGTTTTGTGTTGTGAGTAATTGTGTTGTAAGTTCTTGTGTTGTGAGTAATTGTGTTGTAGGTTGTTGTGTTGTGAGTTAATTGTTTCGTGTTTTGACTTACATTTTTGTGTTGTGAGTTGTTTCATGTTGTGAGTTAATTGTTTTGTGTTGTGAGTTATTGTGTTGTGAGTTATTTTATTTTGTGAGTCACAGTTTTGTGTGAGGTTCAACCCTCCTCCTTTATCCGGGCTTGGGACCGGCAGAGTGCTTGTAGAAAGACACTCTGGCGGAGTTACTTTTTTTGTTTGTGTGGGAAGCCGGAGCACCCGGAGAAAAACCCACTAATGAATGGAAGAGCTCGCTAATTTAAAATATGATGTGTTTGCAGTTTTTTACATCATTGTCTTATTTGTTTTTTTTGCCTTGTTTGGATTCATCTAATATTAAGTTGACCTGTCAATATATTGTGAGATATTGTGTTGTGAGTTGTCGTGTTATGAGTTGTTGTGTTGTGAGTTGTCGTGTTATGAGTTGTAGTGTTGTGTTGTGTTGTGAGTTATTATTTTATGTTGTGAGTTACAGTTTTGTGTTGTGAGTTATTGTGTTGTGAGTTATTATTTTATTTTGTGAGTGAAAGTTTTGTGTTGTGAGTTATTGGGTTGTGAGTTACAGTTTTGTGTTGTGAGTCACAGTTTTGTGTTGTGAGTTACAGTTTTGTGTTGTGAGTTACAGTTTTGTGTTGTGAGTTAAATGGTTTGTGTTGTGAGTTATTATTTTATTTTGTGAGTGAAAGTTTTGTGTTGTGAGTTATTGGGTTGTGAGTTACAGTTTTGTGTTGTGAGTCACAGTTTTGTGTTGTGAGTTACAGTTTTGTGTTGTGAGTTAAATGGTTTGTGTTGTGAGTTATTATTTTATTTTGTGAGTCAAATTTTTGTGTTGTGAGTTACAGTTTTGTGGTGTGAGTTACAGTTTTGTGTTGTGAGTTATTGTGTTGTGTTGTGAGTTGTTGCGTTGTGAGTTAATTGTTTCGTGTTTTGACTTACATTTTTGTGTTGTGAGTTGTTTCATTTTGCGAGTTCATTGTTTTGTGTTGTGAGTAATTGTGTTGTGAGTTATTTTATTTTATGAGTCAAAGTTTTGTGTTGTGAGTCACAGTTTTGTGTGAGATTCAACCCTCCTCCTTGATCCGGGCTTGGGACCGGCAGAGTGCTTGTAGAAAGACACTCTGGCGGAGTTACTTTTTTTTTGTTAGTGTGGGAAGCCGGAGCACCCGGAGAAAAACCCACTAATGAATGGAAGAGCTCGCTAATTTAAAATATGATGTGTTTGCAGTTTTTTCATCATTGTCTTATTTGTTTTTTTTGCCTCGTTTGGATTCGTCTAATTTTTGGCTGTCCTCTCACTATAATACAGAAGTACAATGTACTATGTGGACGAGCTCATTTTCATTCTGATTATAATATAGTACTTCATTTATTTTTTTAGTTGATCTTTTTAGTTACTAATATTAAAGTACATTGTACTGTCAGTGACTTTATTCCCATTTCATATATACTACAGTTTTTTTTATCTTTTAGCTATACTATTCTACATTTAAACTTTTTAATTACTAATACTATAGTACATTCTACTATGTCTTGCATCTTATCATGATGCTGTAACATCATCACCTCCTTCTGCGGATCAAAGTCCTATTTTTTTTCTAACGGTTTCTGTTGTTACAGTAACTTGAACACACGTGGCTCTGGGCTGAGGAGTGGATTCTGGAATTTACTTGAGCCAAGGGTGAAGCAGAATCTGTTCCAGACTGGGGCGCCTTCTTGGGTTTTGGATGAAGCATTGCTTCATAAAGTCTTTGCAGTCTTTGGAAAGGTTTTGCCTGAGTTGGAGCTTGTTCTTGATGAGTTTAATTGAACTGAAGCGTTTGTTGTGGAGGCATTCAAACAGGACAATTCCCAGCTGCCACACTGTTGTGGGTCTAGCGCTGTACGTGTGTTCGTACCACCATTCTGGAGGGGCGTGAATCTCGGCGCCATAAAAGGTGGTGTGTTCTGAATGTGTCTCTGTGAAGCAGCTGACTCCAAAGTCAATTAAACGCACTTGTGGGGCGCCTGAACTCATGTCTATCAAGATGTTTTCCACTTTGATGTCTCTGTGGAAAATCTTTTGGTCCTGAAGGGAAATGGCTGCTTTTACTAGTTGTTTCAGGATCATCTTGGCTTCTTTTTCTCCAAACCAATCTCTACGCTCTTGAACGTAAGTCTGAAGATCCACGGCTGGCATTGGTCTCTCCAAAACCAAGATCAGCTCATGTGGCAGCACATACCAGTCCAGCAAGGCGATTGGTGCTCTGCTGCCGGCGGAGTGTGATGTTCCGCTCCTGAGTTTCAGCATCACAGCCACTTCCGCGGATAACTCTCTTCCCTTTTCATCCACGTGTTTGCAGTACTGGTATCTATTGGGGACGTGTTTGATGGCAACGTCCAAATGATCTGATTTGCGATAGCCAGCAAACACAGATCCACAACCTCCTTCACCGAGTTGATGCAGTTCCACATATTTGGCCTCAAATCTAAGCTTTGGGTTGTCTTCTTCAGCTGGGTTTCCTTTGAATCTTTTGCCCAGCGGTTCTTCCAGATACCTTGCCTTTCTCTTTCTGTGACCGTCAGGAATTGAGAATGGAGATTCATCCTTTAGGGAAGGAAACCCGGGTTCCCTTCTTTTCTTTGCCGGCGTTGCAGAGTCTTTGTCATGCTCAGAGGTTTTCCTTTTGCCGCATCTTTGCTTGAGTTTAGCATCATCTTGAAATTGAACAGAGACTTTTAGTAAGTCACTGTGAAATTGGGGATTTTGATGTTTGGGTTCATGGAAAAGGACTTTCCTAAGAAAGCTGCCCTGATTTTGAAACATGGTTTTCAAAAAGCTTTAACACCAAAACGAGAGGAACTTGTGTCTTCAAAAAAGGCTACAAAGCTCTTCTTCTTCCAGTGCAGGCTCAGGGCAATGAACCTGACTTGGGCCGGCACGTGTATAAGTGGATTAGGTTGGTGATGTCATCATGACATCATAAAACAGTTGGTGACATCAGGTTGGTATAGTAATCGTGACATCATAAAGCAGTTGGTGACATCAATGGGCCTTGACTTTGGGCTTCATGTTATGTTGCCTAGCAACATGTTGCCTAGCAACATGTTGCTAGGCAACATGACCCTATAGACCCTATAAAAAAAAGTTAAAAAAAAATACAGTCTGTCTTTTAATTAACATCTCCGGTGTCTGTAATCGGTCTGCTTGTTTGAAGGATGACTGCAGTCCCTTTGCTGTTTCCCTTTGGAGCCCGCTCTATTTAAATGGTTAAATAAAATGTTTTTTCTTTACAGCAGATCTCAAGTATTTTAGAAATGAAGGTGAAATCAGATCCATAGTCAAGTACAACTTTGGGATCAAAGGTAAAGTTTTCAAGTCATAGTTTCCACATGACGGCAGAAGTTCATTTTAAATTCACTTCTGAGTTGTGGGCGGACTGTTGCCATGGAGTTAGCCCCTCCCCTTCCCATCATCCATTTGTTTCCGCTCTCTCCTGCGAGCTTACAGCCCCTTACAACCTCAGAATGGATGGATGGTAGGATAGCATAAGGTGGTATTATAAATCAAATCGAAGTTTTAACTTCATGGATGGAAGTTTAGTTTTCTGTTTTGACTGGGAACTAAACCAAGGAGCCGGTCTCCTCTGTCTGTGTTTTATTACTGTTTTCTTAGGAGAATCAATAACATAATCAACCTGTTCAGGAGTAAAGGACATCAAACCTGTAGGTGGTTGAAAAAAGCTGAGAATAGTTCTTTCCTTGAATTTTGTTCCAGATTTTTCTGAAATAAATGCAGTTCTCCTTTAAGGAGCTGTGCAGTCAGCCAAAGAAAATCCTAACTCTATTCAAAGATGATGCGACAGGACAGAGTTAAAT
The DNA here is from genome assembly GCA_023969325.1 of Oryzias curvinotus. Taxonomy (NCBI): domain Eukaryota; kingdom Metazoa; phylum Chordata; class Actinopteri; order Beloniformes; family Adrianichthyidae; genus Oryzias; species Oryzias curvinotus. Next base: position 27,180,272 of record CM043723.1, read on the forward strand.
TAACAAAACAAACAATTGTCCAGGTTTTTTTTAGCCCCAAATCTTAACCAGATGAAGTGTATGCTTGAGTATATGAGCAACACGACATTAGAAGAGCCAGCTGAGTGTAAATTAGAAGCAAATGCATTCTTTATGCTGTTGTTTTCTACATTTAGCTGGATTTTAAAGTAACCCGCTTTAACCATTTGATGTGTTTATCAGATCAGACAGGAAATGTGAGAAAGGAGAAGCAGGAAGTGCCAGAGATCCACATGAGTTTGAGTCAAAACCAGAGCTGAGCTGTATGGGGAAAGAGGGTCGAGGGGGGCGGATGCCCCGTTTAGTCTGTTCAGTTTAGTTTAGCAATCAGCTAGTGTATTTTATGACTGACTTTTTGTTTGCGTGAAGGCCGACGAGACAACTGTTCTGTGATGTTGGACTGTATAAAAGAATGTGAAATGAATTGAATTATATTGCAGCCCCTTCTCCTCTTCCTCTTCCTCTCTTTTTCTGGGATTGTTTGGATTTAAATAAGTGGGTGGAGATGATTAATTTGCACCAACATGATCTTCCTGCTGCTGCCAGGTTTCTGTCTCGGAATAAATCAACATGATAAACAGTTATCAAATCATTTACTAGCAGAAGGTTTTTTAGAGCGAGATCTAATGTTCAAGTCACCACACTCAATTGTTTTGTGACAGTTACATCTTTATTTCTGATTTTTATTCTATTTTTTTTTTTTTTTTTGCCCTGTTTTGGTGACATTTTTATGATCTTGGAGCAGACAGAGTTTCAGTGTTGGGCAGATGGCAGCAGGCACGAGGAAGACAACAACTCTGCTTCCTCGTCACTTGCAACTGAGTCATATGTCCTGTTTTCATAAGGTGTGTTGACCTTTGGTCAAAGTGCTGACCTTTGGTCAGAACCAGAACTAAATAAGGCCTTAGTCACATGAATCTGTCTGGGGGGTTCTGTTGGTTTTTGGATTGGCGGGGCGTAGAGCTAAGCGCGATTCGTGGCAGAGACAGTCGGTTTCAATGTTAAGTAAATGGTACAGACGCGATCTGAGGTCTAACAAAGTCGCGTGACTCCTGCAGCGTGGCACAATTTGGTACCTGTCTGAACCAAATCACCCAACACTACCTATCCAGACCACTGCTGGACAAAGGCATGTACACGCCTGGACAGTCAGTCGCAGGGCGATCGCCATCCCTATGCCGGTGGCGAGCTGCTGCCCAGACAGAGACCTGATGTGGTAGGAGGAGCCAGCCTGTCCCGGCCTCCTGAACTTTGTGATAGTTTTCTTATTTTCATTGATAAAACCATTTTTCATAAATAAAAAAGGTCCCTTGATTTTATTCTTGCTTTTATTTGTACCCTTTTTGGTTAATGCGGGACAGTAAGCCTTCAAATTCAGTAAGAGAGAGAACAGAAATGCGGAGAACACATTTGGGACTTTACGTTTAATTTTAACCCTTGTGCTATCTTAGATGACCCCACCCTTACTTTGACGTGTTCTCCCTACATGACAAAGGTGGATAAAGGTGGAGAGGATTTCATGTAATCTATGGACACCAGTGAAGATCACAAATCATTGGAAAAAAAAGGTTCAGAGCTCTGTCTAGTGGGTCTAGATGACCCAACTCCCAACGATAAAGTGCCTAGGATAGCACAAGGGTTACATAAGTGCAGCCAACGACAAAATGCAGCCTTGGCTTACTCAAAATACGTGCTCAAAGTCCAGTGAGCTTGAGCACACTGGACGGGGCAGATCCGGGAGCTTGAGCAATGCTGATGACCTCCTGGGCCGTTGTGACATCACAACAACTCGTTATTTCAAACCGTGAGTCTCAGCGACTGTTTGACTGGCAGCAGTTTAAAAGGAAAAATGATCAGAAATGCAAAGACTAAATAGCTTTTCATTACATTTGTTCTCTTTTATAAGAAAAATGTCACATGCAGATGTCAAAAACTTAAAAAACATGGTTTTCATCGGAAAGTGACTTTTAAAAAAACCTTGCACAAACCAGATACCCTTATCTGTCTTTTAACTTTATTTTTAAAGCAATTCCCTTGTGCAAAGTATATGGTTCAAGACATTAAAATCATTAAAATTTAGACAGCAGTGTGAAAATGACACAAAAATGCTGTGGCTGTGGTCATGGCATCTTTTGCCAAAAGCGGGGTGTGGCTGTGTGATCTTGCCAAGTGCTTGGACAGGTTGCTCATTGACACTACGGCAGTGGAAAGCAGTTAATCTTCAGGACAGAACTTGCACTTCTCTAGAATGTTTTTGCCTTTGTTTTTGCCAAATTTGAAATAATTCAAAGTTCTCCGATTGCTAAAGGCCCCCCAAGTCTCGTCCTCATCCATATTCCCGCCCTTTTCCACTATCTTAATTCGACCAAACTGAGACCCAGCATTAAACCAAGAGAAAATGTCGGAAACAAATGTTTAAATACATACATTTGTCTTATGTGTCACCACTAACGGTTTCCCTGCACCAAAACATGAAGTAATAGAGCTTTCTATAGCCTAGTAATTCTAATTTAACTACCAAAATTTGAATTGTAATCTATTACATTCCTCTGTTACTGACAAAAGCAATTCATTGCTTTCTAATGAGTTACCACCAACCCAGTCGAGCGGTCTACAATCTTAAAATTTTGTGAAAGCCCCGTACAGGTTAAAGCATTTTTGCTTGCAGACGGCCTGTATTCACCCGTAAGGACAGTCGTGACTAAAGTGTTCAAACCTGTAGAGTGAAGCAGACTGTCCAAGAAGAGTTAAAAAAGTGTAACATTTGACTTGTTCTCTGACCTGACATTCATTCAGCTCTTTGCAATCAGCGTTTGGTCAGTTTTCAGACTCAAGCAGTTGCGGCTTGTAAAATAAAAGATCTTCTCAGTCATTGGCCAGGCATAACGAAGGGGGGCAAAGCAATGGAGAATAATGGAAGTCCTATGCTCTGTAATCCTTGTAGGGATAGTTCACTGATTCTTTAACATTTTTTTGTTTTTGTGGAACGTCTGTATCAACGTCAGGTACAACGCCGTTTACATACTTTGGTATGGCAGAGTCATGGTGCAAGGCGGTTACTGAGGAAACTGCAGCTAAGAAGGTACACTGATATAACAATCATATAGTTGGGATAACAACGAGAAGCAATGTGTATCACGTTAAGAGTTGTTCCAATGAACCTGCATTCATCCGACCACGTTTCAATCAGTTGCTTTGTCTCATCATCATGGTTGCCACATTCCTACTCTGTTTAGATCCGGTAATGCCTGGCTGTGGTGGGTGGCCATTTTGGTCCAGTTCTTCCGCTCCAAGCATGGAATATATTCAGCCTGAGGAAACTCAGAGCGAACTGAAACAAACCAGTTTAAAAGGTGGGTCTGAGACAAGTTCTTGGTACCGGACCAGAGTCTGCTTGGGTGCATTCAGACTGAATATTTACATCAATCTTACTCAATTGTGTGGGATTTTTGCAAGTTTCAAGTTACATAATTGGCGCACCAACCAATAAAGAATTGCATGTAAACAGTGCAAATGTCACACATGGTTAATTAAGGGTGTGTATTGGCAAGAGTCTGGCGATACGATACGTATCCCGATATTTTACCGAAACATGTTTTCTTTCTGTTTTTTTAAATATGACTTTGAAAAAACTCAACCTAATTTTAATGTCTTCCACTGTAATAAAATGGTCAAATTCGGTTTAATGATCACAATGTTAAGCACTGCAATTGTATCTCATATACAAGTTGCGTTTACCAAAGCAAACTCATAGTGCTTTTATTTTGGTAAGTTAAAATATAGAAAGGGAACAGTCAACATTGTCTGATTTAAAAATATATATATATTTTTTTTTCAGTGTAAGAAAAACCAAAGAATGAATGAGTCTTAACCAATAGGTTTCTATTGGGGAAATAAAATGCTGTTTATTTTCAGCATTAATGTAGCTTCTCTAGTGCTTTTAAACAGTTCAGGAGCCTGAATGGTGCTTTAAAAATAAAGGGTGAGGAGGACACACACTAATTCTTTCCAGAAACAACGTGTGATGATCAGGAAGCATGACGGAACGAAGGAAAGTTGCTTTAATGTGACATAAAAGGGGCTTTGTTAACATATCTGCTCTGTTGCACCTTTACAGCCACGCTTCTCACACACGGAAGTAAAATGGTAACGCTGATCACCACAATGTCAGCCTTTTTCAGAGCATTGTAGACATCCCTCTGATCCATCAGATCCCTAAACTAGAATCCATTGCTGGGAGGTTCTGCAGAACTTTAGCCCGCTTTGCTAGCATGTTAGCAGATGCTAAGCGCATTAGCCTATTAGCTGCTGCCCTGCTTCATTGTCTATCTTATTTATCTGAGCCGCTAAAAAGCACAGAAATCCACGTTTTCATATCTTACTGTCAGCAACATGGCTCAGAGTTTCTGTTTGGTATCCATTCCAAGTAAAAACTAAATAGTTCATGTCTCATAACAACAGAACAAGCTGCCTCTGTTCTGGCTGCAGTCTTCCTGTTTTCTTGTGTGGTGTAGAGCTGCTCAAAGAGGCTCTGTGTTCTCTGCTGCCAACTAGCGGTCGGAGGGTGAAGTGGACAACAAGAGTCAGACACTGAAGGACGCTTAGAAATAATTAAATAAATATCGATCTGGCAGCATTTTGAATCGATACAAGTATTGCCAAATGATGTATTGCAATATATTGCCAAATCGATTTTTTCTTACACCCTTATGGTTAATGTTCTACGTTGATTTCCATGTCCTCTGCACGGTTTTATTCGTACTTCTCCCGTGGTTTTAACGTGGTTCATTTGTGATACATCTGTGAAAATTTCACGTGAAGACCACAACTTTTCTCACTTTTTCCACCTATATTCACATATGGCCAAATGTCATCCATGCAGTAAGTGCAAAACATACATGGTGGCTGTGTGACACGACCTTCAGAACCATCCGTTCATCCCAACCACATGATCATGTTTTTTCTTTTATTTGCATCTCCTCCATCTGTTAAACTCTGGACATTTTCCTTTTCTTGAACATCACTCTGTGTTGAAAAATAAAACGAACTGAGTTTAGTAGGCCACCTCAGAGAATGTTTTGTGATCACCTTATAGTGCAGGAACAATGTAAAAAAAATCCTTTCACGGCCTGTGGGTGTACTCTGAGTTATGGTGATATATATATAAGCAAAGGTTTTATGGCGGAACATGAAAACATTACACGGGAAAACAAAAACAGTCATAGAAAATTATTGAGTGGTTTGTAAAATCTGGCTGCAGTGTATTTTTGTGGTTTGGTGTTTTCAGTCCTCACAGGAAATGAAAGACACTCCTATTATGAACTCAAAACTGCGATTTAAAGGTCTTTGAACCGAAAGGCCTCAGTAGCGATTGAATTTGCACGCTCTCTGAGGTGCAGGATCAAGTCGAAAGCTCCGTTTGTGACTCTGAAGTGAAGGTTTGTGAAGGTAAGAAACAAAAAAGCGTTATTTTTTTTTTCCTTCTCTGTATTCTATGAGGTGTTTCCTCCCTATTTCATCATCCAATCTTCCACCCAACTGCGAGCTGTACCCTGTGGCCGATTTTCCCATTTACTTGCCAATCTCTAAAATATGATGTGCACACATGCATGGATCACACTATGATGAGACACCTCAAATATTTTCCTGTTAAAATTGATGACTGCACTTCCCACAGGGAGAGCTTTGTTTTGTGTGCCCCCCCCCCCCCCCCCCTTCATGCTCTGCTCCACATTCATCAAATCAAAAAGTGAAAAAAGCTGCAGCATCATTTCCCCTCTGGCGGAAACTTCAGCTCTACATGGGCACGGGAACTGCTTTCATACGAAATGAGACGCTATTGGTTAGCCAGACAATCACCAGAGTCATTTCAGCCACTGCCCCTGTCTGTGCACGTGTGTGCGCACGTGACGGCGAGAGGTGATGATGAAGCTTCAGAGACAATTTGTGTCTTTGACTCTCTCCGGGTAAAAGCTCAAATGAGCTGTGAGACGCTGGTGTGTGTTTGTCAGTGTTGTGTGTTTAATCTCATGTGTGATCAAGAGTCCTGAGGCAGGCTTCCTGACAGAACGGGGGCCCTTCAAAAACTTTGTTTTTAGCCCTTATCCAAAGTCATGCTGCTCAGATAATCTTCTCCTGCTTTTCGTGTGGAAAAACAGACACTTGGATGAACTGCTCTGTGGTTACATGAAGCGTCGCAGAGCTGGACTGTCTTTGTTGTGGTCCCTGGGGATGTTCAGGAGCGGCCATCATGCAAGCTTTTCTGCCAGTTTACAAGGAAACGGCGGTTGAATATTTGATTCTACTTTTATGAGTCATTAAAGGAGCAAAATGAAGACCAGAGCATACAAAAGGTTATCTGGATGTCACGAGCAGCAACAGATCCAGCAAGAACTTAAACTGAAGGAGCAGTGTTGGGAGAAGGAGGCCACTGTTCATAAGAAATTCATAAAGGAAAAGCCTCTTGTACTTAGTGGGAAATGACAAATGTGTCCTTTTCTTTTTTACAGGGGCGTGGGGGTTCCCAGACCGTTCCAGAAAGGGGAGGTGAAAGGTTGGTAGAGCTAGACAAAAATACAAAAGAGAGAAAAACACTCATAAAAGCAGAGGAAAGACACATAAATCAAGACAATGAACAGCAGCCTGCACTGTGAACTTTTGAACAAAAGTTTTCTTTTCCTGTAAAAGAAGAAAATGATTGCAAGCACATAAATGACACTTTTTAGGAAAAAAGTTACTGATGGGGCAACTTTGGGCTGGACCTAAGTTGTCCGGGCCCCTGGAGGGTCGTAAAGAGGAAACTTCAGGGAAGCACAGGTGCAGTCGGTTCTTAAAGCAGAAGGTCCGGTACGTCCACTAAGGCAGTGGTCCCCAACCCCCGGGTACCAGTACCGGTACGTGGGTCATTTGGTACTGGGCCACACAGAAAGAATAAATAACTTACGTTACTTCCGTGTTATTTACTCCGTAATCTGAAAGATGTTTTATTTTGAAAATTTCCCGATTCCCTGTTCCATCCGTCTATGACAATCGGTCACGTGATAAGTTACCGCTAAAATACAACCCAGGAACTAGCAAAATGAGTAAAAAACAAATCTCTTTGAAAAGTTTCTTTGCCAAGGGGAAAAGGCCCAGCCAGGAGACAGAAGAGGAACCTTCCACTTCCCAAAAAACAGAAAGCTACATTTAATAGATAGGACTTTATTTTTGCACCACGAGTGTCGGAAGGGGAGAGGATGATGAGAGCTGCGCTGTGTACTATGATGTCAAGCTGATCCCTGAGCTTTTATTATGACACGCATGTCACGTCTCTGTTCCTCCCTTATTGTAGCGTTGTTTTAATAATCATTTGCCTCATCTTAAAGACCGGTCCATGAAAACCTTTCCTGATGTCTTACCGGCCCGTGGCGTGAAAAAGGTTGGGGACCACTGCACTAAGGGGGGTCATGCAAATGGAGACCCATCCGTATTGACAACATCTTGCACCAACATGGCGGCGTCTGTTTCATGAAAAATTTGCGACTGTATTGACTTCATGTTGACCAACAGGCCGAAACCCAAAAATCTCTAAAATCACAGAATTTTGATATAAAATATACCAAATAAATATGATAAGGCAGTAAATATTTTTATGAATCAAATAAAAAATAAAACAGACACATTCATTATTTCAAATTTTCATATACCTTTGTTATTTGTTAAAAGACAAGATTGTGTGCAGACGTCAGCAGAAAATAAGTCAAGGCGAGGACAGAAAGAGATAAAAGCGTTGTCCAAAGTACAAACTTGACTAACAGGTCATTGTTTTGGCCCTGCTTGTCCTCTGGCCTCTGTGGTTCTGGGTCCTCCAAGCTGCATTGGACCCAGGGGTTGGGGGACTGTGGGGCGGGATGTGTTAGGAATGAGCGGGTGTTGTGTTTGTGTTGCTTGGATGCTGACACTCCAGCCAAAGGGAGGGCAGGGCGGACGGCACCTTCAGGGTTCTATTTGTTATTTAGAAATGTGTGTAAGCAATTACAAACCTTACGTATAAAGCTGAGGGGAAGTCAGAGACTCCCTCATCCTTGAGTCCACTGGAAGAGGTTGCTAGGCACAGCCGTCCACCCTCTTCCTGCTGCCTGACAGGAAAATGCTGCAGAAACCTCCAGAAATCTGTAAATGAGGCAGAGCCAAGGCACCAAAGAGAGATTAGCCCTTGTGCTATCCTAGGCACGTTATCGTTGGGAGTGGGGTCATCTAGACCCACTAGACAGAGCGCTGAACCTTTTTCTTCAATGATTTGTGATCTTCACTGGTGTCCATGGATTACATGAAATCCTCTCCACCTTTATCCACCTTTGTCATGGTAGGGAGAACACGTCAATGGAAGGGGGGGGGGGGGGGTCATCTAAGATAGCACAAGGGTTAGAGCTGCTGGTTTGAGCCTCCTCCTTTTTGATCCTAGAAGTCATCTGGGCGACATCCCACACATCAAACCCTCTCAGTTTCCCAATCATTGCTGATATTCACTTGTTTTCATAGAATAAGTCATTCAACAGCAGCTCAGGTTTCAGAGTTTCTCAACTTAAACATTTGTGTTCAACACTGATTAGAATTCTGTTCTGCTGGGCGGACTGTACTGGTGTGGGCGAGACTCTGCCCTTTCAGAATCTAAGAGAGCAATAAATTGCATGATGGTCAGTGTCTGGACGCCCCATTATTGGGTCATCATCACAAAGACATCATATTCATGCAACTGTGTCTGAAAGGTATTTTGTGAATTTTGCTCACCGAACAAGTTTTTCCTGCAATGTCTCCTAAAAGGGCTTGGCTGCTTCCAGAACTTTCCACACTTCCTGCTGCTCTGTGCCGATCGCAGATGGCGAAACCAAATCAATGGTTCAGTGGATGAAATAAAGACATCCAAACCAGAGCAGTTGCCTAAAACCAGCTGTGGGGCCCGAGCTTCCTGATATATGGAAGATGCCAAACGACCAGAGCAGAGCTGCAAGCTGGGAGCACCTGGATCATGGATGGCATTGCACACACGCATGCACATGGAAAACTGTTTGAAAGCGTGACCGTTGGAGGAGTACGAAGCAGGTGGAGCACCTCATTCCTCAGACTGAAGGAGGTTCACTCAGAGGTGAAATCTCTTTATGTCACTGCAGGAGGCAAACAAGACAGTGGACGGCCAATGGTTTAAACATGAACATGTCATATTGTATAAGCAAAGCACGGACGATGCTGCATCCGCCGGGTGAGCCACACTTTTTCTCCAAACCGCCTTGCACACTGCTGTAGCCAGCACTCACAGATGAAATACATTCTGTAGAAATAATTCATAGCGGCGGCAGACCGCACGGAGACACGAATGGTTGACTTTTACACTTTTGGTACAGTTCTGCACAGCAGACCACTGGAAAAGTCACGTAAAGGCTCATTATGTCCCACATCTAGTACCTGATAAAAATGAAATTTGGAAAAAAAAAAAAAAAAGATTAGATTGCAGAGGAAGAAACCATCAAAAAAATGGAGCCAAAATCTAATATGAGATATCATATTTTATGGGATGGCCAAAGGACGTAAAAGGTTGCCTTTTTCCATTTTCCGCCAAAGTGTGAAATTTGGAGATTTGCACACTTTTGTATGAATGATCCTTATAAAATTTCACAACTGAAACTGAAGTGTCATTGACCTTTGAACTCGCCATTTAAAAAAACTATGAAAATCACTTCTAGTACCAGCTACAAATTAAAACTCCTCCATAGCGGAGCCAGTTCAGTTGATATTTAAGACAAATCGTGCATTTATTTAGTACTAGCACCAAATCATGGATGCAGCTTAGGATCCCCTCTTTCAGAAAAGGACGTTAGCCACTGGAAAAATCCAAAATGGGGGCCATACACTCAGTTTTCATAAATATATTCATATACTTATATACTCAAAATATTCAAAGTCTAATTTATTGCCTCCTGGCTCTTCGAGCATCATTAGGAAGCTAGTTGGGAAAATGTGTTGCTTCAAAGTTTGTGGATCTTGGTCATTCCCAGATATTATATGGTTGCTAAGAAGAGAAACCAACAGAAAAGCAGAAAGTTTGAGAAAAAACTGTATATTTGGCAGAGGCAGAGAGGCGAGTTGCAGCAGCTAAGCCAGTGAGTCAAAAGTTGGTGAGGGCAGGGAAGGAACTTCGCTTGCGGACCGCTCAACGCCGCTCTCAGCTTTAGTCTTAAAATGATTTTTACTCTTTAGTCTGCTCTAACCAGGAGAGGAAAAAAATCCCACATTTTTGAATGATCACCGATTGTACTTCAATGAGAAAAAAAGGAAACCATTAGGTGATTGAAACCTTCATAGGACTCATTTTCTGCTGGGGTATTTAATCCCCCACTGCTGACGTTTTTTATATCTATTTAACTCAGTCTGAAAATCCTTTGAAATGACCAGAATGAGGTCAGCAAACCTTTGTCAAATCCTGAATTTGCTGTAAGGGGTCAGACATCTAAAGAGCGGGAACAGAAAAGGGCGGATCCTTCAAAAAAATGCACACTCCCAACGGCAACTCATTATAGTCCAATTGTGGACATAACAGTGTGAATGTATTCCCGGCGATGTAAAGGTCATGCTGATGGAACGCAGAAATCATCTCGGTTCAACCCGTGCTTCACATGTCTGCTCTCCCATTATTTCTATTAGCGTTTTCCCATGAAAACAGAAAAGTAACACCTTTTAAACAAATTTCATCAGACTTTATATCATAGTCCAGGTGAATACTTGATTCTGATTGGCGGCTGGGGGTGGATTAAAGAGTGATAATGGACGGTGCGGCTAAAAAACAAGTTCTGGTCACAAAGCCCAAATGTTCTACATCGCTGCGCTGGCTTCTACGTTTCGTTTTACCATCTGGACAAAAGCAAGCATTTTTCTGTCTGCCGCTGCGGTTCAGGTGGGTGCTGGCTCAGCTGTTACCATGACAACGCGCCACACTACATATGAAACAGCGATCTACACTGAGAAAAGTAACATGAATAAAGTACTAAATATTGATAAAATATGAATTGGTTTTTTTTTTTACCGTGGTATTTCTGATAATGGACACCTCGTTGGCCTAGTCCGGCAGACGTGACCCTCTCACTGATCTCTACAATTGCGGATCCCATAGGGGGTCTCCTGTTTTGGTGCCCCCCCGATAGACTGCCTTGGTTTACGCCTAGCGGCTGACTTAGAACTGGTGCGGACCAGGAGAACCCGCGGCGAGTGCTGCTGACTATGGTGCTGACTTCGATGTGATTTCTGCTCAGTGATCTGCAGGTCAAAGTGAAGAAATTCAATAAACCGTGTGGGTTTCTGTGTTCTTTGCCCCGTTTCTTTGTACTTCTTTCACGTAAAAACCACAACCTTTCACGTCATTTTTTCCATGTATATTCACGTTTATGCCATGGTCCGGGTGAATACTGGATTCTGATTGGCTGCTGGGAGTAGATTAAAGAGTGATAATGGACAGCGCTAAAAAGTAGTCCCGGTCACATAGCTTAAATGTTCTGTATCACTGCGCTGGCTTCTTTAAAACCAGCATCATCATCTGGACAAAAACAAGCGGGAAGAGGTGAACTTTCCCTGTGAACGGATGCTTTATTCAACCTCATGTGATTCCTGCTAAAGCGTTCATAATCACATCTGTTTGGCACAATTCCGGGGTCCACTCCAGAATTTGGAGGTCCATTTCGTTGGTGAAGCAGGAACCTTCTATCTCCCGCCTAAATGTACTTTACCATTCTGTTGATGTGTATCTGCTTTGCTGTGTGGCTCTCTCCTCCTCCTCCTTCTCTCCTCAGAGGAAGCGTCACGGCGTTTAGACTAATTGACAGTGCCTCTTGGGCATGAAATAAATATAGTCCCAATTTACAAGTCAAATGTGTATCCGGGGTAGAGCCGAAAAAACGAAAAGGAGCCAAAAAAAAAGGTGAGAAGCTTATTTCTGGCTGCCACGTCGTGACCAAGGTTACCAAGAAGGGAGGGGTCCTGGGAAACATGAGCGAAAACAACCACATCTGCATTCAAATGAGGGAACGTCAGCTGTTAAATTAACATGCTTTTAGGTGGTTGCTACTGCGTCATGAATTCTACATTTAAATGCATTGAAATGTGACTGAGGAAATCTCGATGTTTGCATCCCAAACAGGATTGTTCAAGAAACGACTGCAATAAGTGACTGTCAATGTGTTTTGTATAGACTTTGCTCTAGGTGAGCTTTCAGTTTGTGGGCAGAGTTGGGTTTTCTTAAAGTTCTAACAGTAAAAAAACTCCAGAACTTTTGTAAAATGTATCTGTATTACAAATTTTAGTCCTGCTTGGAAGAAGCGTCTTTCTCAAGAACACACTAGGAATTTAACTCAATTTTGCAGATGATTGACTCGCGTTGAATTTTCATTGAGCCTTTAAATGTTCCCAGATGCTTCCGCTGGGAATTTCCCACAGGGCAGAAGCCCCGGGGACGACCTACGACACGCTGGAGCAGCCATGTCTCTGGGCTGGAAAGACAGAACTAGAGGAGGTGGAAGGGGGGCTTCTGGGAATCTGGGCCCACTTTGATGGCAGGATGGCAGATTGGCTCTCTGAAAGGTCCTTTTAAAGGTCCAATCTCATTTTGTTTTTTAAGGGTGTTTTAAGATGTTCTTGGGGTATTTTTCTGAAATGAATCTTAAAATTGCATTTCTGAGAGCTTTTTATATCTTATATATACAAATCATTGTTTATCAGGAGCAGAGGAAGAAAAAAACATTTGAAAAAGGTTATAGGTGTCAGGTAGAAGATACTGGGCGGGGGCCACAAGCTTCCTGCTCTGCTCCATTCTGATGCATCCACCTGCAGAGGAATAGATCCTCGAGCGTCTTTGTTTTCCTCGTCTGAGCTGGCATTTGGTTGAAACCACATGTGTCAAACTCGAGGCGGGAGCATAAAAGTTTTTAATTTCTTGAAATAAGAAATAAAAGTTGGTGTGTATTTATTCATATCTAGGGGGAGTCGGACTTGAAATATGGGATTGGGCAACTATACATGAGGACTTAAACACTGTCCATATGATCTAACCTGACAAAATCAAATGTAAAAGAATTTATGCTAGAGTAACAAGCAAATGTATGTTTTAAAAAGTTATAATAAAGAAAAAATGAGTTACTTAACATTATGTAGTAGTTACATTTGTTTACATTACAGTTTGTTACATTTATAAGTCATATCTGGCCCTTTGAGGACAACCACTTTGCTGATGTGGCCCTCAGTGAAAATGAGTTTAACACCCCTGGTTTAAACTGCATGACTGGATAGCTCCAACATTACTCACCATTTTTGCTGCAAATACTGTTTGCTAACAAAAGTAAAAATAAATCATTGGGGGGTGAAAAAAGTGGTCACAGTTGTCATAGTATTGTTCTGATTTTGGCGATTGTATTGATGTATATTTTGGGGAACTATGTATTTGAAACTGTTTTAAACGTTATCCGAGTTATGTTAATTTTATGTCATTTATTTAATGCAATTTTACGCTACATATGTACATTTTTACTTTGTTTTACTCATTTTATTTTTAGTCTCTAGGTGGCTGGCCATGGTCAGAACGGGACAGAGGATGGAAATTAGCCTAGGCTACAATCCTGCATATTTACAGTGTCTCATTACTTTTAGAGTATTCTATACTGTTTGTTGTATGCATTGTCCCTTAAATAGGAAAAAAAAACAGTCCACAACTCAGAGGTGAATTTGTAATGAACTTCCTCCGTTCCCCAGAATCCATGTCTAGGTTTTTGATTTGGGCTAAAAACAGCCTAGTCGTAATTGAAATTGAGAACACTTTGACAAAAGATGGTCGGAGTGGGACATAAAGCCTTCGTCTTTCGAATCGTTTCTGTGTTCAAATACAAGTTGTAAGACCGTTTCTGTTGAATAAAGAAAAAATACTTTTGTTTTGGAACAACCTCGAGCACTGAAACGTCCTGAAGAGAAACGGTCCGTCCGTTTGAAAGTCGTGACGGGTTCCGTGACCTGAACAAAAGAAAGTCCACCTGCGAAACAAATTCAAACTCTTACTAATGTATTGATGGTGTTTATCATTTAGGATACTTTAAGTAAAAAATAGATTTTGAATATTTCAGCAAACATGCACATTATCTGACCCAAACCTCATCAAAATCCCACTAACACCAAGCTGCTATAATGGTAGGAAAGAATCTACTTCAGCTTGACTTTTAGGTTAAAAGTTCCCCACGTCCTGAATGCTGCACCTCCAGACTTGTGTGGAGAACAGTTTAATATTCAGCGTGCACCAAAAGTCATCTGAGCTCTGGACAGGACTGCTCTTATCTGGGCTTGTGTCGCCCGCTTCACTGGAGCATGGTACTGGTGTCGTTTTTTCCCATTATCCCTTGATGTGGCTGACTATGTTTGAGGAAAGAGTCTCTTTTCTGCCCCACGTTCACTGATGCTGCTCAACTGCAGCCGTTTTATTCCAGAGGAGAGTGAGCTCCGTGCATTATCAGACGCTGCTGGAAATGCAGCAGCATTAATGAAGCTATATCTATATGTTAATTTGCAGTGCGGTAATTACACCACCGCTAAATGCTAATGTATGGAACGGGAGGTCTGACTCCTGTGAATCGCCTGTTAATGAGATAAATCTGTGGGCAAAACGTATTCAATTTTTCAGGGCATCTCCGGAAAAACCAACGAAAAAAAAGAAAAGAAAATCAGTTCCAAATACGACATGATTACAGCAAGAAGGAGACTTAATTTCTGATCCTCTAACCTCCAAATATGTCTTCTGCTGAATGAAGTCCATTTGGCATTTACAGAGGGCATTTGGGGCTTTTTAATGACAAATATAATGGGGAGGTGCTCTGGGAATTGTAGTTTTGTGCGTTAAAATTTTTTTCAGACAGTTTGAGAAAGCTAATCATTTTTAATTATGATATAGTTTTATTGTCACCTTTCTTTGAAGCAGTTTGAATTGTCCTGAGTGTAAACTGAGCTATTCCCACAAACGTCACCGTCTTGACTTGCCGTCTGCACGTTTCTGTTCTTCTTTCTTTACATGCAGGATTGGCTTCATGGCTCCGCTGGCATCGTGGAGAACTGGCACATGGGAAATCAGGATGAGCCGAATCCAGTGTGGGTCCTTGGGCAGGACCCTACGCGCAACTGCCCAAAGGCCGTGTCACACAGCCACGTTTTGAGCATCTTCTACGTAGGAAATGTTGCTCCTTCGTGATCTACGTCACTCATACGTGTTTCTTGCGTTTGTCATTTGTCGATGTGCACAGATGTCCGTCAAGGGTTTCGGCCGACAGGTCTTTACGTGAATTTGGTTTTGCACTGTTTAAAATTTTTGGTTGGTTGAGAATTACGCAGTTTACACGTATTTTACGTAGTTTTTACAGTATTATTACGTAAATCTTATGCAATTGAGTGTGAATTTTGCAAGATGCAAATTTGTGGCTTTCACGACTGTTCCACGTATGTCCAACACACCTTTCACGCATGAAGCACGGATGTATAACTTTTATTTATACCATGGTCCGGGTGAATACTCGATTCTGATTGGCTGCTGGCTGTACATTAAAATGTGATATACCACAGGATAAACGCACAGTGAAAAAAGAAGTTCCGGTCACTTAGCTTAAATGTTTTGTATCACTGCGCCGGCTACTTTAAAACAACCTTTTGCTTCATCATTTGGACAAAAACAAGCGGTAAGAGGAGAACTTTCTCTCTGAACTGATGCTTTATTCAACCCACCGGAAAGATCAGCATAGAGATCAGTTTCATCAGCATAAAAACAAGAATTAAGGACTAAAAACTGGTTAATATTTATTGCTTTTGTAAGTGACCATGGTATAAGCGAGTTAATGGCCTTCGAAGTGTGCGTTATTACTTTTTAACGCACTTCGCGAAAGCAACTGTCCTCCGCACGGCGTACGGTAAAAAGCGGTAAAGCACACTTTGTCAGCCATTAACCCTTACATCACGTATATGGGGCACATGTCACGTTTAAGTGATAACGATTTAAGTGTTCTTTGCGTGGCTTATTCATACTTCATTCGTGGTTTTAAAGTGTGTCATACGTGATACGTCTGGGAAAATTTCACATAAAAACCACAACTTTCCTCACTTTTTCCACGTATTTTTATGTAGGATCACAATTCAGCTGTGCGATATATAGTAAAAGATTCTCTGTGAATGTACGTGTCTGATTGTTAGCTCATCCTTGTCTGCTTTGCCGTCCTTTTGTTGCTCCCTAAATTCTTGGCTTTGTCAGGTTTAATATTCTTTATCAAATATGTAAGTTTCTGTCCCCATGCCTGGTCTCCTGCCTTTTGGGTTCCACAGCAGCCGTTCCTGAAATGACCCCTGCGTTTAGTTTCTGGAAGGAACTTGGAATTGTACTTTCTGTAGTAGTTTTCATCTTTGGCAGAAAGTTTGTAATCCCCAAAAAATAAATCATTTGAATTTTCAAGTTTGCAACAACAACCAAAAAGAAAAATGTGTTTTAGTTATTCAAACCCTTTGCTTTAATAAACACTTGAAAGAAAAAGTAAGAGGCACCTGCAAATTATTTCAAAGTAAAACCATGAAATTACTCAGTAATCATGAAACAGAGCAAACACCAGGACTTTATTTCAACACAGCTGCTTGTCAACAACTAAAATTCTCCAAGTTTAAGATCAACTCAGCATTATTCTGTTGTTTATATGTTAGATTTTCAATCAGACTGGAATCCTGACTATTTGTGCGGTTGACACTTTTACCTAAAATGTCTTAACATCATAAAGCCGGTTTATTGATTAAATAAGATTTTAAATCCCCCTGACAAACCTGTGCGGTCATTAAAGATGTAGTCATCTCCCTTGTGTGATTGTGGAAATGTTCAGGCAGTTTCTCCCAACACGTCATCAAACCAAGCCTTCCACCATCATCTCCTGGACCAATGCAAACGTTTGCTTCATGAAACACTTAACCCTTGTGCTATCCTAGGCACTGGGTCATCTAGACCCCACACCTTTTTTCTTCAATGATTTGTGATCTTCACTGGTGTCCATGAAATCCTCTTCACCTTCATCCACCTTTGTCATGGTAGGGAGAACACGTCAATGGTCATCTTGACCCCGTTGGATAGCACAAGGCAGACAGTAGCTCTGCCTCAGAGAAGAGGGCGCTCATGAGCTCACGTTTGTTCTGTTGTTAACCTGGTTTAATAGCAGTCCGTTATTTTACTCTTTACTGACCGACTGCAAAATTAATGTAATATTATTATCTTAAAGCTGGACTTTCAATGCCAGACCAACACATTGTCATGGAGACTGGACTAAAAAGAAGACTTTTACACTAAAGTCACAGAACGAGAGACGTGTGGACTTCATTCAGTAGGGGTTAGACCAGTGCGCGAATTATGCGTCTCTGTGTGTGAGAGAGCAGGCTGTGTCTATGTTATAGTCTGTTTGCAGCACCCACCTTGCTGCTTTTTTGGAGCCAAACACTTTCAATTCTTTTTTGGCCCACTGTGAACCTACTATGTGCTTGGAAAGAATGTTGGCGTGATAAATGAAACACGGTTGCTCATGGGAACAGAAAAATGACCCGGATGAACAATGACCTCCATTGTTAACCAATGCTCTTGTCAATATTCTGTGCTGATTCTTACTGGCTTAGTCCTTTAATCCCGTTCTTTGTTTAGGTGAACACGTCATGTTGACTCCAGGACTTACGTCCATCAGCTGAAGGTGGTGTTCAAACACTGCAGGAGGGGTCTGATCCAGATCTGCTGAAGCTCACGATTCCATCGAGTGAATCCTTGTTTTTCCTCAGTTAGATCTGCAGCTGAAATGGTTTGTTTGTTCTTTTACCGTTGGAAAAAGAACTCTTTTGTGATGTAGGAAATACGCTGGGCGGGCCACAAGCTCCCTGCTCTGCTGAACGGAGAGAGGAAGGGCGGTGGGGTTGCTCTGCCCCAACAGTCCCGCCCACAACTCAGAAGTGAATTTCTGATTAACTACTACCGGTCTGCAGAAACTACGTCTTAAAAAATTGTTTTCCTAAAAATGACGTATTTATGATTTTTTTAAAAAAAACGGGAACGCTTTGAAAATAGATCAAACGATGATTGCTGTAGGACTTCTACTTGTTCAAATCACATTCAAAGAAACCATTTTTTATGGTGTTTTTATTTCTGTTCCCTTTTGATTTTATTCTGTGCAGATTAGCTTTTTCTTTTTTTTCTTTTTTTTTCATAAACTTTATTGTACATTTTTCAATTTACAGAAATTCACAGTCACTTAAACAATAAAAAATTGTTAATATCAAACACACATATAAGACCGAAAAAACAAAAAACAGTATATTTTTAATAATGTGTGCACCGCTTTTTATTTTTTTTTTAAATGCTCATTTACAAAACCAAGTTAGGGTGAACAAACGTTATAAATGCACATATAGAAAAACAAAAACAAAATAAATTAAAATAATAGGCAAAGCAAGGCAAAAAAAAATTCAAAACAACAATACTTTTTTTTTTTTTGCCACATTCTTTTTATTGAATTTTCAAAGCCATAAAAAAATGTCAGAAACACAATTTACAATTTTACATAAAAAAAAACAAAAAAAAAAACCAAAATAAATTAAAATAATAGGCAAAGCAAGGCAAAAAAAAATTCAAAACAACAATACACTTGATATTTTTTGATAAATTACTGTAGTTATCTTGTTTTTGTTTGGAATGTATTTAAGACAAGTCAAAAAAAATACTAAACAAAGGACATGTATTTTTCCATTTACATAAATGAATGAAATGTTTGCGTAAAATAATAACAACATTAATGACATCAGAAATTCCTGGGTCCAGATTTTCCATATAGAAAAGAACATCACACTGTGCAGATTAGCTATGATACCTTCTTCTGCTCATGCTGACACAAATGCGTCTGTATTTACTGTTCTCTACAATTGTAATGGCGTAAAATGCAAACCACTAAATGGCAGTAAAGAGTCTGAAGTTTAGTGTGTAGTAGGCGAAGCATGAGTGCTTCTTTTTTGCTTCTTGTAAAAATTGTTTGTCTTCAGCACTGAAATGCTACAAGGAGTGGGAAAAAAAAAACAAGAGCTCGGAAATAAAGTAACAGTTACATGAAAGATGCAGAGAAGCTATGAAATGTAGAAGGACACGTTAAGCAAAG
This sequence comes from Oryzias curvinotus, assembly GCA_023969325.1. Lineage (NCBI taxonomy): Eukaryota > Metazoa > Chordata > Actinopteri > Beloniformes > Adrianichthyidae > Oryzias > Oryzias curvinotus. The sequence goes on from CM043723.1 coordinate 27,199,492, forward strand.
CAGTTGTGAAGGTCAGACGATGTTTGTCTTTAAGACTAGACATACATTTTATTTTGATAAGGCTTACGGCTAAGATAGACCAAGTTTAAGGCGAGCCTTTAGTAAATCTGCAGAAAGCCAGACGGCTGAAGGTCATCCTGAGAGGCACCTTTCCTCCATCCCATCATAATTTGACCTAAACTGGACTGACATGGAATGAACGTTTTATAATAATGTAGGATGGGGGTTTAATTTGCTTTGACCACATTCAAAATGTTCTTAATTGTGATGTAGCGCAAAAAATAAACTGAAATTCACCGAAATGAATTGAATCCAGTGTAGATCACATTTAGAGTGACACAAAATGCTGCCAAATGTTTCTGTTCCACATAAACGACTTTAACACAAAAACATCAATGTTTGGAGTTCATCGGATTTTGTTTGTTGATCAAATGTGATGATGGCTGTCAGAGGAACAAAATAGGGATTTTTGGGAGTATTTTACTTTTTCAGAAGGATTTCTGGATGATTGAGATGATTTGTAAGACATCTGTCAAAAAGAAGCCTATCCGCTGGAAGACAAAGTTGTGCACAAATCTGCAAAAGAGAACTTTGAATCCGATATTTGCTTTTGGGTTTAACATTTTGTCTTGAATACAATTTGTCTTGTGTTTTGAATTCGAAATTTCCCTACAAAAATGCAATACAGATAATAATGACAGTGAGGTCCGATGGCATCTTCTTGTTGCCATGGTAACAACAGCTGATAGGTGTAAACAAAGCTCCAGCAGATCACCTCAGACCCAGAAGTGGTGGAAAATAGTCCCAAAAAAGGGCGGCAGACATGCCACGCCACTCATTAGGTTAAAAAAAAAGAAGTCAATGTTTGCCAAAAAAGAGACGATGATGAGAGAATGATGAAACAAAATACAGGATAGCCAACTTTCTTTCTATTTTTGACATTTTCTTCTGTCTCTAGTTTTAGCCAGTACGCATGCGCACTTCCTTGAAATGCCTGTGAGCACGTGACTTCAATTTTGTTTTCAAAACAAAGAAAAGTTGTATTTAAATGTACATTTTAGGCATTTTCCACGTGTGACATTTTGGTCTTCAGTGATCCATGCGTGATGAATGTAATCCTTGTTTTGCGTTTTAAAGCAGAGCAGATGACCTGACAAGGATGAACTGAAAAGCAGACACATAAACAGGCTGAGGGCGTTTGACGACAACCGGGGATGGTGATGGAGCGGGAAACAGTGTGACTGAGGGAAACTCAGAACAAACTGAAACAAAACCACAGAACCATTACAGTTTATGCACAATTATTGCATAAATCTTATGCAGTTGTTCAGGATTTTTGCAAGATGCATAAACAAATTTGTGTCTTTCCACTACCACATATCTCTAATAGACTTTTCACACTTTTAAATCATGTATATGGCGCACATATCCTGTTCAAATTACACAATTGAGGCACAAAACACTAATGAATTGCATATAAACCACACAACAATCACGCTATAATAATCAGTCCATGTTCTACGTTGGTTTACGTGTTCTTCGCGTGGTTTACTCGTACTTCTTCTGTGGTTTTAACGTGGTTCATTCCTGATACATCTGTGAAAACTTCACGTAAAACTTCACAACCTTTCTCTCTTTTTCCATGTATGACCATTTTTCATATATATAGTGGCTTCTTTTTCTTTCTTTTTTTTAAGGGTGCACAACTCTGTCTATGAGCATACGTTTAATTTAGACAGGTTTCTGACTCTCTGGCTTTCTTTTTGCTGTTCTGGTGCGATCATTTCTTCACTGTGTGCAGTCTATTTCACTCTTAAATCTCTTGAAACCGCATCAGACGCTCTAGCTGCTCTTTGTTGGTTCACTGTCTCCACTCGTTTTTGAATGTGCTGACATCTGGGTGTGTTACTCGCCATTCCGCCCTTGCTCTCCTAATCTGAAGTGACATCAGTGCGAGCTGCTGTCGCTCTCTGAATGATCATCTTGTCATCTCCTGCTGCACCGTTTATGACCCAAGAACACAAGCGTGTAGAGTATTTCCCTCAACCACGGCCAAACACAAAAGAGTGACAAGGAGCACAACTGCTGAAAAATCCAAAAAGCGGGAAAAGCTGTCAGATTACAGCTGCAAGCAGCTTTCCCACTTTTAGTCTTTTCTTTTACTGCTAATGTTGAGAAACCATCTCCCACTTAAGATAAGCTGGTACTTCACTGCTGTTCTTTTCTCAAAGTGGATTAATGTCAGAATAATAGATTCAGTTGTTTGTTATTGAAATTCTTTGTTACTTTTCTAAAACCGGGATGAAAAGCATCCGTTTAGTTCCTATACTTGTCCTCAAAGGCCTGAAAGATGTTTATAGTTGGCCTCATCACTGATTCATTAGCCGCGGTTACATGGGCAGAATATCTTGATGGGATCAGTGGTCGGGTTAAAATTCACCCGTGCACATGGGCCCAGAAAACCTTTTTCCGATTAGAACAAGCGTTCCCATGGCTCACACTTTTGGTCGGAATGAATCATTTGGGCATGCGCAGTAGTGTAAAAAGGAAGTAGGTCCCGTTGTAAACAAACCTTTGCTGTCACATATATTTATGCAGCAGCTCGGTAATAGACGCGGCGATCTTCCAAACGGGCTTTTATTAATGTTATTAATATTATGAAGCGCCTGTTCGTTCATCATTTTATATTTAATCCGTGTGGTCACTGCTTTTTTTATGGAAAAACGGAGCTGGAAGAACCCAGTGTTAGGAGAGGCTAACAACACGGGCTAACAACATTAGCCTTGATGGACACAAAATCCAGGACCATGCGAGAAACACAGCAATCTGCAGCTTGGCTGGACGTAAATGTGTGGGAGTAACATCAGCCTTTATTTTGTCGGGGCACAACTGGAAACACAAATCCACGTGATTGTTTGAACAGTTTCTAAGGACTGAGCGACATTTCCACTCTGAAAAGCTCACACACTGCCCCAAGCCGCTCCGCTGTGTGTGAGCTGGCGGCTCCAGCTCTGCTCTGTTCTCCTGAGTCCTGCAGCCGCTAACCCAGAGCGGCGGGTCCGCTCGCAGTCCGAATTCTCACACATAACAAAACAACAACACGCACACGTAACAAAGCACCCTCCCCTCAAACACATTAATAAATCCTGCTGCCCTGCTCAGAGAGGTTCACTCGGTCCACTGGCACTGGAGCCCGAACGCAGAGCTCGGGTGCCGGGTCCAGACGTCAGTGGGCACTGAAGGAGAAAATATCTAGTTCGCCTTGTAGATATTTTCTTTTGCATGTTCAAAAAGTAGAAAACAAGAAAACCACAGATTTGTTCGAATAAAAGATAAACAAAATGTATTCCCTAACAATATTTCTAAAACATAGTTAAACCAAAAATTATCACGAATTCTAACGAGCGCCCAGGTTTCTCTGATGAGGGAGGGAGAGAGAGACAGAGCCTCCCCCTGATCAGCGGTTTTGATGCGTGGCTTCAGCCCCCTCCTCCAGGAAGGAACATGGCCGCTACACTCCTCCTCCTGTACGCGTAGATTGGCTGGCTGACCGGTCTGGTCACTTCCTTCAGTCCATATTTGGTCCCAGCATCCGTTTGCCGCTGAAAAGTTCCAGGGGGGTTGCTCTGGCAGACGGACGTGTCCGACCCCCAACTGTGTCCCCATGGGAGTTCAGCACCCGTCCGGAACCTTCTCCACAGGCGTCAGTCTCACCCCTTTGGTCTCCCACATGTGGATCTGCATTTTAGAAGTTCCCATGCATGTTAACCCTTGTGCTATCTTGGATGACCCCACCCTTACTTTGACGTGTTCTCCCTACCATGACAAAGGTGGATAAAGGTGGAGAGGATTTCATGTAATCCATGGACACCAGTGAAGATCACAAATCATTGAAGAAAAAAGGTTCAGAGCTCTGTCTAGTGGGTCTAGATGACCCCACTCCCAATGGTAAAGTGCCTAGGATAGCACAAGGGTTACTTTTATGATCCATTGTCAGGCTGCAGCCAGCCTTCAACTGGCCTTAGGTCCAGGTGTCTCTGCAGGGGGGGTGAGTTCTGGAGCTTACAGTGAAAAGAGACAGGATGCCCCTTTAAAATTCAAAGGCCCGGGAGCCCCAGAGACTTAATTCTGAAAACAATCTAATGCTGAAATAAAAGATAAGACAGACCTAAGAGAATTACAACCACAATAAATTCCTTCAGCACGCACCCCCCCCCCACCCCCCACCCCCCCGCATCTCCCTCTTGAAGGGTGAAACAGAGGGGAGAGCCAGCGGGGCGAGAGCGGAGCGGCGCTTTACGCAGGGCCTCCGCGAAGCAGCTGGTCGGTCCCGTATGAGCTCCAAAGCTTTCTCTCAGCGAAACACCGTCTATGCGTGACGTAAACCAGAGCAGTAGTGACACACGATCGGAATGAACCGTTTACATGACCAACGATCGGATAAACGATCGGTATAACCCACCTATCTCCATCGGAAAGAAATTTTGATCCGAACGAGTCTGATCGGAGCAGACTATTCCAAACGGTGCTTTTACATGACACATTTTCTTTCCGATCAGGCATTCTTTGAGATTACTTTTGCCCACGTAAACGCGGCTACTGTTTGTGTTGATGCCACAAAAGTGATCAATTCTGTGTCAAACTCATGTGTTTCCCATAGTATTGTAAAGCCCTGTTTGCTCAGACAAAACACGTGTTGTTGGTTTGCTTTTGCAGTAATGGCACGTCAGTTGTAGGCCATGTGACTGAGGTACCTGTGACTGATTAGATAAAGGAGACCAAAGTGAAGGGGGGGGGGGGGGGGCGTCCTGTCAAGACGAGAAACTTCAGGAAGTCTGCGAGGAACCTGAAGAGAGAAAAAAGAAGAAGCGCATCGAAATGAAACAGCCAATGCATCGGATGTCGTTTTGGATTTGTTTCAGTTTGGACTCGCCTGGACAACCGACTGATGGGTGACGGGACATTAACGGGACCTTTAACCCTTGTGCTATCCTAGGCACTTTAACACTGGGAGTGGGGTCATCTGGACCCACTAGACAGTATCCTGAACCTTTTTTCTTTAATGATTTGTGATCTTCACTGGTGTCCATGGATTACATGAAATCCTCTCCACCTTTGTCCACCTTTGTCATGGTAGGGAGAACACGTCAAAGTAAGGGTGGGGTCATCTTGACCCCATAGGATAGCACAAGGGTTACAGAAAACAAATCACTTTTGAGAGACACAGAATTAATATACTATTTGTTTGTTTTTTTCTGTACTGGTTTGTTTGTCTTTTGTTACATTAAAGGAAACTGAAAAACAAAGAGTCAAATCTGATGTGTTAATATATATCAGTTTAAAATATCTAAGTTCCCTTTAAAACCTAAAATAAACAGTTGATGGTGTTTTAAACAGAATCAGCCTGGAAACAGGGATGCTTCATTTGCTGCAGCACGTGTGACCATGGCATGCGGACTATTACCCTAACCAGACTACAGAGGACTGCATGCACAGGAAGTGATGCAGAGCACGCCGCCGCTTCAGCAGGCCGCGCCGCTCCACCTGATGCTGACACGGATTTTCAGCTCACGTCTCCAAGCAGCTTCTGCCTCTTTCAAGCTCACGTCTTGCAAAGGTGCCTCCGCAGAGAAACCTAACCCTCCTGAAACTCTGTTTGCCCGTCATGGTCGTCGACTCGAGCTCTCGCAGACAAAGCCTGGTTCTCAGCAGCTCACACAATCCCCGCTTTGATTTTCACTTTGAATTTTTGTATTAAAACCGCACGTTTTTCATTTCTTTTTGCAGGACAGCCTCACACTGTAGCCAGTTTGGGACACACCTTTGACAACATTCTTTAAAAGATCTGAAGCAAACACTATTCGTCTTCTTCAAATGGCTCTGCCTTAAAAAAACCTTTGATTTAACACGGAGGATTATGTATTTATTTTACTTTTAAACACAATTAAAACATACAACACATAGCAGAAGGAACAGTAAAAATAGGTTTACAAAGCAAAACAAAAAAACCAAACAAGAAATTCCTTGGGTTGCCTTGGCTCTATAGGTTTTTAGTAACATTATCCATGCATAAGTCCTTCTATCATTTGGTAGTTAGTCCAATGTTTCCCATCTTTTTCGACAAAGATCTTCTTGAGTTCTTATCCTGTCGTTCATCGCATGTATTTCCTCCACAATTTGTTCCCATTTCTGCTGTGTTGGCGAATCTGTCTTGGCTGCAGCTAGAAACATTTTAACTAAATATGTCATTTTTGAGTACATTTTCTGATATATTGCCCAGATATAGAAATAAGCATATCTTTGGTACATGGTTATCATCTGGTAAATATTCTTCCAAAAGGGACTCGCTCTGGGGCAAGACCAGAAAAATATGGGAATGATCGATGTTTATGTCTCCACATTTTCCCCAACATGGCTGGGGCAACGAAGTATCCATGTTTGTGATTTTTGGTGTTATAAATTGTCTAATTGTGTTTTTCCAACAATGCAGTCTCCATGTCTGTGATGAAGTGGATGTATTCTGTGTTTGGAGCCAGTCATCATCTGATATTTTTATGTCCACTTCCCTTTCCCATTTCTTTTTAATAGACGTGGTGTTTTTCCCTTTTTTTTTCCTATTAGATTCTTTATAGAGCGTTGATATAATTCTGTGTTTTTTAGAATTCTAAGTTTTAACAATAGTTCTAATTATTCCATCTTCATCTAAATTTATGTTATTTCTAATTTCCTTGTTAAAGTAATCTTTTATCTGTAAAAATCTGAAGTGGTCATGGTTAAATTTCTGTTTCAAAATTTAGAAAATTTCTATGTTTTATCAATGTGCGCATCACTTTTATGCCCTTTCGGTTCCATTCTCTACACATTTTTTTGTCGTGGGAACCTGGATTGAAGTCCTTATTGTAAGTTATCCACCAGAGTGTCATGACTAGAACACGGGATGGACCCAGATGCTGAAACCCAGAGGCAGAGATAAATAGGTGAGTGGTAAGTAAGATGTTTAATAAAGTTCTTGTTGGTTCCTGGCGAGACTGTGGGTAACGTGGCTGGAGATCTTGAGGAGAGCTGTGGCTTGATGTGTGGCGTAGCTGGTGAACAAGAAGAGCACAGAGACTGTGGCTCACGTTCACAGGTGGCGTCTGAACAGGACGGCTGTGGCTTCTGCTGCTCGAGGTGGTTAGATTCAGGTGACACTCTTGGCATGAGGTGAAAACCTGGAGTGCAGAAAACAGACAAAGTTAACTCAGGACTAGACAAGGGGCCAGGCGTAGTGCGCTTCTGGAGGCTAAGCACCATCAGGGTTAACGGACTGGCGAAGAATGATGAAGCTGGGTCTCCTTTTGTAGCAGGTGGCTTGATGAGATGAGTAGTCACAGCTGAGATGAATGAGCAGCAGAGCTGGAGGGGGAGGAGTCTGACAGGCACCATGACACAGAGAATGCTAAACTCTTTCACTCGTTTGTATTTTCGCACAACCTTGAACCACAATATTAGCGTAAATTCTGTAACCTTTCCCATTTGGCTAATTATATTTAAGGCTTCTTGTCTATCTCCAATAAAACTACAAATTTTCCTGTCCTGTATGAATTGCTCCACATTTTTCCATTTCCACATGAAGTTGTCATCACACCAACAGATTACAGGTCTAAGCTGTGCAGCATGGAGGTATTTCCTAAGATTTGGTAGTGCCATGCCTCCTTTGTATTTACTTAACTGTAAAGTATCAAATTGAATTCTTGGTCTACGTCCGCTCCAAATATATCTGGAAATAATGGTATCCCACAGTCTGGTATTTCAACATGCAAGGATTGGAATGAGTAAAGGGTCGGGGGCAGGACACTCATCATTACGGAGGATTCTTTTGCAGGTGTCGGGGCCTAGCACCCCTGCCTGAGGATCAGGTCACACACACCTTTAAGCTGAGGCTTAAAGAAACCAACCCGAACCAAGCCACATTAGGCCAAGTCACTTGAAGCCAAGCCACGTCAGATCCTTCTGGATTTATCTCCTCTACGCCATCAAAGAACAACTCCGGACCTACTGCCCATCTGCTGATTGCCTCTTCATCAGATCTGCCATCCACATTTCTTCGTTCAGTAAACTGCACATCTTCTAAGCTGATCCCTGTCTGCTTCTGGGTCCAGTTTACTCCAAACCTGACCACAGGACAGTTCACAGAGTCTAAGATTTCTTAATTGTAGTGGATAAAGTCTGAACTGCAGTTGCTTCTGATCTATCCAGCCATAAATTTCCCACAAGTAGTAAACTGATTTCACTTCATCAGTAATCCTGGGATAGGAATCCTAATCTCTGCATGTCATATAGGTTTTTAAATACAACAAAGTCAGGCAAAGTTTTATTTATTTATTTTTATTTTTTTTTTGCAATCGTAGTCTGAAAACTGAATTTAAGATTTCCTTTTCGTAGTAACAGATTTTGGGACTGTAAGTCGCTCTGGAGTCTAGAGACCGGTTTATACTTCAAAGTGATCGGTCATCGCACATGTCGCATCCACAACTGTACGTTTTGAGTTCAGACTAATGCTGTTATATAATATGTGTTTATATGAGATAAGAGCCGTTTCACATCACAGTTTTGTTCGGTCCGCTTTTCTTGTTCCTGTAGCCAAAAATAAAAAGGCCAGTGTCTTTCTAAAAAAAAAAAAAACTCTTAGAGCAGGAGTGTTCACATCCCAAAATTGAAATAACTAATCTTTTACTGAGTAAATAAAAAATGTCTGTGTTGAGCCTAAATTCTAACATCTCATGATACAATCCTGAATCCGGTGGGGCAATTTTGCACCTGGAAACTTATGAAATGTGAAGAAAAATATGGAATCCCACTGCCACCAGGGGGAAGTTGTCTTTCTCTGGGTTCCTGTTAGGAGCAAATACTGATCCTGCTACAGTGCCCCCTCGTGGTAGTTGCTATTTATTTATTTTTTAAATGACATAAGTTGCTCCCCTGGCCAAACTACGGAAAGAAACTACAACATATACTCTGCAAAAAAAGTGTTCACTTACCAAAACAACTCCTCTTTTCTTCTAAGATATGCATAAAATTCATTTAATTTATTTCATTTCGGTTCATTTTGCTCTTTTGTCAACAAGCGTTGCCACATTCACAGACATTTCAGTCTGACAGAAGACCTCATATGGAGTCCACTGATGGGTGTGGAGGATCCTGAGTGGCCTTAATGTGTTTATGCTTCAGCATGATCACAAGAAAGAATGTGGGATGTGGGCCAGTTTGTATCAACCGGAGTTTTCCTAGACTGGAGCCGCCCGCTTGCCTGTAAAGTTAAGGACATTTGCAGTGGGGCTCCCCACTATCGTGTCATCTTGCTGCTGCAAGCGCAGCGAAACCAACCAACTCGTAGCTGCAGAGGATGTGAACAGGTAGAGGACACGCAGGTATAGAGGCGGAGGAGGGGCTTAGACGGATGGAAAAGTCCATTCCAGGTCGTGGATTGGTTCATTTAGCCTTCAGAAAGAAAACAAAAAAGTGTTGCGTGTTAAGTGTGAACTAACTAACACACTAGATCCTAATTATGAATTCAACAACACAAGTATATTTTACTTATATAATTTATAAAGTAAGATAAATGATATATTTTGTGTTTGTATGAATGGAGGGTTTGAGTTATTGAGGGCGGGGCTGGAAAGGGGGGTGATGGTGGGGCCATCCAGTGTTTCGCCCAGGGCGTCAAACTAGCCAGGACCGCCTCTGATTACAATGCAAGTGTTTGTGTTTGGGTAAGGAGGCGCAGGCAGCACTCAGACCGCAGGCAAAGGGGAGGAGGTTGATGGATGAACAGGTAGCTGCCTCCCCATCTTTGCTGCTGCAATAAAGCCATACAAACACGCCACACTTAGCCATCAATCTGGGTGTCGGCAGATTACCGGGTGGCGCACACGCGGGACACACCAACACAAAGGGTGTGAGAAACCGCCGCCGAGACAAGAGCCAGCGAATGGAGAGAAAAGAAGACGGCGAGGTGTGGAAAGAATGCAAAAATGGCTTCTGAAGGGGGTCTGCCATGCCAGCTGATGAGTGTGTGCAACCCCCCCCCCCTGCAATTCTTTCACAGTTGCCACAGCAACCATCATTGCCACGCTCGTGTGAGTGTGTTTAGGAAATGTAAAGTCAAGCACGTAGCAGAAAAGCAGATTGTCCACTCCTCAGAGCTGACCCCCCCCCCCCCCCATCTCCCCTGCTCGGAGCGTTCTGGTGGCGGGAAAACAGTAAACGTGCATAATCCTCTCCCCACTTGAAGCCAACGGCTTCAGATAATCTTTCATTTGGAAACCCTTCATAGCCTCAGCGATGTGGCCACACAGACAGGTTCTCCATCAGAGGACTGTGTCATTCTACGCTTTTGGTCCTGAAGCTGCATCAAACCCACCTAAACACCCCTAAAGACACCAACTCTGTCACTCAACCAGGATCCTCTCATTACTGCCTGAGCGCATTTGAGTACCGAAGTAATGCTCTGTGAACAAAGTCCTTAAAATCCCACCACACTCATCCTTTGATGTATATTCAAAAGACTCCCAGTGCGTTTGTTTTTTAATTATGATTGTGTTGTTTTTAGACACAATCCAAAACCTGTGTTGTTTTCTAGGACTTAGTTTCTGCAGAGCGGCAGGACTTTATTAGAAATTCACCTCTGAGTTGGGGACGGGACTGCTGGTGTAAAGTAAGCCCACCCCCCCTTCCTATCATCCATCCCGTTTCCACTCTCTCCCACTAGCTTAAAGCCCCCCCACAACCCCAACCCAACATTATTGATAGAGATGAAGGAAAAAAGTCGATTTGGAGATATATCCCGATGGTTCATTTGGCGATATTTGTATCAAAAATGCTGTCAGGACGATATTCATTTAATCATTTAAGGGCGTCCGTCAGCGTCTGACTCTTGATTTCCACTTAAACCTCCAACCGCTAGTTGGAAGCAGAGCAGCTCTACACACACAAAACAACTAGCAGTTAGTTTAGCTGTTATGAGACATGAACTTAGTAATTAGTTTTTACGTAGAATGGGTACCGAACCGGAACTCTGAGCCATGTTGCTGCCAGCATCAGATAAAAACGCGGGTTGTGATGCTTCGTAGATAAGAACGAGTGAAGAACTGGAGCGGCTAAAGCACGGAGCCAAAATGCTGTTGGCACAGCGAGCCAGAGTTCAATGGATTCAGCAACCTGATGGATCAGAGTGATGTATACAACGCTCTGAAAAAAAGGCCAACGTCGTGTTGATGAGCGTCACTAGTTTACTTACGCTTGTAGGAAAACAGAGTTGCAGCAGACTGTTATGTCAATACAGCATCTCAGCCACATTAAAGCACTCCCCTTCATCCCTTCATGCTGCCTCATCATCACACTGTTTCTGAAAAGATTTTTTTTTTTAAATCCCTTTATTTTTTAAGCACCATTTAGGCTCCTGAACTGTTTAAAACTGGGAATCCTTCCCGGGGGCCAATGATTTTTTTGTAGCCTTCAATAAAAGAGAGCCAAAGCAGGTTCTTTTGAGGAAAAACGTTGTGTTGGCGAGGAGAAAAGGCCATTTCTAGCTGAGTGGACAAATGCTTACTTTGTCGTACCTCATGGATAAAGTCATGTGCCTGATATGCAAGCAGGTAAATGCAATGCTCAAAGAATCCAATATAAATCGTCACTATGTTACAAATCATAAAAACTGGGGCTGCACGATATGAGAAAAACTCGCCATATGCGATATTAGAGATTAACATTGCGATAACGATATAATTTGCGGTATATAAACAAATAGCAAAATAACCAAAAACATCATTCCCATTTCATTGCAAAAGTCTAAAAATTATACTCCAAATGACCCTCGTCGACATAGGTGACAAACATCCAACATTATAGGCCTCCATCCGATTGGTCAAATGCATAAAGGGATTTATTTGTTAAATGCTTCAAGCTGCCATAAGATTGTTTTAACATATTTAAAGTTTACCATTTATTGCAGTTTTCACCGTCTTTTGCGATATGCATATTGCAGAGCTGGATATTGCGATAACGATAAATTTGCGGTATATTGTGCAGGCCTAATAAAAACTATGACAAATTTACCATCAAGAAGCGCAACAAGAAGTTCCAACAACTACAATGAGGCTATTCTGCACAGCAGATAATGTTTACAAAAAGGGCTAAATCCAGTGAAGCTGTGACAGACGCTAGTAGCTACGTTGTGGCTTTGAAAATTGCCCTTAAGTGACGGGGATTTTGTAAATAGAACTTGTGCTGAAAGTAGCTGACATTGTTTGTCCAGAGCAAAAAGAAATTAGTCTATCAAATGGTATAATTCCTAGACGAGTAGAAGATCGTCTAGAGCAGTGTTTTTCAACCAGTGTGCCGCGGCACACTAGTGTGCCGTGGGAAATTGCCCTCATTCACTGATCTAAAAACATTTTCCATCTCCAGGATTTCAGCTCTGTGTTCATCCAAACAGGCCCTGATAAAACACTGAGTAGTTATGAATATGAAAGATCATAAAATTATTTTTTCTTTGTGTTTATTTAGTTCTATTAAAGACATTTTGATAAGAATGACGGTACAGCGATTTAGCTGCAGCTATAACTGTGTACGGAAAAGTCCCGCCCCTTTAACTGTCTCCGCCAATCATTCTTGAAGGCTTAATCACATGTCATCAGTCTGACCAATCAGAAGTGCTTAAAGTCTTCACTTCCTTGTTCTTAATTCTGCTGATAAAGTCTCTCAGTTCTAACAAAACTACCAACTAAAGCTCGTCTTTAGCGGTGTGGCTTTCCACAGAATCCGGTATCAGACCGTGGAACAAGAGAACAAAACAATGAAGCTCAGAGACGCTAGTCTTTCTGCCCTTTTTCGGCAGTTTTCACACTACATCTCCCATGATGCATTGGCTTAAAGGGACAGAGCACAATGAGTCGTCCTTGTGAAACGTCTTGAAACCACAACAAACAAACAGTTTCTAAATTTTTCCAATTTAACTTTTATTTCAACTCTTAAAAAAAACAGCCGCAACTTCCAGCTTTTTCTGCCACAATTATCACAAAAATCCATGTGAGATTGCGGGGGGGGGGCTGTCGATAAATACAGACCATGAATTTCTGCTTTTTTTTTGGATGCCGGTGTGCCGCGGGATTTTTGTCAAGGTTAAAGTGTGCCGTGGCTCAAAAAAGGTTGAAAAACACTGGTCTAGAGGCAGCAACCCCCAACCACGACTGGGAAAACATCTGGAGGGCCTGGATAACTGTAAACAAGGTCATTACAGTTTTTAAAAACAAAAGTTTTCGGTTTATCCTTTTTTTTTTTTTTTTTTTTACCAAAATTGCCCCCCAGTCTAATATTGAGTTCTTAATTTGGCCCTCTGCTACAAAAACTTTAAGAACCCCTGGTTTAAAAATATTGGTACAATAAGTGTTGGAAATAAACAGCACTTTATTTCTTCAATCATACTTTTACAACATTATTGGTTAAGGCACATTCATTCCATTTTTTGTTCATATACTGAAAAACATTGAAATCTTTAAACAAAATGATTTTTACCATGTATTTAGTGTTTCGGTACAATATCGCGATGCGTATCGTATCGCCAGACTCTTGCCGATACACACCCCTACTTAACGGTGCAACAAAGATGCTGATCAATATCAGATCTATTAATCCGTACAGTTCGGATCCAGATTCCAGCTCAGACGAGGAAAACAAAGATGTTCATGGATCTATGTGTCTGCAGGTGGATGCATCAGAGTGGAGCGGAGCAGGGAGCTTATTTCATCTACGTCACCGCTGCAGACGGACTTCTTTCATCTGCTCCTGATTCACAAAGATTTGAATTAAAAAAAATACTCAGAAATGCTACTGTATATTATTTTCAGCAGAAAATGCCACAAAAACACATTAAAAACAAAAAAAACACCATTTTTATTGGAGTGGGTCTTTAAGAAACTTAGTAAGTAGATGTAATTCAGTTTGATGCACAACTTTAATTTGCATTTGTGGGAACATACTAGAAAAAAAAAAACTAATTAAAATGTGAAAACCACAGAGCTACAAAGGAAAACGAGTTTTGTCTCAAGACCTGAACTTACAGCAAAAAAAAATTCAATTAAATGCCAAAATTAAAATAAGTACCACACATGTCTTCCTAGCACACCACTCACATCACCCTGTTCCCACTCTCAAGAAAAGGGTTTTAGTTTTGAGTTGACTCTACTCTATCCTGTGTATCTTGGGCTCTCTATGCCAGAAACTGGTGGTGGAGGACCCAAAATGCAGGAGACCAGGCTTGGAGACAGGAAATAAAATATTTAATAAACAAACTGAAACATGACAAAACTATGGGGAGAAACAAAACAGTGACACAACAGAGCAGATGATCTGAAACCAAGACACTTAACCCTTGTGCTATCCTAGGCACTTTACCATTGGGAGTTGGGTCATCTAGACCCACTAGACAGAGCTCTGAACCTTTTTTTTTTCAATTTTTTGTGATCTTCACTGGTTCAATGGATTACATGAAATTTTTCCACCTTTATCCACCTTTGTCATGGTAGGGAGAACACGTCAAAGTAAGGGTGGGGTCATCCAAGATAGCACAAGGGTTAAATAGGCTGAGGGTAAATATCTGAACTGAAGACAGCTGTGGATCATGAACCTGAAACTGGAGTGAAAACCAAAAACACGACCAAGAACAAAACCACAGAACCCTTACACTCTACATTTCATTCCTGATTAATAAAATCAACCCATGAGCTTCTTACCATGCAGGAAGGTTTGTTCAGTTCAGACCTTTAGTTAATCTTCAGAGGTTGAGGTGTAGCGACATGCTGCCGTTTTTCAATATACAATTAATATTATGGTTGGAGGATAATCTAAAAGTGTTCTGGTTTTCGATTTTGAAGAAGGGAGACGTGCAGAGAAACTAAAACTGGAACATTTGTGATCAACAGTTTGGTTTCCTGCAGAAAAATATTTGCTTTAACCCTTGGTCTATCCAAGGCACTTTAACAGTGGGAGTGGGGTCATCTAGACCCACTAGACAGTTCTCTGAACCTTTTATCTTTAATGATCTTCACTGGTGTCCATGGATTACATGAAATCCTCTCCACCTTTGTCATGGTAGGAAGAACACGTCAATGTAAGGGTGGGGTCATCTGGACCCCATAAGATAGCACAAGGGTTAAGGATGTTTCTGGAGAAGAACAGAGACGGTCAGAAGGAGCTCCATAGAGAAAGTCTAGGACAGGATCCAGAGAGAGGAGCTGGAGGGGGATGTCTGGAGTGACAGAGAAGAACGCTGGAGTTGTGTTGGACATGGCTGAGAGCTGAAAGACAGCGGAGAGATGTTCTGCATTTGAAGAAGAGGAGGTCAAGATGGAGATGGGACTAAAGGATTAGAGTAATGAGCTCTGCAGGGAGGAGAAAAACAGGGTTTCTTTAATAAGATAGAAGATTTCCTTATGATATTTTGTGCAACTCATGCAGAATGAAATAGGAAGAAAACAATCAATATTTTGGTGTTTGTAGAGCTGAGTGTCATCACCCCCACACACACATTAAAGACACAGCCTGCAGCTTAAAAACGTCTCTGCAGTCTTCTGTCTGGATGAATCAAACACCTCAAAAACAGTAAATTGCTGCACTGACAGCAAAGGTATTTTACTGCCTGTAATATGTCCAATAAACTGTTTACTTTACCCTCAATACATCACCCATACACATGAACATTTGGAGTTTCTATGTGATTTCACACACAAAAAAGGAACATTTAAGGGGAAAGGCAGGTACAGTCAAGCTCTAAATACATTCACTCTTTATATGTAACAGCACTCTCTGAGGAATGTTTTCAGTACCTTGCTGAATCCCCAGTTCTACCAAAATTTGACGTTTGGTGGAACTGGGGCTTTCACCAAAACATGCACAGCATTCTGTTTCGAATTCCTTTTTTTTTTTTGACACTTTTTGTTTTTTCAATCCACTGATAAAACACGTTTTATCGAGGTTTACGAGGTTGTCTTTGTTTTCAAAGGAGTACACCTTTACCACACCACTATCAAGGCTTAACAACACTTTCTAACAACACTTTGGGGGTTTTGGAGAACAGTTGACCTTTGCAGTCTGCTCCTAACCTGCTCTCACTCAGCCGAGCGGCTGTGAGGATGATGGATCCTGGTTTCTTTCCTTTGTTTGGTTATTTATCAAGGATCGCCATTAGCTTACAACAAGGTGGTTCCTATTCTCCCTACACTCTAAAAAGAGTAGTTGGGCTGTAGTTGGAAAGATAAACTTTTTTACATTGATCTAACTTAATTATTTAGTTTGGTGAAAATAAATCTTTTTTTTTTTAGTTCAATCAACTTAAAATTAACACGTAGTTGTCTGACATTGTTATTTTACCTTCAATCATTTTACTTCAATTAAGTTGGTGTAACTTTAGTGTGAAGCTGTCAATGCGTCATGACATCATAACGTAAGGCAGCACAAGGGATTGTGGGATACCATTTTCTTTGCCTATCTGGGCAGATTGGGTCTAAGTGTGAGTTTCTGTCCATGTGTTTTGTTGTCTAGCTGTTTTACTGTGTTTTAACTAGTAATTTAAACTGTTATGTTCATTTTTTTCTGCACCATGAGTTAGAGTTTGGGAGGATGATGGCCAACCCCCTTGTGCAGAAAAACACCGCTCCTAGTATTAAAGACAGATTTCACGACACGTGAGCTCCTGCCTTGTAATGTGAGACATTGGTGGGCCACTTATGTCTCTGACATGGAAATCACAACGCCCATTGGTTGAAACTTTAGAAAAGTTTTTTTTTAAGTTAGATATACTTATTAAATTGAGTTGGATAGACATAAAAAATTAAGTTAAATAAACGTAATTCGATTGCGTGTTACCAATAGAAGTGATTCAATGAAGTTGGATCAACTTTTTTCTTTTTAGAGTGTACAGCTTCCTGCCCCTTGTTGGCATCCGTAGATTGTGTTCCAGATCTTCTTAATAATGAGGAGTAAACTAAATGTGTGAAATTTGAACAAGGCAGTGATTCAAAACTCAGAACGTTAATGTTTATCACCTGCTGTAACAAACCTGCATATGATGAAATACTCAGAAGAGTTTTCAACTCCAACATCTTGAAGACCTTAAACTAGGTACTGAGACAGTTTTGTTGTCAGTGTAGATGTGTATCCCTTGTGCTATCCTAGGCACTGGGGAGTGGGGTCATCTAGACCCCACTAGACAGAGCTCTGAACCTTTTTTCTTCAATAATTTGTGATCTTCACTGGTGTCCATGGATTACATGAAATCCTCTCCACCTTTATGCACCTTTGTCCTCCTTCATGATCAACAACAAGCTAGCCAGAATCATCTTCAGCTCAATGGCATCCCTCACGTCCAGCGACCACCAGCAGGTTTTTAGATTGCTGCCTGTCTAACACCAGAGACATTTAAGCATCTACGTTGACAACAAAACTGTCTCAGTACCTCGTTTGACCCTTGTGTTATCCTATGGGGTCCAGATGACCCCACCCCTACATTGACGTGTTCTCCCAACCACGACGAAGGTGGAGAGGATTTCATGTAATCCATGGACACCAGTGAAGATTGCAAATAATTGAAGAAAAAAGGTTCAGAGCTCTGTCTAGTGGGTCTAGATGAGCCTACTCTCAATGTCAAAGTGCCTAGGATAGCACAAGGGATACGCATCTACACTGACAACAAAACTGTCTCAGTACCTCGTTTAAGGTTTTCAAGATGTTGGAGGTGAAAACTCTTCTGAGAGTCAATTCAGCCAAATGTTTCCAGCAGTCTCACTCTTTTACTCCTCCCAGAGACTCAGACAGGCCGAGTTCTCTGCGCCGCTGTTTGGCCAATAAGCCGAAATCCCAGTCAGACACTTGTTTTGGAGGTGCAGGAAAGCGCTGATCGAGCGTACTCCGTAGCCTGTTGCTAATTAACTTTAGAGAGGAAAGCTTCTTTCACATGCAACACGGGACAATGAAAGGGTCAACAAACGTTTGCAACTGGGTCGGCAACTGTGACGAGGTTGTGTTGTGTCAGCATACGGTGAACACATTTAACACAGTTTCTGCACGAAGAACAGGTTCTGCTCTCTAGTAATAATAATAATAATAATAATGAATTTTATTTATATGGTGCCTTTCTAGACACCCAAGGTCGCCTTACAGATAAAGAACAATAAAATACAGTTAAAAGAAAGACACATTAGTTAAAAACAAACAAGACACTGTAATCATAAAATTAATTAGGGTGGGTATGCTTTTCTGAAGAGGTGGGTTTTCAGATTTTTAGCAAACTGTGTGAGTGAATTCATGTTCCGCAGACCTGAGGGGAGTGAGTTCCAGAGCTGGGGGGCAGAGCGGCTGAATGCTCTGCCCCCCATAGTGACGAGCCGAGCGGTGGGTGTAGCAAGCTGGAGTGAAGAGGCAGACCTAAGAGAGCGGGTGGGAATGGCAACATGGATAAGGTCAGACAGATATGGGGGGGGGGGCGAGGTTATGGAGCACTTTGAAGGTCAAGATAAGGATTTTATAATGAATCCAGAGAGGCACTGGTAGCCAGTGAAGCTTTTGTAGAACAGGTGTGATATGCATAGTTGAGGGGGTTAGTGTTATGATCCGGGCAGCAGAATTTTGGAGCAGTTGTAGTTTGTGAATGGTTTTGTGGAGCAGGATGGAGCAGTTATCGAAGGAAATGGAGAAGTTAGGGATTTTATTTAGGGTGGTCTTTGTTCCTACGATGAGGAGTTCCGTTTTGTTACTATTTAATTTAAGGAAGTTTGCAGTGAACCAGGATTTTATTTCAAGAAGGCATTTGGAGAGGGAGGCAGGTGGAAGAGTGGAGTCAGGCTTGGAGGAGAGGTAGAGCTGTGTATCATCTGCATAACAGTGAAAGTGGATGTTGTGTTGTTAGTACCATTATGCAAAAGCGGGAAATCATTTTCAGAGAGTATATAGGTTTAACCTTTAACCTGGATATTCTTCATTTCCACTCACACCCCATGGAGAAAGCCAAAACTGAGGTTAATAAAAGGAAAATGTAACATTTGTGATCAAATTGGACTTTCAGGACTGTTTATTTCGGCATTTTGAAAGTTCACACATCTAAGCACCTTGCTTCCAAACCAAAAAGACTTCTGGTTCTGCTGTGTCTCTTTAGACTTTACCAAAAATGTCACTGAGTGGTGCCATTTACAAGCAACAAAGTGATCCAGCATCACAGATCAGTGAAATCAAGCATTTGTCTGTCAAACTGATGTTTCTGCCATTTCGGTTGTGAGGCTGAAGTCCCCAATGCAAAGGTCAGTAATTCTGCATTTGGGATCATTAGCTGTAATTTATTCAGTCTGGAAACCGTCTGCTGTAAAATGAGTCAGAGTCCTCAGGAGGGAAAACTGCCTGATTTGATCTCATTTGCTGTCAAATTCTGTGAATAGAGACAGAAGTAAAAACAATGTAAGTTTGACTCGACTTTTCTCAATTATTATCATGATTTATGCCAAACTTTCCTGTAAACCATGTCGCCGAAAGTATCAACTCACCTGAGACTTCAGCGATGTCCCATTCATGAACCATTGGGTTGAGTACGACGTCAGCCCAACCTTCACAGGTGGACCCCCCTCAGCTGTCCTGGTAAGTGAAGTTTTAGGAGAGTTTTTCTAGGAGCAGAGCAGAGTTTCTGTCCTGACGTGTCCTGACGTGTCCTGACGTGTCCTGACGTGTCCTGACATGTCCTGACGGACGTGAAAGCTTTGCTCAAAGTCAGGACAAACGCCAGTCCCAGGCTCCATTCGGTTGTCAGAAGGAGAAACTTGTCATTTTTCTCTGTTTTATGGTTCAGTGTCTTCACTGAGTGATTATCTGAATTCAGTTAACCCTTAGAGGGCCTATGCCATGGAAAATCAACTTTTCTGAGCTTATAAGTGTGTTATATAAAGTTCATTCCTCGTGATAAACAACCCCAAAGCAGTATTTTGATCCGTTCACACATTTCTGAGTATTTCCTATAAAAACCTGCTCTCTGAGCACCAGCCCCTCTCAATCCACGAAAATGAGTGTGTTCTCACATTGTGACATCACAAAGTGAGGAACCGCCCCTTCCAGGAAGAGTCTGCGCTGTCAGGCTGACACAAACACCCACCTTCTCAAGCAATGATCAGCTAAACGCTTTCCTTTTAAACACACAATCTGTACATCCATCTTTGCCAAAGTTCGGATGTTGTGTGTTCTCGTGGACGAAGCGCGGACAAGCCGCCGAGGCCGACGAGGATGACGTCATGAAATGGGCAGCACCTACAAGGAGAGAGAGGCGGAGCCTCAGGGGTTGAGTCTTCTTACTTCAGGGTAGGAAAATGAGCTGAAGAAAAACTCAATTTTCATTCAAAAGAATCATTCTTTGTCATGTCACTGACAACATCTAAATAACACGCTCTTAGACGTAGCGTAACTCCTCGACTGCTCAAGCAATCAACGTGAATCCGCTGATTCTGTTGTGGAAGTGCCAACAAGCGTAAACGTTTGCAGAGTAATGGAAAACAGAAGAATGTAAACACTGGGGCTAAAGCTGCGGTGCTAAAGGATATATCAAACTTATTTTTTATAGCACAAGTTCAGTTTTACACTACCCCATTCAAATTACTAATAATTTCAAACTAAGACGTAGAATAACAGAATCATCATGACATTAAAGATGACATGTTTTAGCTGCTGCTCTGATGAGTCCGTGATAGAAGCAGACTGTTGACTATTAAGAACTAATTTAAGGTGGAAATGAGAATAAAAGAGGTGTCAGGGTGCAACAGTTTGACTCTTTAAGGAAAAAATTTATCAGAGGCAGAGGGAATGAGTGAAAGACTAAAACTACACTAGAAATATTGGCTGGCTTACTAAAACACTAAAGGTGCAACTAAACCATCATTTTAATTTAAGATAAGAACATATGTGCTTTATGGAAACAGGCTTAGTTTTTAGGAAATATGTATTTTAGTGTTAGATCCATGAATACATCAAGCTCAAGGCCCAAACTGACAGTGAATGTCTCAGGAAATGGAGAGCAGAGGATACAGTGCTGGAGGACAGATCCTCATGGGAGGACAAACCCCTCCATGGGATGTACCACCGGACCATAACTGAAGTGGCTGATATCAAGAAGTCCTACCAATGGCTAGAAAGGGCTGGCCTACAAGACAGCACTGAGGCACTCATCCTGGCAGCTCAGGAACAAACCTGAGAACCAGAGCAATAGAGGCTCAGATCTACCACACCAGACAAGACCCAAGGTGTAGATCTACCACACCAGACAAGACCCAAGGTGTAGATCTACCACACCAGACAAGACCCAAGGTGTAGATCTACCACACCAGACAAGACCCAAGGTGTAGATCTACCACACCAGACAAGACCCAAGGTGTAGATCTACCACACCAGACAAGACCCAAGGTGTAGAACTACCACACCAGACTAGACCCAAGGTGTAGATCTACCACACAAGACTAGACCCAAGGTGTAGATCTATCACACCAGACAAGACCCAAGGTGTAGATCTACCAGACCAGACAAGACCCAAGGTGTAGATCTACCACACCAGACAAGACCCAAGGTGTAGATCTACCACACCAGACAAGACCCAAGGTGTAGATCTACCACACCAGACTAGACCCAAGGTGTAGATCTACCACACAAGACTAGACCCAAGGTGTACGATCTATCACACCAGACAAGACCCCAAGGATGTAGATCTACCAGACCAGACAAAGACCCAAGGTGTAATCTACCACACCAGACCAAGACCCAAGGTGTAGATCTACCACACCAGACAAGACCCAAGGTGTAGATTTACCAGACCAGACAAGACCCAAGGTGTAGATCTACCACACCAGACAAGACCCAAGGTGTAGATCTACCACACCAGACAAGACCCAAGGTGTAGATCTACCACACCAGACAAGACCCAAGGTGTAGATCTACCACCACCCCAGACAGACCCAAGGTGTAGATCTACCACACCAGACAAGACCAAGGTGTAGAACTACCACACCAGACTAGACCCAAGGTGTAGATCTACCACACCAGACAAGGCCCAAGGTGTAGATCTACCAGACCAGACAAGACCCAAGGTGTAGATCTACCACACCAGACAAGACCCAAGGTGTAGATCTACCACACCAGACTAGACCCAAGGTGTAGATCTACCACACCAGACTAGACCCAAGGTGTAGATCTACCACACCAGACAAGACCCAAGGTGTAGATCTACCACACCAGACAAGACCCAAGGTGTAGATCTACCACACCAGACAAGACCCAAGGTGTAGATCTACCACACCAGACAAGACCCAAGGTGTAGATCTACCACACCAGACAAGACCCAGGGTGTAGATCTACCACACCAGACAAGACCCAAGGTGTAGATCTACCACACCAGACAAGACCCAAGGTGTAGATCTACCACACCAGACAAGACCCAAGGTGTAGATCTACCACACCAGACAAGACCCAAGGTGTAGATCTACCACACTAGACAAGACCCAAGATGTAGGCTGTGCGAAGAGGCGCTTGAAAAGTTCAGTCTTCCTGATTACCTCACTAAGTCCCTACACCAGAATAGACAGCTCTTAGAAACAATACGTCAAAATTTTTTACATTTATTAGCAGATTTTTCTTTGAATAATAAAAAAAAAATCACCATTGGGGCAAGAAAAATGTTCCTTGCAAGAATTCTTATGTTTTAAAAAAAATTCCTTAAGACACCTATTCTCAAACTAAGATTATTTTACTGTGAGATCGTCCAAAGAAAATGTCTTTCCAACCAACTCAAGTCAATTCAGTCGCCATTTTTCCGCGATATCCCCATCGCCAAGTTGGAACCAGAGGTCCCCAGTAAAATGAGATCACTCAATCACTCTCTCCAATCAGGAGTGAGTACATTTGAAGGCCACACCCCTTTCACTGAAAGCAGAAATCAAACGCTTTAAATGTTCGATTCGAGGGATCTTGTAACTTAAATGACTTGAACTACAGCTCATTAAAAAAAAAAGAATTTTCAATGAAAAGTTTTTTTATTTTTAACACTATGATTTTCATTTAAAGGCCACTGGGAACCCTTTGAAAACAGATTAAAAGATGATTGGATGGAGACTTTAAGTTTTTTAAATCGTTGCTCCGCAGTTGGCCTTGAATCCAGAAGTTGACCCGCAAACGGGACAGAATCAGAACGTCGGTAGAGCACAAAAACACAGTAAAGAGTTTGTCTGAGTTTCTGCTGGATGCAGAAACACACAGTGACTGAGACGTGTGCAGAAAACATAAAGTTCAGCATGTTCACATCACCCATAACCTTTAGGATTTGTCAGTATTTGGCGTCTCTGCCCACGTTTGCACAACCGTGAATCCTGTAGCTGCTGTGTGCCTGGAGGACAACAGTCATCCTGCAAACACGTCTGACTGCAGTCTGCCATGCGTGCAGACGCGTTTGTTCGGGGCTTCTTATCGGACGCCACAAAACACGCAGGTCTCTGCACTGCCATTGTGCCAGTAATTGTCTCCACGGCACTGTTGTTCGGGCTCCTGTTGGAACCAGGAGGGAGGATTGTTTGGCTTTGTTTACGGCGGCGGCCCTGACCGGCGGTTCATTTGGCGTAGAGACAGACGACACGTGTCCAGACGGATTGTAAAAAAATAAAATAGTCTGAGCAGGAAACCCTGCAGCCGACGCCTGAACTTTAACCTTTCTGCGAGGCTCCAGCTCAGATTAGGAACAAGAGGATCCAGGGAGGACATTTTAAGTCTTTCTTTGTGCCCCAATAGTCAGTGTGTCGTAACAAAGAATCGAGGCTGGTTTCTGTGTAACATTTTAATTTTGCATAGGCTTCCTTTTGTCTGTAATTTCTGTGATCTCAATCTGTCACTCGGCTCCCCTCGGTCACACATGCAGCCCTCTGGGGTGGGAGTTCTGCTTCTTTCAGAAAACATCAATATTCAGCAGCGCCGCCGCAGCTATCTGTGACAGCAGCTCCTGGCAGCGGCTCGGGAAGAGCGCTGGAAAGGAAACACATGCTCAACTCCTGACCGGACCCAGTGTTGATCTAAAACTCCCCGTGCCAAAATGGCAGACGAAAGCGACGTCAAATGAAACAGATTTGTGTGCAAGTCTCGTGCGATGGGCGGCACCACTGCTGCACTGACACACTGCCCTCTGCTGGGAGCATCCGTGAGAAACACCTGGAACTGATCCAGCCTGGGAAGAAAACATGTTCAGGCCTGTTTGTCCTCCTCATCCTGCAGCTGGGGCGTCAGTTTTCTCTGACCCAGACGTTTGTTTTCCACAACTCTTGTTCTATACTTGGCATCAAACCCTCAGTTTGATGGGGACAGCTCCCGTCACACTTTAGATTACCACAACAATGACTCAAAGCCAGAAAGCCTAGGCAGACTACGGATGATTTTCCAACTGAGAAATGATTTAGATTATTTGGGCTGTGTAGAATATTTCTCCCCTGCTAGAGCTGGGTTGAAAAAAATCGATTAATCGATCTTAATCGATCCAAAATTAAATAATCAATCCAACTTAGTAGAGATCGATCTTTTATGCCTTTCCTTTTCCAGTGACGCAACGCAAAAGTCCTCTTGATGCTCACGAATAATGGAATATTCTCACAGGACGGCTCATGCTAACGCTTGTTCGTCCTAAACATACATTGCTGACAGACTCACAGGCATTAAATGTCCAACTTCTTTTAAGGAATTTTTTTAAGTAACCATTTGTGGTCTAAAGCACAGTTTTTTTTTTTGCTCAAATCGCCTGTAATATTGCTTTAACATGAGCTCCCCCTAGTGGCCAAACCGAAACGTACTTCAGTAGAGACGGAACATAAGGATTGGCACTTTTCTTCTACAATGAGCAGTGTGTGAACTGTATCCGATTATTATGAATATCTTCAGATTAATACAAATCTTATTGTATTTCAGCGCAAAAATACCTAAATGTGTAATCGTGTGAATTCAAAATTAAATTGAATGGAGTGGATTAAAAAAAATGTGAATTGAATCGATTTAATTCTGGACATTTTGGTGACACCCACCCCCACTCCCTAACTACTTAAAAAACTATCTAGTGCGCTGATATTTGATAAGCAGGTCGGACATTTAATACTCAGTACTTTTTCTTTTAGTGGCAGAAATGATGTCACCAAATTCACAAAGCCTAAGAAATGCGAGAATTTTACAAAGACTATTTATGAATCCGTTGCGTTCTGATGATGAAAACTTGGATGGTTTATTTTAAAAACACATTAAAATACTTTTAAACGCAATGCATTGTGGTCTATATTTGCCAATCTTGTGAGCATCGACGCACACTGGTTTTTCACACAGACTTCTGGGCGATTTCTAGGGCGCTGGATTTTGGAATTATAGACTCAGAAAGCTCCTGTAAAATGGTAAACGCAGCAGGAAGAAGTTTAAAAAATAGTAAAAGTTTGAGAAACCAAAAACTGCTGCCCTGAGGGGAAGGAGTCCAGACAGAAGTGTTGAAACAAAAAGCTTCATCAGGTCAAAGGGAGTTTGCCCTTCCAGCCCACAAGTGCTTCTTGTATTTTGGGAAAGTATTCAGTCTTCTCCCTTGTGGCGTTCTTGGGGTTCGGTCAGGTAAAAAACTTTCATTGCTAGATTCGCTGACGAAGGCTGGCTTGGTCAAATAAGGTGAATCTCATACCTGTAAACACCTGATGATCACTGTCCAC
Organism: Oryzias curvinotus; assembly: GCA_023969325.1. Classification (NCBI taxonomy): domain Eukaryota; kingdom Metazoa; phylum Chordata; class Actinopteri; order Beloniformes; family Adrianichthyidae; genus Oryzias; species Oryzias curvinotus. Next base: position 27,225,258 of record CM043723.1, read on the forward strand.
ACATCCATGCACTTTCTGAGCCCGCTGGTTCACTTCCAGGGTCTCGAGGTTGCTGGAGCCAATCCAGCGACTGTTGAGTGAAGGTGGAGTTCACCCTGAAGACCAGACTGTTGTAACGCCATACACACACACACCAAGGGACAATTTAGAGACACAAATCAATCTTTGAAGCCATAATTTTGGACTGTGGGAGGAATCCCAACATGCACAGGGAAAACAGTGAAAAGGACCAAGCCAGGATTTAAACCAAGGCCTTTCTCACTTTGCTCTCCACTACACCGCCGTGCAGCCCAGGGTAATAGTTAAAGGCCTAAAACAGCCTTCAATGGAACAAAACTGATGTGATGTTTGTTGTCTGGAAGTGATTTTCATTTACCGACACACTACAATGAGTATGGGGTTTTTGGGGTCGGTGACCAGAGTGGGAGACAGAGCTTGGGGGAGGTCAGATGTTAGGGGCCATCCTACGCCGAGGTCGACCACGAGGTCAGGGTGCTGGTCTGTACTGGTGGCATCCCGGCGTCCGGGTGCTTCCCTTGTGGCGTTCTTGGGGAATTGCCCTGAGAATATGGGGTCTGGAGTCCTCCACTAAAGGCTGTTCGGTCTGTACAATCACAGCAGGATTTTTGATTTGATTTGATTTGAAATGGTTGATTTCAAGCAATCAAGTAGAAACAATACACAAAAGCAATATAATCTTCAGTTATACATTCATACAGTAACTACCGGTAATCAAACTTAGGATAATTAGACATATTAATAAATATTGCTTGAAAGGGAGTGGAAGGAAGCGAACTTATATAATTCCACCCCGTTATACTATAACCATTTTATTACATGATTTATCAATATCCGGTTCCCAGTTTTTTATCAGACAGAATTAAAAATAATAAGGTATCGATAAAGCACATGACAAAGATGAATTACTTAATTATTATGTTAAAAATATAAAATAACTTTTAGAAATCAACATGGCAAATGCAGATCAGTTATCTAAAATATATGTTACTCATAAAAGTCATTCATATGATTAGAACATAATACTATATCAGTATAATAGACACAACACTGTTTCAGAGATTTTCATAGTAAACTTTCATCAAGTATCAAAAGTTAAAAACGTACAAAATTATGCTACATTAGAAAAGATTTTTGAATCAATTTATCAATTTTTGGAGCAAGTGTAGTAATATCATTAAACATCGATCAGTTTAACCATTTTCAATAAGTGATTAATCATTTATTTTACTTTTTTTTCATCTTTTTTTTTTATATATATTTTTTATTTTTTTTATTTTATTTTATTTTTATATTTAATAAGGTAATGCTGTAAACGAAAAAAATAGAATAAAAGGGTCCATAATCCGTCGATTATCCAAGGTTGGCATATCTTCTTCTGCTGAAAAAACAGCTGTCCTTATGGGTTTAAAACAGTTTCTAGTCTCTTCCATGTTATGTCTGCAGACATTAGATTCAGGTCCATATCCTTCTTCAGCTGATATCAGCTCGGTGAAAGTTGAGGTCAAGTTGTCTGCAGGTCAGAAATCTCTGCTGTTGATTCAGGTAACGTCAGACGTATGGAGAAAGTGATGAATACAGGTGTCATATTTCTTGAAATTATTTGGTTCTTTGGTTTATTACTCCATGTTGATTCAGACGTACGTGATCAAAGCACTTCTCAAAGTCTTCATGGTGTTCACAACCAGAACCTTGGACCGGTCCGGTGGACCGAGTGGTTTGACGTAAATCCTGCAGCCTTTAACCCAAGTGTTCTCAATCTTCTGCTTCCTGAGAAGCCGTGCATGTTTGGAGATTTCAGCATTCCTCCTGGTCAGATGGTCGTTCAGATAAGCAGCCGAACCTTTCAGGTTTTTACGTTGATTCATCAGAGCTAGCTTGTGTTTGTGATTCACAAACCTGATGAGGATCGCTGGTTTATCCGTCTCCTTTCTCCTCGGGAGCAGGTGGCAGGTCTCCATGGTATTGAGATCCAGGGAAATCCCTTTAGATGTGAGAAATGAATGTATTTGCTGATCCAGAGACTCTGCACCGCGCTCCGTATTAGCACTGCTAGCTACGCTAGCGCTAGCATTAGCATTAGCAGTGCTTGCTCCTGCGTTCAGCTTCGCTCCAGGCTTGATTGGTAATCCAGTGAGAATGACATTATTCATCCTTACTTGTTGTTCCACATCGTCCAGTCTTTTCTCCAGAATGTCGACCCGGTTTTCTCGTTGCTCGTTTTGAGCCCGAAATCTTCGGAACTCTTCCATGATTTCCCAAAGTGGCGTTAGCTTAGCCGACACCTGATCCATAAAAGATTTAAGCATTTCTTGAATGCTATCAATAGCTTTTTTGAGGTCTTCATATTCCTGAGTTTTCTTAGGGGGCATGGTCAGCTCTCTTTTTGGAGAAAATCAACTTTTCAAGTAATTTAAAGATAGTTGTATCCGCAGAGAGCCGCGACCACGCGTCCTGCCCGTAACCCGGAACCGGAAAAAATCTTTAGGTTTAGGTTTGTGTTCCTGGCAGTGAGTTGAACATGCTTCCAGTTCCTGTTGGACGACAGCAGGGATGCCCTTGGTCAGTCTGTCCATAGTTTTGGGCCAAATTTTTTGACACAGCCAGCGGTGAGTAGGGGTCTTCTTTGGGGACCACATGATTTCATCTCCATCTTTTGCCGATGATGTTGTCCTGTTGGCTTCATTGAGTTTGGACCTTCAGAGTGTTGGGGCAGTTTGTAGATGATAATCAGCACCTGAAAGTCATGGTTCTCAACCAGAAAAAGATGTCTTGCCTTCTTTGGGTGGGTGGAGAGCTCCTCCCTCACGTGAAGGAGTTTAAGAATCTTCAGGTTTTGTTCCTGAGTGAGTGAAGGTCGACAGGAGTAAACGTGTAGAAGGGTTGACAAGGAATTCAAGATAATTCCAGACGAAAAATTGAAAAAAACCTTTTCGTATTGAAGCTCTGCTACAGTTTGTGAACACTCATGTCCAATTTTCACAAAATTCAAGTTGTAATAAAAAACAGGTGACGCAACACGGCACCAACAACGTGGCTTTCCATCTCATAACTTCAAACAAGTTTTGGTTTGATCTAAAAAAGAAAATACTATTGACTTCAGCATCTTCCTTTAATGTTTCTATGAGCCAGAAGGTTGACATTTTACATAAAAATAGTTTTGCGGCACGTCTGCGATTTGCGTTTGTTCTGAGAAATTAAACGATTGCAGGAGAGGAGGCTCCATCATTCTGACAGGGGCTGCAGCTGCTGCATGGAAAAAAAACATAAAAGATAACAGTCTTTGGATAAAAACGTCCTGTGATTTGTACATCAGTGCGCAGCAGTGAATAAAACAGTGCCAGCAGCAACGGAAGGCCATAAAAAAACATGGAAAAATCCTGCAAGAAGCTGATAGGAAAATTAAGAAATGATAGATTTCTGCTTTTCAAAAGGCAGAAGGTGACCAACAAAACATTTTTTGTAACCCTTGTGCTATCCTAGGCATTTTAACATTGGGAGTTGGGTCATCTAGACCCACTAGACAGTGCGCTGAACCTTTTTTCTCCACCTTTATCCACCTTTGTCATGGTAGGGAGAACACGTCAATGTAAGGATCGGGTCATCTGGACCCCACAGGAAAGCACAAGGGTTAAAAAGAGTTTTCTGTTGATTTGCACCCGGTTCATGTTTAAGATGAGATGCTGCAGTTTGCCACTTAATGGGGTCAATGGAGCTTCAGGAGCTCCCCGAACAGCTCCCCATGAGCTCCTCATCTCAAACTGTTGAGAGAGGGAGAGTTTGGTAACAAAGCGTCCCAATGACCCAGAATTAAAAACGACTGTCACTCACAAATCCAACTGCTCAAAGGTTGAAGCCAGAAGACAGCAGTCCCTCCGCCGCATCCTCTGACCTCATTACCTCTTCAAACAGTCAGTCAAACGCTGCGGTTTCTCGTTTGGACCATGAACCCTCACCTGGATGTGTTCAGAAGTCCAAACATCTGCTGATGTGCTCCGTCAGAGCAGACTAAGCCTCCACATGACGCAGCTTTAGTCAACAAACACCTGCTGTGCTGCGTTCAAGGAAAAATGAAACTTTAAAAGAACAAAGTAAAGAAATAGTTTGCACTAATTTATACTGTGTGACATTATGATAAATATTTGATGGAGCCAAAGGCTCAGAAAAGTAAATATTTGATAACATTTCAGCAAAACTCTGAAGTTATAAGATAAATTAGAAAATATCATTTTCTTTGAAGATGTGAGCGTGTGCGGATGCAGACAACTGGAGGATGGAAATTTAGATTTGATCGTAAAGGTAAAACACTTTCATTTAACTTGCTTATTGTTAGATTCGCTGACGAAGGCTGGCGTGGTCAAAAAAGGTGAATCTCACACCTGTAAACACCTGATGATCACTGTCCACACATCCATGCATTTCCTGAACCCGCTGAATCCCTTTCGGGGTCTCTGGAGCCAACCCACCGTAACCTAGGCCTAAAACAGCCTTCAATGGAACAAAACTGATAAAACTACCCGGATACATGTTTGCTTATAGAATTAGTTTTCATTTAACGACACATTCGAATGGTTATGGGGTTTTTGGGGTCTAATTAAGGTTCACCTTCTCTTCTTCATCTTTCCGCCTAATGAAACATTTAAAAAAAAAAATTCTCTAGGCAACACAGTCTTAAGGTCGTGTCACACAGCCACTACGTGGAAAAAGAGAGAAAAGTTGTGGTCTTTACGTGAAATTTACCCCAAATGTCTCACGAACCAGGTTAAAACCACAGAAGAAGTACGAATAAACCACACAAAGAACACTTAAATGCATGTACTGTAGAACATGACCTGTGTGCGATTATTGTGATGTTTATATCCAGTGATTTGTGCGTCAATTACGCAATTTTAACGTGAAATGTGCGCCCTATACGTAAAATAAAAGTTATAAATCGGTAGGTCATGCGTGAAAAGTCTGTTAGACATACGTGGAACGGTCATGGAAAGACAGAAATTTGCATATGCATCTCACAAAAATCACGCACAATTGTGTATGCATAATAATTGCCTGTAAACTATGTAAAATATGCATAAACTGCGTAACTCTCAGCTGACCAAAAATTTGGAAAAATTCACTCAAAAACCCAATGGCCAAAACACCAGGACATCTGCGCAGTGCGCACATCGTCGAATGACGAACACAAGGAACACGTAGGAATGACGTACAGTACAGACCAAAAGTTTGGACACACCTTCCCATTCATTTGAATGAGACGGCGTGTCCAGACTTTTGGTCTTTACTGTATATCACGCATTCATCCCAAAAGACCGACATTTCATACGTGGAAAATGTGCAAAACGTACGTAGCGGCTGCGTGACGCGACCTTACGACAAAAGGTACAAAAGGTACGACAAAAATACAGAGTAAATGAAGAATTATACAAAACACACCAAACTTATTACACAGACTAAAAGCAAAAGAGAAGTTATGGTTTTAAAAGGAGCCCATTCTAAACATGTGAGTCCAGTTCTGGGGCTTTTTTCTCTCAGTTGTCTTTGCAGCAGAAAATCTGTTTCTTCTTGATCTGAGTGCATAAAAAGTGTTTGGCTCATTTCTGCTGCATTTTCACTTATCTTGGATAGAAACTCAATGGTTGAGCCTTTTCACATCTTAAATTAGTACCATCCTAATCCACGATGCCTTTCCTTACAGATGATTTTTCTTTACGTCTGTCTTCCGCCAAAGCAAACTGTGTGACGTCCGTTTGCAGTCTTCACATTGGTCCGTCTCAGCAGCCTCTTTTTGGACGTGAGGATGTCTCTCCTGCAGAGCAGGACGATTTTTCCTGAAGAGTGCAAACCTGGATTACCTCTGTTAGTTAATTAAGTGTCATTAATTGCTGCCTCCAAGGTAATCCCCTCCTCCTCCTCCTCCTCCTCCTCAGATTCGCTTCACTCTGTCGGTCACCAGAACAAACAAGAAACGCTTAAACCCATATCTGAATCTCATTACAGTGAGTCAATTACTTGCCTCTAATTAAATGCTTTCTTAAAAGTCGATAACCTGAGCGAAAGGTTAAGGCGACTCTGTGATCCACACCAAGCACGACGAGTTTTTAAAAACCTGAGCTCGGTCCCTGGACAGATTTATCACATCCCTTTATTTTTGGAGGGAGTCACTGTGTAATCAGTTTCCCACAGAAGACCTGGCTACTAAGTTCCTGATGAGGCGAGATGAAAGTGGCCAAAACCGTCTGCAGCTTCACGAAGCAGCAAACATCTGAAAGCCTCATCTTCACCGCCCTGGACTCAGATCTTATCACCCCCTCAAGAAACATCAGAGCTTTTTAATGTTATTTTAGTTTATTTTATTTAGCCTCCCTGCCGCATCAAAGAAACGGGGAGACGTTCCTCCCCGTTCTTCATTAACTCTGAAGAGACGCTGTGTTTTGGGGAATGGACCGTGACTTGAGGAACTGTGATGTGATTGCAGGCAACGACTCGGAGCATGTGCAGAAGAGGAGGAGCGTGAAATGGCACAGTCAGCACTTAAAGGAGGAACTGACTCAAAAACAGTCCGTCCTGTAAACGACCTCTTCCTGTGTGGGGCCAACTTTTCACCTTCAGTATTCATATAGAAGACTCCAAAACAACAGAAGCTAATTAAATTCATCCTCTTCCTCAGGCGTCAGGTTTCTAGCTGGAAAATGTGGTTTTTGTTGTTCTTGAGGCTTTGCTGACACATCTAAAGAAAATGAAGCTTAAAATTGCGTTTCTGAGTGAGTCCTTTATAAATCGTTGCGACTCGATAAAATATTGCAGTTGGAAAAAGCTTGTAGCTGTGAGATTAAAACTATGCTGGGCGGGTCACAAGCTCCCTGCTTCCTTCTGATGCATCCACTTCTGGACGACTGAGCTGGAAACTGGTCAGCTGGATAGCTTCGACTTGCTCACCATTTCCGTTGCTAGGTTGGGGTTGTGAGGGGCTAAGAGATGATGGGAAGTGCTAGAGACTATGTCCTAGAAGACGACACAGGTTTCTTGATTTTGCTTAAAAACTGCATTGTTAGGATTAATAGACCACTGGCAACACTTGACAATAGATGATCAGAGAAGGTGTTGGAACCAGATCTGAACTCTTTAGATTCAGTGTCACCAAAATGAAAGAACTTCTGTAGCCAGATGAATGGATGGATGGATGAATGGAAGGATGGATGAATGGAAGGATGGATGGATGGATGGATGGATGGGTGAATGGATGATGGATGGATGGATGATGGATGGATGGATGGGATGGGATGGATGGGATGATGGATGGATGATGGATGGATGATGGATGATGATGGATGGATGGATGATGGATGGATGGATGGAATGGATGGATGGATGATGGATGAGGATGATGGATGGGTGGATGGATGAATGGATGGGTGGATGGATGGCTGGATGATGGATGGATGGATGGATGGGCGGATGGATGGGTGGATGGATGGGTGGATGGATGGATGGATAATGGATGGGTGGATGGATGGATGGATGAGGATGGGTGGTGGATGGATGGGTGGATGGATGGATGGTGGATGGAGGATGGATGATGGGTGGATGGATGGATGGATGATGGATGGATGGATGGAGGATGATGGATGGTGGATGGATGGATGGATGATGGATGGGTGGTTGGATGGATGGGTGGATGGATGGATGGATGATGGAGGGTGGATGATGATGGATGGATGGATGATGAGGAGGATGGATGAATGGAAGGATGGATGGATGGATGGATGGATAGATGGATGGATGGGTGAATGGATGGATGGATGGATGGATGGATGGGTGAATGGATGGATGGATGGATGATGGATGGGTGGATGGATGAATGGATGGGTGGATGGATGGATGGATAATGGATGGGTGGATGGATGGATGTGATGATGGGTGGTTGGATGGATGGGTGGATGGATGGATGGATGGATGGATGGATGATGGATGGGTGGTTGGATGATGGATGGATGGATGAATGGAAGGATGGATGAATGGAAGGATGGATGGATGGATGGATGGATGGATAGATGATGGATGGATGGATGATGGATGGATGGATGAATGGAAGGATGGATGAATGGAAGGATGGATGGATGGATGGATGGGTGAATGGATGGATGGATGGATGATGGATGGGTGGATGGATGAATGGATGGGTGGATGGATGGGTGGATGGATGGATGGATAATGGATGGGTGGATGGATGGATGGATGATGGATGGGTGGTTGGATGGATGGGTGGATGGATGGATGGATGGATGGATGATGGATGGGTGGATGGATGGATGGATGAGTGGATGGATGGATGGATGGGTGGATGGATGGATGGATGATGGATAGGTGGTTGGATGATGGATGGATGGTGTTTGGATGTTGGTGGTGGATGGATGATGATCTGGATGGATGGATGACTTGGATTGATGGATGGTTGTGGATTGGCTGGATGGATATGGGGTGGTGGATGGCTTGGCTGGATGGATTTGGCTGGATGATGATGATGGGTGATGATTGTGGATCATGTAGGCATTCTCCTTTGTCGTCTTTTTTTCTGCAATCTCTGCATTTTTTGTTGTTTTAAATTCTACATCTCACTTATAAAACAAACTTTTTCATAAATGTGTGTATTTTATTTTGGCATTAGTATCACGTAGGCATTCATCCTTTGTGTTTTGTTTCCCCACTTTCAATGGAATCATCTGTAGGGTTTTGGTTATCCTGGTTCCTGTTTCATCCCTGGAGCCATGAACCCCTTTCCCTTTAGAATTCTGACCTGTCCCTCCGCCTTAAGATAGTCCACCTCCACTCCACGTTTTATCCTAAATTAGAAGCACCTGTGTGAAGTGATCAGCTGCATGAAGACACCTGTCTGTCATGCAATAGGTAAGACTCCAACTACTAACACGGCGAGGACCAAAGAGCTGTCCAAAGACACCAGAGACAAAAATGTGGACCTCCACAAGGGCTATGGAGCAACTTGGTGAAAAAAAAGATCCACTGTTGGAGCAATTATTAGAAAATGGAAGAAGCTAGACATTTCTGTCAATCTCCCTCAGACTGGGGCAACATGATCACCTGGTGGGGTCTCAATGATACTAAGAAAGGGGAGGGACTCAGCCTAGAACTACGCAGAAGGAGCTGGTGAATGAGCTAAAAAGAGCTGGGATCACCGTTTCCAGGGTTACTATTGATAATCCACTAAGACGTGGTGGTTTGAAATCATGCATGGCACGGAAGGTCTCCCCCCCTTAAACCAGAACTTGTCCAGGACCATCCAAAGTTTGCCAAAAACCATTTGGATGATCCCGAGGAGTCATGAGGTCAGATGAAACCAAAATAGAACTTTTTGGTCTGAGTTCCAGTCACCATGTTTGAAGGAGGAAGAATGCTGATCCCAAGAACACCATCCCTACTGGGAAGCATGCAGTGTTTGCAAACCTGGTGAAAAACTGCAGGAAACGTTTGGCCTGTTGGCCATCTCAGGTGTTCAAATGCTTATTTGCAGCAGTAGCGTATCAATAAGTGATTCAAAAACCATGCGATGTCATTTACAGATTTCATTTTTAGCTGACGTCTCTCACAGTGGACATGCACCTAAGATGAAAACGCCTCCATGATTTCTACGTGGGAGCACTTTCAGAACCACGGTGTGTTCAAATGCTTATTTGCCTCACTGTACATTGAACTTTAAAGTCTTTTCCTTTTATTTCAACTTCTGTCCAGTCATTTTTCTAGATCAGTGTTTTTTCAACCTTTTCTGAGCCACGGCACACTTTAACCTTGACAAAAATCCCGCGGCACACCAGCATCCAAATAAAGAGAAAGCAGAAACTCAGTCTGTATTGACGACCAGACCCCCACCCCCCCCACCCCCACCCCCCGCATTCTCACGTTCATTTTTGTGATAATTGTGGCAGAAAAAGCAGGAAGTTGCAGCTGTTCTTTTCTAAAAGATGAAATAAAAGTTAAGTTAGAAAATGTAAAAACTGGTTGATGTGAGTTTGTTGTGGTTTCACGACGTTTAACAAGAATGACTCATTGTGCACTGAGGCACTGTCGCTTTAACCCAATGCATCATGGGAGATGTAGTATGAAAACTGCAGCTAAAGGGCAGAAAGACTAGCGTCTCTGAGCTTCATGGTTTTGTTCTCTTGTTCCACGGTCTGACACCGGATTCTGTGGAAAGCTACACTGCTAAAGACGAGCTTTAGCTGGTATTTTTGTTAGAACTGAGAGACTTTATGAGCAGAATTGGAACAAGGAAGTGAAGACTTTAACCACTTCTGATTGGTCAGACTGATGACATGTGATTAAGCCTTTAAGAATGATTGGTGGAGACAGTTAAAGGGGCGGGACTTTTCCTAAAACACCTATAGCTGCAGCTAAATCACTGTACCGTCATTCTTATCAAAATGTCTTTAATAGAAACAAATAAACACAAAGAAAAAAGTGTTTTATGATCTTCATATTCCTAACTTCTCAGTGTTTTATCAGGGTTTGTTTGGATGAACACAGAGCTAATATCCTGGAGATGGAAAATGTTGTTAGATCAGTTAATGAGGGCAATTTCCCACGGCACACCTGACCATCTCCCACGGCACAATAGTGTGGCGCGGCACACTGGTTGAAAAACACTGTTCTAAACATCAATGTTCTCATCTAAAGCCGTGGAGATTGCTGGAGTGAGATCAGGACGGATAGCACCATGCAGCTCTTATTAAAGCATTGTTCACTAAATAATGTATTTTATTTTCAGCGCCAGCATCTGTGAAGGTCCATGCAAACATTAGAGCGAGCGTTGTGTATGAATTACAGCCGCGCATCAGGAAGTGTCTGAACCCAGGTCTCATCTGGGTCACATCTCAGTGGACTGACGCAACAAAAGACCATCTTTGACCAACATTGTGGTTTTCAGATAACATTTCTCTGAACTAGTATGTCGTGAATATCAGCGTTTGTGTCACGGTCGCTTCCTATCACATGAATTAAATACTGGACAACAACCATCTTTCCATTTTTTACACCAAACAGTCATAAATGAGTTCCATCTGCTCACAATTTATTTCAAATTCATTTCATTTGCCGACGCACAGAAACTAAATTGTGAACGGAAATCAATGTAGATGCTGTGCTTTAAATAATCCAGTGACTATAGATTATTTTCTTGTTCCAGACAGACTCCTCACAAGAAGACGAAAGCTCTGTAGAAAAAATATTAGGAAGGTTAACGAAATATAGCTAAAAGTAGATAGGAAGGGAGAAGTTCATGAGAATGTAGCCATCCTACCATATTTTTCTGTTTTGGCTTAAATGTAATCAAAGTAAATCTGAAAATCTTGACAAAACCTTTGCATAAATATAAATTGAAGCTGAAAGCGGCATTGTACGGCCTGCAGGCGCTGCCCCAGCGGCTGCTACACCATCCATATCTCTCTCCTCTCCAACCCGCTTTGTCGGAGCTGCACATGGCAAATTTCAACATTTTCTGTTGGCTTTATCTCTTTTTTTTTGTTTTGTTTTTTTTGGTGTGCGTCAAAAAGGTCTGGAAAAAGGACATTTGTGGATTTCTTTGGCGCCAGAGGACTTTTCCTTCGCCCTGCCCACATTCCTGATGTGTTCGTATCGTCTGTCAAATCATTTGGTTCACTTTGAGCCTGAGATTCATGAATTACATTTTCACAACATTAAGGTGGAAGTTGTGTGTGAAATTTCATCAAGATCACTCAAACAAACATTTTTCAGCTATATTGCAGAAAACTGTGAAAATGGACAAATTTTACACTTCACCACAAAATGGCCATCCCATAATAATGTCAAAACTCCCATTGGATATCCCTTACATGTGTGTTTTGGTTTCATTGGTGGATTTTTTTTTTTGAGCCCCATAAGAGGTTTTGGCCCCATCCAGTTTTTTTTTTGACAGTTTCTCCTGCTGTGATGTCATCATTTAGTGGGAGGGGCTTCACTACTAGGCATGTACAAGTTTTGGTGATTTGGTGGGGATGATATTTTTGGCTCAAAGGCACAGAAAGAAAGAAGAGATGTGAAAACAATCTGTTCCAGGACAGCTGTGGGGCAGAGTAAGGTGATGAGATTTTGAGGATTTTTCATCGGGTTGGTGACATTTGCCTGCATTTTAGGTGGGAAACGTACGCTATATTAACAAAAGTGTGTGCTCACCTGCCTTGACTCACATATGAACTAGAAAGTACCATCCAATAACTAACCCATAGAGTTCAATAGGATGTGGGTTCACCTTTTACAGCCATCACAGCTTCAATTCCTCTAGGAAGGCTGTCCCAAAAGGAGTGTTTTTAGGAATTTTTGATCATTCTTCTAAAAGGTCATTGGTGAGGTCACACACTGATGTTGGTGGAGAAGGCCTGGCTCTCAGTCTCCGCTCTAATTCATCCCAAAGGTGTTCTATGGGGTTCAGGTCAGGACTCTGTGCAGGTCAGTCCAGTTCATTACACCTTCCATGATCCCAACCCTGTTCCCAGAAGGTTGGGAGCATGGAATTGTCCAAAATGTTTGGTATCCTGAAGCATTCAAAGTTCCTTTCACATAAACTAAGGGGCCACATCCAAGTCCTGAAAAACAAGCCCACACCATAATTCCTCCTCCACCAAATGTCACACTCGACACAATGTGGTCCCAAATGTACCGTTCTCCTGAAAACCTCCAATCCCAGACTGGTCCATCAGCTTTCCAGATGGAGAAGTGGCATTCATCACTGCAGAGACGGCGTCTCCACTGCTCTAGAGTCCAGTGGCGGCGTGCTTTACACCGCGGCATTGACGCTTTGCATTGCACTTGGTGATGTGTGGATGGATGCAGCTGCTCGGCCATGGAAACCCATGAAGCTCTCTGTGTGCTGGACTTGAGCTGATCTGAAGGTCACATGACGCTTGGAGCTCTGCAGCAACTGACTGCAGAAAGTCGGTGACCTGTTTGCGCTGCTGACCGCTCTCCTTCAGTTTACGTGGTCGACCACTTGGTGGAAGAGCTGCTGTTGTTCCCAAACTCTTCCATTTTGTTCTGATAGAGCTGACAGATAGCTGTGGAATATTTAGGAGCGAGGAAACGTCACCTCTGGATTTGTTCCACAGGCGGCGTCCTCTGACAGTTCACCGCTGGAATTCACTGAGAGCGGCCCATTCTTCCACAAATGATTGTGAAAACCGTCTGCATGCATGAGTGAGGATTTTATTCACCTGTGGCCAGACCAAGTGATGGTGGGTGAGCCAGTTCCTTTGGGGAGATAGTGTACATTGGAATGTTTCTTTTTTGTCTTCTATTAATGAATGTTTATGTCAGTACATTTTAAAATGAAAAACGTTCAAAGTTAAATCGTCTGAAATGCAGACGAAAGTATGTGTAAAAAGAGAAATGATGAACGCGTTTGTCTGAAAAGGACTCTCCAAGGGTTTCCTGAGGTTCACTTAAATGCTAGAACGATCTGAAATGTGACTCTTCTGCAACCGTTTGCAGGCGTTTGTTTAAACTAAAAGACAGGAATGACAACGGCCAGTCTGGTGTGAAGGCATTACGCAGTCCCACCACAGCTCTCTCATCCGCTGTGTCCATGGTAACGGCGACCTGTGAGACGTGCAGCGGGGGAAAGGGGGGTCAGGCACTGCAGAGACTTCCTGCATCGCATCCTCGCTGACTCTTTGCTCCCTGTGTTTCCCAGCTGAGCGGCAGCATCCATGAGTAGGAGGAGGCTGTGCAGCACCCCCCCCCCCCCCCGCAGTCCTCCACCCATTCAGATAACAGGAGGCCGTCTTCAGATGATGACCTCCCTCCAGAGAGGTGCGACGCTGCGTTTGGGCTGAAACATCCGTGGGGATCTCCTCCTCCATTCCAGTGCAGATGTGCTGCAGTCTGGATCAGGATGAAACACCTGCAGCCATCAGAGCCTCTGAGGCTGAGGCCGTCCGCTCCGGGACGAGGTCCGCCTCAGGAACATCACATCCTCATCAGCGTGTCTTTCTGCGGTTCTCCTCCTGACTTTGACTGAGGTGGAACATCTGCTCTGACGAGGTGCAGACACGCCGACCAGAAAGGTGCAGCAGCCGAGAACATGTGTTGATGGAGACACGCAGCGCCGTCCTGTCATTTCCTGTCAGCTCTCAACACTTTCGTCTCACTTACACAAACAGTCAGAGACGCGCGCGCACACACACACGCACGCACACACACACACAGGACAGGCACTGTCAGCTGATCAGCACGCTTCCCTCAGTTCGCTCATCTGAAGTTCAGGTGATGCTGTTCATGTCGAAATGAGGGTCCACCTGACCCGCAGAAAGAGGAGAGTCCGGAAACTTTTATGCATTTTTAAATTATCCGTCCATCCATCCATCCATCCAACCATCCATCCATCCGTCCGTCCGTCCGTCCATCCATCTTTCCATCCGTCCATCCATCCGTCCGTCCATCCTTCCATCCATCCATCCATCCGTCCGTCCATCCATTCATCAATCCATCTGTCCGTCCATCCATTCATCCGTCCGTCCGTCCATCCATCCATTCGTCCGTCCACTTTTCCGGTTCGTGGGGGCAGCAGTCTACAAAAAGATGCCCAGACTTCCTCACCCCCACCACTTCACCCAGCTCCTCTGGGGGGACCCTGAGGTGTTATCAGGCATAATCCATGTCATTTACAAAGATTACAATGATCAACCTTAAAAAAACACAAACTCAATTTCAGGTGAGTCCTGACATGACCTGCAGGGTTGGACCCTAACTTGCAGGTAAACCAACAAATAAATGGTGACGCTGTGCGAGAAATGTGTAAGTGTGTGTGTGTGTGTGTGTGGGGGGGGTTAAGTGTATCCAGGGGGACCAGCAGGGGAACAGGGACGGAGAATAAGGTACGTATTCAGTAAATGGTGTGATTGCGTGTCTGCATGTGCGAGTCCATGCGTATGTGCGTGTGTTTGCGTGGTCCTGTGCAAGATTCACCAGATTTGCACTGCTTCAACATTTTGCTTCAAGCTCTTCCTGTAGTGAGAACCGAGTATCAGGTGGCGACATTGCAGTCTGAACTGCCCATCGCGTTCTGGTGTGTCTGGAGCGTAACAGTCCCCTTGAGGCTCAGATGGCCCCCTCAAGGGGTGTCATGAAAATGGAACATGCCACTGTGGGAAGTGTATCAGGAAGTGTTTATAAGGACGTTAGAAGTTATGATGCTCAGTTATGAGTTCACATTACACCTGAGCCGGGGGTGTCCATTCCCCTGTGGGGTGGGTTCGGGTTTTTGCCCCTGGGCGCTGGCCCCCCGCCCACATTCCAACTGTGGCCGAGCCTGGTCGGGCCACGTTAACAACACCCCTTGTGGGCCCCTCTTCTCTCCGGGGTGCCCCCCTCCTGGGCGGGGCCGGCTGTCCCCTGCCTTGCTCCTTCCTGGACCAACCGTAGGCCGGGTGGGTGGCTGCCTGGAGTGCAGAGCGGGTCTCCCTTGGGGGGTCCTGGCTCGTACCTGGGGTTGGGGCGGGGGGATACCCAGAACTCCTGGGTGGTGACGAGGTGCTCGTCTGGGGCTGTGGGCGCTCTTCTCGGGTGGGGGCCTGCGTTGGGCCCTCCCGGCGCGGCGGGGGGGCTGCTCCCCTGGTTGGGCTGGGGCGGCGCTCTCTTCCCCCCATGCCTCCCTGCTCTCTGGCTCTGGGGGCCTCGTGGTGGTCCTGCTGGCCCTGGCCTGGGTGGCGGATGTGATCGCCCGGGGGGTGGTTGTTCTCTGCCTGCTGCCGGGTGGCGTTGGGAGTTCCGGCTGCCGCTGCTGCTGCGGCGGGGGTCTTGGTGTGGGGATGGCCCCTCCCTCCTTCTTTTCACATTCCACCATTAATTTAGAAGAACTTAAACACTCACCTGAGCACAGGTGTTAGCTCACCTTTATACTAATAATTTGCAGGATTGAATGAATGAAATATTTCACACTAGTTGGTTTAAAGGCATAAGTATGCGTGTGTGAACAATTTCTGTTTTGTGTGCATGTTTTGTGTACATGTTGACATGTGGACATCTTTGCAGTTAACAGGTGTGTTTATAACATCTGATTGTGTGTGTGGACAGGCCCCGCCCTTTGAGATTTGGATTACACTTGAACCTTACCGTAATGATAAACATCCAGTAAAGTTGTTGCTTTAGGCTGCTTCATGGTTCTACCCCCCCCCCCCCTCCTATTATTACCCTCCTCTCCCCCCTCCTCTCTAACATCCCTCTCTCTTCTTCCCTCCTTTCCTTTTCCGTCCGGTCCAGCACCAAAGATTTTCTAACATGATGGAATTTAATAAAGTTTGGCCTCAACTACAAAAGGGGTTTATTCAGACATTCCTCTGGTTTGTCTGAAGATTAATAACCCCTGTTGTTAAAGCAAAATATGTCCAACACAAGAGGCCTTCAGCTCTCATCTGTCTGCCCAGCTGTTGGACAGGACAAGTTAAAAAAAAAAAAAAAGAAGTTATGATGCTTTTGCACGGCGCCCTTGGTGCAGCATTCTAGTCCTCAGTAAGGTGTGAGTGCTGGCTCCAGACTGACTGAACATAAAAGCTGCACTCATAGGGTGTGCACATTACACACTAGAGGCCGGAAGATGTCCACACAAACTACGCTACGTTGTCTCATTTCTTCCATTCTAACAATGCATGCTAGGACTGTCCCTCGTCATTTGAACGGCACCATCAGGCCTCTTCCTCAGGGGGTTGAGAAAAGGAAAAATCTGTACGACACACAAATGTGTCGCCTACTTCACCTCGACTAACTCTTTAATAGTGTTCACTACGACTTGCCGCCCACACCATCCCAGTAGAAAAATGTGCATCAACATTTTCACTCTGTGGGTTTACCGAGCGGTCTAAGAATTAAAAATGTCTTGCAGGCCATGTGGCGTGCGTGCCCCGTACAGGTTTCCCCAATTTTGAACCAGTAGACGGCGCATATCCACCCGTAAGGCCGGTTGTGACTGAGGCTTTACTAATTGTTCTAAAAATTGCTCCAAAACATTGTGTGTTTCTTTCTACCTCTTTGCTAAACTGCCCTTACAGTTGGGCTTGGAGTTGTTTATAGGATAAAATTGCAAAGAAAAATGAGCTATAAATCAAAATGAATGTTTCTTCTTTGCAGGTGGGCCTTTCTTACATGGAAGTTTAGTCATTTATTACATAAGCATTTCAATAAGTATTTTGAGCAAACCTGGCATAAAAATCATTTCAAATATTCTAAGGGGATGAAGCAGCCAAAGAAAAGATTATTAGAGAAAATCTATGGAAAATCTGCGGAAGAAAACTGATTGTGTTCTGTACTTTTACAAATAAAGTTATTTGAACTAGAGCTCTATTTTCTTAAGTTCTGTTTTTGAGTGAAGAGTTTTTGGACGGGAAGCGTGTGTTTCTTTTCTTTTTGTTAATAAGTTGTTGCACCAAAACAGTTCTTCTTCTTTGAATGAAATGGACCAGAACTGAAAAACAGTCATGGAGGAATTTGATCAGATTTCTGCTTTTCTTTGCGCTGGGAAATGGAGACTTGGCTTCCTGACCGGTCTTCTTTAAAACCCTTGTTCTATCTTAGGCACTTTAACACTGGGAGTGGGGTCATCTGGACCCACTAGACAGTATCCTGAACCTTTTTTCTTCAATGATTTGTGATCTTCACTGGTGTCCATAGATTACATGAAATCCTCTCCACCTTCATCCACCTTTGTCATGGTAGGGAGAACACGTCAATGTAAGGGTGGGGTCATCTTGACCCCATAGGATAGCACAAGGGTTACGGAGCGCTGGTCATGGACTCAAAGACACAAAGTGGGGCACAGATTCTAAAGGGTGCTGGAGCTCTGGGTTCACTTTGACATGGTGGTATCACATGTTGGACCATGTTTTAACCCTTGTGCTATCCTATGCCCCCCCCCCCCTTACACTGACATGGATTTCATGTAATCCATGGACACCAGTGAAGATCACAAATTATTGAAGAAAAAAGGTTCAGAGCACTGTCAAGTGGGTCTAGATGACCCCACTCCCAATGTTAAAGTGCCTAGGATTACACACAGCACAAGGATTCCAATGTCCTCAGTTGGTACTTTTAGTCTAACCCCCCCCCAAAAACAGTAATTGCTGGTAGGATCTCTGCTTTTCTGTTTTTATTCTCTCATTAGATAAACGTTTGGTTGATGTTTATTGTTGGTCCTGGATGGTCTGCTCTTATTTTATATGAGTTCATGTTGGTATTCTGCCGTCATGTGTGTCTGTGTGTTTACTGTTGTCTTTCCAGAATCTCCAACCAGCTCACTGGATCTTTGTTCCTTTTCCCAGAGCAGAGAAATAAACCCTGGAGAAGATTCTGCTAGAAAATCCCAGAGGATCAGTTCTCTCTGAAAGATTCAGACCTGCCTATTTGGCACTAAAACTACGTTTAATGTTTAAAACCCCTTAAATCTGCCTTCTCCCCCTCATCCTGTTGGCTCGGAACTGGAGCAGGAAGCTGCTGCCATGACACTTCAACGCCAAGCAGGTAGCAAAGGGGACAAACCAAGAGGCTCATGGGAAACTACAGTGTTTTGGATGTTTTTTAAAGACTGTAATGTGTAACACAATGATTCCCCACATCCCAATTACAACCTTAAGAATAAAAATCATAACGGAAGCTTAATAATAATAGTCCTCGTGCTGTCTTTACATTCTGTTTGTCCCAAAATTACCCACACGTCCAAAACAGAGCCGCTTAGGTTCCTTTAAATTCTAAAATCTATTCTGAAACAACCAGTTACTTTTGAATTCAGTCATGTTTTTGTTACACAACACAAAACAACAATCACTGAACATTATTACAGTTTTTATAAAACAAACCGGCCGTCACAACAGTTCTCTTTTACATTGTAAAGGTCTATCATTGCTAGTATGGGAATTTAATTATATCAAAATGGAAAAGAAATTGTCAACAACCTTCTTTCAGTGTATTCTTCTGTGTTCCATCACACAACAAGACAACAAATGGTTAACCTTGTACAAAATGTTCATCATAAGCATCTGGAAGCCTTTTCTTTGGACTGATCCATCTGCAGCCTCAGGATGATCTGATGTGTGCGTTTGTGTACTTGTAAAGGAGAGTCTGAACTTTTTCTGGTGTTCAATAGCTCTTATAATTAACGGGTCCAAAATGACCCAATTAACAGTCTTAGTACTCTGGATTTGCACAGCCCAGATGTAAACATAAACAAAAACATTGTATCACTTATTTTTTTTAATGATGGAGCCTCTTTAGTAAAATTCATAAAATTTCAATTTGAAAAGGATGACCTCAAGTATTTTTTGAACAACTAAATGTGATAGTGGGTCACTTTTTACCCGCAAGACAACACAAAGGTTAAAAAAACAACAGGCTCTTTATTAGGTGCATCTGTCCGGCCGCTCATTAACCCAAATCTCTAATCAGCCAATCACACGGCAGCAAATTAGAGGATTTAGGCATGTACGGGCGGCCGTGGTGCAGTGGTAGGGCGGTCGACTCATGATCGTAAGATTGCTGGTTCAATTCCCGCCTTGCACGCCCATGTGTCGAAGTGTCCTTGGGCAAGACACTGAACCCCACCTTGCCTCTGGTGGGAGGTTGGCGCCAGTGTTCGGCAGCGGAGCCGCCATCAGTGTGTGAATGTGTGTGTGAATGGGTGAATGGGACTGTGACTGTAAAGCGCTTTGGGCCTTCGTAAGAGGGTAGAAAGCGCTATATAAGTATACGCCATTTACCATTTACCATTACCATTTACCATGTAGACATGGTCAGGACGATCTGCTGGAGTTCAAACCGAGGATCAGAACGGAGAAGAAAGATGATTGAAGTGACTGATGGTTGTTGGTTCCAGACAGAGTGGTCTGAGGGTTTCAGATTCTGCTGATCTACTGAGATTTTCATCCACAACCATCTCTAGGGTTTACAGAGAATGGTCCTAAACAGAGAAAACATCCAGAAAGCAGCAGTTCTGAGGGCGGAAATGTCCTGCTGATGCCAGAGGTCAAAGGAGAACCACCAGACTGGTTCCAGCTGATAGAACAGGAACTCAAAGAACCACTGGTTCCAGCTGAGGTCTGCAGAAGAGCATCTCTGAACGCACAACACGTCCAACCTGGAGGCAGATGGACGACAGCAGCAGAAGAACACAGCAGGTACCACTGCTGTCAGCTAAGAACAGGAAACTGAGGCTACAATTCACACAGACTCACCAAAACTGGACCATAGAAGATGGAAAAACGTCGTCTGGTCTGATGAGTCTCCATTTCTGCTGCCACATTCAGATGGTAGGGACAGAATTTGGCTTCAACAACATGAAAGCATGGATCCATCCTACCTTGTATCAATGGTTCAGGCTGGTGGTGGTGGTGTCATGGTGTGGGGGATATTTTTTGGCACACTTTAGACCCTTTAGCACCAGTTAAGCATGGTTCTAACGCCACAGCCTACCTGAGTATTGTTGCTGACCATGTCCATCCCTTTCTGACCACAGTGAACCATCTTCTGATAAGGCGCCATGTCACAAAGCTGGAATCATCAATCTGGTTTCTAGAACATGACAATGAGTTCTCTGGACTAAATGGCCTCTACTGTCACCAGAACCCAACAGAGAACCTTTGGGATGTGGTGGAACAGGAGATCAGCGTCATGGATGTCCATGGATGTGAGATGCTGTCATGTCAACATGGACCAAAGTCTCTGAGGAATGTTTCCAGAACCTTGTTGAATCTAAGCCACCAAGGATGAAGGCGGTTCTGAAGGTTAAAGGGGGTCCAGCCCGGTACTAGAAAGGTGGACCTGATGAAGTCGCCGGTGAGTGTGAGAGGTTGAGAATGGTCAAACTGAAACACGTCAAACTGTTCCCAGAAGCATCCTTTCAGCTCCTCAACATAAATGTGACGTAAAACCGTTGATCTTCAGGCTCTGATGTGAACAAAACACAAACAGATGGAGGAGTGTTACATTTTATTTGGTCTTTTCTCTTTGTGAGCTTCTTCCTTTTTTTTTTTGTTTGATTTTATTTTCCACAGGTTAAAACCCATCATAAAAGTCAAGAGAGAGAAAAAAAACACACACACACACACAATGTTCACATACTGTATACAGAAATAATACTCTCAATGTACAGTAAAAACTGTTGATTAGGCCCAGCCCAGTGCGAGGTTTCACATAAACGCAACAATAATGGAATTTCTGGAAGCCCGAAGGTCTGCGGAGCCACAAACCCGCATTTCTGAAAGGGGAGGGGGAGCAGCTGCTGGCGGCAAAAGACGGCGCCGTCCCCGCAGATGGAATAACAGAAACCAAACATGGAGGATAATCAAACTCGGCATGAAGAAGGGAACATCAGGCGGCACTTTAGCAACAGAGCTCTGAACTTTGTCCACGGCGGCACAGATTGGGTCAAACGTAAAGTGAACGCCGAGGCAACAGGGCGTCTTAAATACTCCAGTGAACGGCGCTCAAACAAACCCATCCGTCCTGATCGGCTGAATCCAGTGTTTAAGAAGACTAAAGCTGGGGGGGGGGGGGGGTTCACAGTGCTGTAAAAGTGGGAGCAGAACATCCCAACAGAAGGGACTTGTGGGGATTTGTAGCAACCAATCGGCTGCTGGAGGAGATCACCATCAGCCTTAAGAAAAACCTTTTTGTCTTTTCAGTTTGACCCCGACACTTCCAGAGGTGGAGTGATTGGAGGATTGAGGCAGGCGGGGGTCAAACTACCACCCGGGTGCAGTAAAAAAAAAACACGACACCACCTTTTTAGTCACTTCTTCTGGTTTTGTGAGGCGCCCTCTGCTGGCAAACGAGAGAACTGCACAGGCTTTCTCTTTCTGGCTTCAGCCTGTCCTCTAGGTCATGTCATTCAGTCAACTCCCTGATGATGTAAGCCTTTACTGAAACAGTTTTTAAAACGTGACGGTCACGTATGGACAGATTAAGACACGCCCCCTTTTTTTTTTTTTTTTTTAAATCCCATGAAGGGGGAGGCCGACAAAATCATTTTGCAAATTCAATATTTGAGACACAAGAGTGGTTTGCTCAAGCCATTGATTAGCAGCAGACACTCGGACACTCAGGACAGAGACGCACAGACTGAACGGCCTCTGCTCCGGGAAGACCGGCGGGTAATTGGAGTGTCAATAGCCAGACGGAGCAATAATCCCAGCAAGGAGGGGGCTGCAGTGTGGCGTCTCCAGGAGGGAGGCCTCGGACTTAATAACCTCCCAGAAATCCATGTTTATTTTCTAAACACAGCGCCGGCTCTCCGCTGTGGCCCTGGAATCCAATTGCCTCCCATTCATTTAGTTTTCCGTGTGACCGGGTGGAAGGAAGAGAACGGACAGACGGCAGACGGTGACCTTGGATGCACGCGCGCTGAAAGAATGAAGAAAAAAAGCGAGCAGAGCTGGCGACGGCGTGCGCCGAACTGGCTTCTGTCCACGGATTCCTGCGGGGTCGGCGGAAGGTCAGATTGAATCGCTGGTTCTGGTCTGTGCAGGTCTTTGGGCTTCATGCGTGGAAACCAGACGCGTCTCTAGCAGCCTCTTAATGGAGCAGAAGCAATCAGAGGTAAACGGGGTTACAGCTGCGGGAATAAAGCTCCGCCCACTACACGGCGCGGGATCGATTCCTCAGTGGCCCGACGAGGCGAAATGTCATCAATATGGTAAGCGCAGACTCTTTGATTGACTTTGGCCGCCTCTTTGTCATTTGCGGCTTTGACGGCTGTGGAAAAGAACCAGGAAGAAGACACAGAGTTTAGTTAGAGCAGCTCCGGTTAAAAAAAAGTCCTGAACTCAGCGGGTTTGTTCTTCCTGACCGGATTTCTGACCACATTCAGAAAGCAGCTTTTCCGTGATTTCCTCATCCTAAAGCTTCTTTAACCAAATAACACTGGGTTTGGCGGAGGAATGGAAATGTGAGTCCACGCTGAATGAGGGTTGCTGCTGTCGGTAAAACGCCGACCGTGCACAGTGAGCGGCTGCACTCCATGAACCTGTGCCGGGTTGGTTTGGACGCTGCCGGGCCCGAAACTCCGCGGCTGCCGTCGGCTGCCGGCCTCCTCAAACCGGAACGCTCGTCAGAGAAACGCGGTCACAGGAGAGACGGTCGACTCCTCCGCCACAGGAGGACTGATCGTTGGCGAGGAGCACAGGAGGCGTCTGGTTTGGCACGTATTATTTGAATCTGTCACCTAATAAATGAAAGTTGGCAAAGTTTTCAACGGCGCGTTTGAGCAAAGTTTGAAATGGATCCCAGACGGGCCACGAAAGGCAGGATGAAGAGGAGGCTTCACCGTCTGCTGAAGGTTTCAATCAGCTCCCTTCCCCTGATGCGCCCGCGGTATAACCACAGGCTCTTTTTTTCCCTGACGACGAGAGCCTGTGGAGTGGAATGACTATCAGCCGGTCGCTCTGGTGTCTCCGTGTTGACATGAGGAGACGGCGCCATAACTCACAGAGCTGCAGGCGCTCGTCCTGAATTTCTCCACGACTCGGCGACATGTGCAACTATCGCACGTCCCTCTGCCTCCTTCAGGCTGGTGAAGGAGGATTCACCATCCCTGAACATGAGCCCCCCCACCCCCACCCCCCGTGTTCCAGGAGTCTCGCCGTCGTCGCTATCGGCCTCCTCTGTTCACTGACGGGATTACTGGTTTCATCTGTAATTAAGATTCAAGCAAATCCACGGCTGACTGGATGAGACGGAGCTCTGGGAATGGCCAAGACGATCTCTGATCAGCTGCAAAAACAGCATCCATTTCCCAGAGTGCTTTGCCAATTCAACTCTTCTACAAAGCTTCAGAACCTAGGCAGAGCTCAGGCTGCTCCTTCACGCCCTCATACCTCCTAAACCTGGGACTTTGCTGCGTTTTTCTACGAGCAGAAGAATCTTCCTGGAACAGAAAGTGGAATATGCCAAAAGCTATGACCGGGAAAAAGCGTCGTTTGGAGTTTGGCCCTCCGCGGAGGTAGAACAGCGCCGGCTTGTGAGCGTCCTTTGTCCCAGCTCTCTCTCACACAATCACAGTGGCTTTCTTTGGCGTGTGAGCGGGAAGCGCCGCGTCGCCGTCTGTCCGATCCCTGGCATCTCCCCGGGAATGTGACTGGAATGTTATCTGCTGGCGGATGGAATGCCCGGGTCACCGTTTAGTCCTGAGTTTCACCAGCCGCCCGCAATGACCTCTGTGAGCACCCCCTCTCCCACAATGCAACAGACAGCCATGGCTGACAAAAAAATTAAAAAAAGCCTTTATGACAAAGGGGTCTAGACAAACGTGCACGCTCACACGCGCAGCCAGAAGACGCAGCCGCGCTGAACGGATCTGCAAAACTGAGAGCCTCCTATGGTGGCGCCGTAACCACAGATTCCAAACACTTCACAGAGTGAGACGCTCGCCATTCTGTCATCAGTCTGCAGAGGTAGAGGCGGGGGGAGCTGTGCAAGCCACCTCATCCACCTCTGCATTGTCACCATGCTTCAAAGGCGGGGGTGTGTGTGTGGGGGGGGGGGGGGGGGGGGGTGATGGAATGGGAGGGTGGGGCTTGTGTGATCCGACGCTGCTCCTTCAAAGAGGAGGAAACGGGCGCCAGCTATCAGTTCATGGGCAGCTGTCCCACAATCCCCCTGGCTTTCCAGTGGCCCCCCCAGGGCAGCCCCCCCTCCCCCCTCTGTGTGTTTAAACTCAGACTGCTCCTCACAGTCAATCAAAAGCTGCAGTTCCCAAAATCCACGGTGAGCGATCTGGGGGGGGGGGGCAGTGTTCAGAACCTGTCGTCTGGGAGCTGAGTGGGCGACTTGAAGGGCTTCAGCCCCAGAGTCCTGCGGGGGTGGGCCCTCTCTTTGGTCGTGTCCAGAGGCCTGCCGCAGGCCGTCCAGCTGAGGTCGATGAGGGCGGAGTCTGCCGGGTTGATGGGGGCCACGCGGAACGACGGCAGCGTGGGGGAGCCGTTGGCGGAGCAGGGGGCGGAGCGGGAGGTGGGGAAGGGAGTGGAGAAAGGGTCAAAGGGGGTCGCCACTTCTGAGCCGCTCGCGGGGTCTGCTTTGAGCGCAAAGGGGTCGCAGTCCGGGGACGGGAAGGGGTCACAGCTGGTGAAGGGGTTTGTGGGTGACGGCTGATATCCCATCAGGGCGCTGTCCGAGCGGACGGGACTGCGAGCGCCCCCCGCGTGCCCGCCGCCCGCCGAGATGAAGCTCCAGGGGTCGATGCGAGGCCGGATGGGAGACGGTCGAGGCCGGGGGATGACGCTGACCTCCAAGCGGCGGGTTTTGGGACTCCACAGGGCGGGGTTGGGGTGGAGATAGTAGGGCACCAGAGACTTCTCCTCCGAGTCCTGAGCGTCTTGACACAAGGGCAAGTCCAGTTCTGCAAAGACAAGATTAGGAATTAGGAAGTACTTGTTCTTCTGAACTTCAGAGGAAAGAAGGATTTGAGCCTTTGCTGATTTTGCCCATTTAAAAAGAAATGGACAGTCTGTCCTCTGAAGGGTCGGTTTACTTGAAACGTGAGATAGAAAATCACAAATGAAACAAAAAATCCACTTTAAGGAATGAATTTATATATTTATTTGCATTTCATTGCGGTAAATAAGTATTTGACCCCCTAGTAAGCATTAAGAGCTCTGGTTCACACAGACCAGTTAGACTCTCCCAATCAACCTTTCAGCTTTTGAACTGATCACCTGTAGAAAAGACACCCGTCCACAGAATCCGTCCATCAGTCAGACTCCAAACTGTCCAACATGGAAAGAGCTTCCAATGGGTTTAAGGGAGAAGATTGTAGACATGTACAAGACTAGAATGGACTACAAAACCATCAACAAGAAGCTGGAAGTTACCATGACAACTGATGGTTCAACATGGCTATCAATCCACCTGTAGGTCTGGGGCTCCAAACCATAACTGACCTGGCGGGGTTCTCATAACCATGAGACATCAGCCTAAACCACCATGGCAGGAGTTGGTAGATGATGTCAAAGTAGCTGGAACCACAGTCACCAAGAAAACCAGCACAGGTGTCGGCCTGCCTGAGGTTTGCCAATGAACACCTTCATGATTTAGAGAGAGAGGTCAGATGAGACCAACATGGAGCTCTTTGGCATCAACCCGCCGTGTTTGGAGGAGGAGAACTGCTGCCTATGACCCCGAGAACACAATCCCCACTGTTAAGCATGGAGGTGGAAGCATTATGCTCTGGGGTGTTTTTTTAGAACAGGACTGGGCGGAGCCATGTACTGTCAATTCCTTAAGCTTCAAATGAGTCACGGATGGGTTTTCCAACAGGATAATGACCCCCAACATTCAGCCAAGACAAGAAGATGCAGATCAAGGTCATGGAGAGGTCCAGCCAGTCTCTGGACCTCTATCCTATAGAAAACCTATGGAGAGAGCTGAAGCTCAGAGTTGCTAAGCAACAGTCCCCCAATCTGAATCATTTAGAAGTGTAGACCAGAATTCCTCCAGATATGTGCAGAAACCTGATAATTAACTGCAACAACCGTCTGACCTCTGTGCTTAAAAATACTGGTTTGGCCACAAAGAGGGGATCAAATACTTGTGAATGAAATGTAAAAACATTTATAAGTCGATTATAAGTCGATTTCGTGATTCTCTAAGTGTCACTGGTCAAATAAAAGGTTAAAAACGTATTTCCTCCACTGTGTGTCTGTGGTAGAACCAGGAAGAGGCTGCTCCATAAATCTGATCCAAACATGAAGAACAGAGGCAGGAGAAGTGGAACAATTACAAGCAACGAGCGTTGCTGCAATTAGTCTAAATGAAGCTAAAGACGGAGCTGACAGAGCTGCAACAAAGTAAGAATGAACACTGACAGGAACATTCAACGCAAACTAAATCCCCCTGAGCAAACGTTGGCTGTTTCCAAATGTGATGCGTCTGCCAAATGGCATTATTTACATCCGCAGCCACCCTCCCAGCTGACGAGAAAGAGCAATCACGGCAACAAACGGCGAAGAAATCCCGAAGAACCCCTGGCCTTCACTGCCGGCATCTGTCTGCACGTCTCGGCGCCGTATCCAGGCGCTCGGCTGAAAGACCTGCTCTTCGTCCTGGTAGATGATGTGACGGCTGAACAGAGGACTGCAGGAAGCTGTGGACAAACCGGGGCCGTGCCGAGCAATCACCCCAGATAAGAAGAAATGTTGCTGCCGTTGACTGTATAGGACAACTGGACTGAGTGACCCCCCCCACCCACCCCCCGGCGTTCCAAACAGGAAGTACCTGCTGGCTCCAAGAAGGCAAAGTCATTCTATTGGTCAGAGTAAGTATTCTTGCTCCGATTTCTTTTTTAAGTCTTAATTAGGCATGCACGACAAATCGCCAATTTATTATTATTGCGATATCAAGTTGGGCAATACGCATGTGGCAAAAGTCGGCGGAAATTGTGATAAACGTTTAGCTTAAATGTGCTAAAAACAATCTTATGGCAGCTTGGAGTATTTAACGATTGAAATAAATCCCTTTAAGCTTTCGACCAATCATCCATCCATCCATCCATCCATCCATCTTCCTCCGCTTATCCGGAACCGGGTCGCGGGGGCAGCAGTCTAAGCAGAGATGCCCTGACTTCCCTCGCCCCAGCCACTTCCCCCAGCTCCTCTGGGGGTACCCCGAGGCGTTCCCAGGCCAGCCGAGAGACGTCTGAGGGAGACGTCCAATCAGAGGGAGCCCTTCCTTTATAGACGAGGGCTGTTTGGAGAATCAATTATGTTATGTTGACTCTTATTGAAATGAAACTGTTGGAGTCAAATGGAAATGATGTTTTAGGTTGATTGGCTATTTTTTCATGTATCACATGTAAAAACGCGGTTGCCGTAGAGACGATGAAGGAGACCAATTCCGGCGAATAAATCAACTGTCTGAACGACTAAAGAACAATACAGAGCGGAACTGTCCAGAGCCCTGGATTTGAAACACACTGGACACCATGTTCACTACTTTTGTTTGTTTTTTTTACCTGCGAATATGTCGTCACCGTTGATATGACCGTTTTATGAGGACTATTTAGGAATCCACTGTGTCCTGATGATGGAAATGTTGATGGCTTACTAAGACAATACATTTAAACGCAATGCATTGTGGTCTATATTCACCGATCTAGTGAGCATCAATGCCGAGTTTTTTTGCAGACACCTCTTGGAAATGTCTAGGGCACTTAGTTGTGGAATTGTAGATTCGAACAGCTCTAGAAAAAGTGCAAATGCACTATTTAGTGCCCTATTATACAGTGAATGGTGAAGGGATCCGGACTCTGTTTTATGGAGCTGGAAGCACAGCGCTCGCATATTCTTTGCAGGGTTTGGCATTTCTTTCTGTTGTCCCTCGACTGCAGAACCCTGCCGCCAACCTGTAACCACCAGAAGCAACACGTCTTGCCCAAGGACACTTGGACACACGGACGGGAAGGGCGAGAACTGAACCTGCATATCTTCTGATCAGAGGTCAGATCACCAATTCACCCGAATAAAGTACCGAAAATAGATTTCACACTTTCTTTCTTTGAAGTGACTGTGGTTTAAATGAGATGATGCCCTTGGAGGAGGACCGGTCCAGCTTTTACCATCAACACGAGAACGTTCTCTGAAGGTTGCCGGAGGATTCTTAGCGTGTTGTTCTTAGAGTTCAAGAGGCGTCCAGCTCAGCTCAGAACACACAGAACTAGCATTCAGTCTGGGTTGGTTCGCCCCTTCAAGACAGAGGGCAGTTTTCCTACAGGGAGGGGTGGCTAAATGCAAACTGCACAGCTGAGATCTGTCAGATGATTTAGCATTTGTAAATCTGCAGTCTGGCCTCTTCAGGCAGGGCTTCCACAAATGCTTTTCTTCGTCGTGCGGACCCTTCCGTCCTGATACTTTTCCTCAGAGGTCTCTCTGCATTTTTTTAGAAACACTTAAAGGGTCTCTATCGTGCAAAATCAACTTTTTTGAGCTTTAGGTGGATTATAGTGTTCATTTCTCACTAAAAACAACCCCAAAGTGGCCATTTGATCTATTCACACATCTCTGAGTATTTCCTATAAAACCCTGTCCCTCCCAATTCACGACAATGAGTGGGTCTTCATCACAAAGTGAGGAACCGCCCATTCCAGGAGGAGTCTGAGCTGCCCACTTTATACGCTTTTCTCAGTCAGACATGAACATGTTTCTCTCTTGTTTAAACTCTCAAAGTTCAAACCTTCAAACCACTAGAATGAAAACAAAGATCTGATCGCGATTTATGCAGATTTGTCCGACTGAACGCCTTCTGTGCAGGAGACACGGCACAGAGGAGATTGATTGACAAGGTCGGAAGCCAATCACAGTTCATCGCTTAAAAACAACGACAGTAGAATAAAAAATTGCATTTATAAAACAGAAAGGTGACCTGCAACGTAGTAGCGGAACACTTTACATCAAGGCCCGGTAACATGAGCAGATCGTCACCCGCATGAACTTTGAGCCGCTATGTGTAACTAGAGGGTTTGAAAAAACGGACTGACCTAGCTGAGACGCATGCAGACCGTGGCTGGACCTCCTCCTCCTGTCCGCTCGGTGCTCCCAGGCGTCACCGCTCAGCTCCCCGTTGCTGGAACCGGAACTGGCGGTCCACTCTCCAGGGCTGGCCCTGTCCTGCTGGAAGGAGCTCTGTGGACTGTGCGTCCTCCGCGGCGTCCGGGGGCCGGCCCTCTCGCGGGGGTTTGGCGGGGGCGGCGTCAGGGGCAAGGGCTTGAGTTCTTGGTACTGCAGGGCCAAGTCCGGCAGCGGTCTGGGGAGGGGCTCCGAGGTGGAGAAGGTGATAAGGTCGTCCACAACTGGGGGATCCGAAATCAGGGGCTTGGGGTGGGAGATGTCAAGTTCTGAGAGTGCGCGGTCCTCCGACGGCGGGTTCGTTCGTGGGGGCACCCTGGGGGGAACGTCCAGGCATCGGCCAACTCCTACAGACGCCAGAAGAGAGCCGCAGACGAGCAGAGCCCGATGCGTGTTCTTTACCACGCCACCCGGAGAGCCCCTCTCTGACATGGGGGAGCCAGCCGGGGAATAACCCCCTTCCTCACTCCCCGAGTCTCCCTGAGAGGGAGGGAGCCGCAGGCTGTCCTTCACGGAGGAGCCTGCGGAGACACAGTACAACCAGAGAGAAAAGGATGACTCTGCTTCTCGTTATAAGTCCCCCTGGTGTCACTCATGAGAATTTTAACAGTGGCTAAAGGCTGACAGGTCGGCGGGGGAAGGAGGGCGCCGTACCGTTTTGAGCGAAGGAGGGCGTCGGTGTAGTGGATCGGTACTCCTCAAAGTCGTCCATGGTGTCTCCATTGTCATTGCTGTCCGACTCCAGGAGCTTAGCTCTCATGGAGAGGCTGAAATAAAGCAGAAACCCCATGAAGAGCAGCCGTGGCTCAGGCCTATCATGCGCCGCGTGATTCCCACCTGCTCTCCTGCGGGCTCAGCCGGAGCACTTTAGGACTTTTGGGGCTCTTTGGGCTCTGGGGCCTCCAGTGGGTGTTCAACCGGAGGTCTCCGTTGGCCTGTTTGAGCGAGGGCGCCTCTAGAGGCCAGACGGGGCTGAGGCCAAACGTCCGGCTGCTCTCGCTGGGACTGACTGCAGAGAACAGAGAAACATCTGGAATAAGGCCGGCGCTTTAACGGTCCTGAAATCACATCCAACGCAGAGACGATCACCCACCACCACCACCACCAGCACCACCAGCACGGCACCAATACAATACCAATACACCACACTGCACAAGATTCAGACTCTGGTCTCATTTCGGACCCAGAACACCAGCAGATGCATCTCATGTTCCCTCACGTTGAGCTCAGAACGCAGAAAGACAGGCAGGGCTGCGTTTGGTCACGACTGAAGTAGGATTTCCCATCAGGCACTGGGGTGGGTCACCGATCACAGCCATAACGTACAATTTTGGTTGAATGCTATAAACCATTCAACCCATTGTTTTCCTTTTTCTCTATCTTTTCTCTTCATAATTTCTTCCATCATTTTTTGCCGCTTAATTCCTTCTACAATTTTTCCGCTTTCAGCTTTTTTTAACCATTCAACTATTAAAATGTTCAGCTCTTTCAGCTCTTCCTGCAATGGCTTTTGGTCCGTCAAGTCCATGAACATTTATATGGATTATATGGATAATATGTCCTGCCTACTGTATCTGGTTAGTGG
The DNA here is from genome assembly GCA_023969325.1 of Oryzias curvinotus. Taxonomy (NCBI): domain Eukaryota; kingdom Metazoa; phylum Chordata; class Actinopteri; order Beloniformes; family Adrianichthyidae; genus Oryzias; species Oryzias curvinotus. Next base: position 27,256,476 of record CM043723.1, read on the forward strand.
CATCATGGCATGACACGTGAACTGTGGCTCTGGCATTCTTTTAACAAAAATATCTTTTTTGTTATTGGTCTGTTTTCACTTTATTTATGGTCAACTTTGATCATTTCTTTCTTTATTTATTTATTCATTTTTGCCAGTTCTTACCCTTCAAATTTCATGTTCATTCAGTCATGTAGCATTCAGCCTTGCATTTTTATTTTATTTTTCGGAAAATGTTGCACCTACTAGTTCACAAGTGTTTCTTGCGTCGGAGGTCTCAGCAGTTTTTGTGTATTTTACATAGTTTATATGCAACCATTTTGTAAATCTTGTGCAACTGTGTGTGATTTTTGCAAAATGCGTACACAACTTTGTGATTCCACGTCTGTCTAACGGACTTTTCACGCATTTACCACCGTTGTGTAACTGTCAGATCGCGAATCCAGCGCACTTATTACGTTGAAAGTACATTGTACGGTTTATTCATGCTTCTCTCGCATCATGTATGACCAATTTTCATCCGTGCAATGTGTGGAACGTTGCACAGGAAATGCTCTGCTCTGAATCGGTAAAGAACGGGGGTTCCTGTACCGGTTATCTTGTAAAGCTGGGCGATATGGCCCAAAAATCTTAAAAAATTAAAAATGTTTTCATTTCAAATTCGATTTAAATCCATTTTCTTTCTCCCTCTTTTTACCTTCTTTATAAAAATTACAAATGACAGAATATGTTTACCAAAAACTATGTTTTTAAATTCTTTGGATATATGCTCAAACTCAAAGTTGTACTAAAGACTAGCTGTAAATATTTGTAGATGTTTTGTGAGCTTGAGCCTCTCAGAAAGAGCCGTTTTTGAACAGGGAGAGGGTTCGTGTGTTTGTGCATCCATGCTTTAAAGGCAAAGCAGGTCCACCGTTTGGGCAAATATAAATATTAGCTGTGACTGTCACCCCTTCAGCTCAAAATCAACTCATATTATCACCTCTGCTACAGGGAATGAAGAATACAAAATGCTGTTGCACCACTATATGTGGTGTAATCCAGTCATAACGGAACAGCACAGTATTTCAGCGTTAGAAGTGCTGACATGTCTGTCAGTGGTAACACAGAGAAACCGGATTTCCATTAATCATGTTGTCTATATGCTGATGGAAGGAAGAAATGCTGAGTTTTCACAGATCAGGGTGTCAAACACCTGCAGGAGTAAACCAAAAGGGTTTGGATGTTTTTTGAAGGATGCAGCAGAAATCTTTTTAATGCTTTTTTTTTTAAAGTCAATGTATAAAAACTGGCAATAAAATACAAATTCTTCTTTCTGTTTTACAGTGGAGGAATGATTTATGCGCCCTAGTTTGCAAGGTTTTAAATTTAAATTCTGGCCTAATTATTTCCCAGTTCTTGCCTTTTTTTTTTTTCCTTAAAATGTAGAAGGCTGTTATTGTTCCAGTAATGAGTGAGCTAGATTTAATTTAAAAAAATATGCACAAGTGCTGCTGAAATCTTCTGAGGTGTGCGCCTTTTTTCTCTTTTCTTTTCTGTTGAAATCTGTTGAACAACGTGTTTAACGCCACGCAAGCCTCAGTTTTTAACTGAAACCTGCCCGACCCTTCAGGAAACTGCTTTCTGAAACGCCCTTTAGTTAAGGATTGGAAGCTAACATGTAGCCCGTTTAAAGAACAAAAGGGATTCTGAAAGCTGCTGGGACCAAAAGTGTTTGAGGCGGCAAACCCAAAAGCTCAGCTAACAGTGGGATGAGTGGGGACGTTTCTTTCTATTATATCTTAACAGATATAATAAACCGATTCAAATTGTCCTAAGTTTGATGTCTTTGTCTGAATTCATAACTGCTGGTTGTATTGTTCTGTGCATCATTATTGCTGTGAAAATAAACCATTTCAAGTTAGATGAAAGACTCAATTTGTTCCCTATTTTTCATTCCTGAACCTAAACATTTCACACTTAAATAGAGCCCTTCTGTGAAGTAGCTTCAACAATCAAGTAAAAATATGAGGATTTCTGAAACAATGTTATGTCTACATTTACTAATATAGTGTTATTTTGAATCATAGGCATGATTTTTTGTAATGAAAGTAATCTGCTCTTATTTTTGATGTGCTATGTTGATTTCTAAAATAGAGTTATGTCTGTTTTTACATAATAATGGAGTATTTCCTCTTTGTCATGTGATTTATTGATACTTAAGGGTTCTTAGTTCTGTCTGATAAAATGCTATGAACCGGATTATGATAAATCATGTAATGAAAATGGTTACGGTAGAACAGGGGTGGGGTTATATACGTCCGCTGGTGATGGAGGGCGTCGTCAGCAATCTTTGATTTAATGTCTAATTATCCTAAGTTTGACACGTCTTTGTCTGAATGTAAAACTGCTGATTTTGTTGTTTTAGCGCATTGCTCTTCCTTTGATTGCTTGAAATAAACCATTTCAAATCAAATCAAATCAAATCAAATCAAAACTGTGAAAAAGGAAAAGTAGTTAGCGATTAATGAGTAGAAATAGGTAATAATTAGTCATGTGACAAAGTTTGGTGAATGTAGCTTCAGAACTATTGATCATATGTGATCAGTTATAAATTATTACAAAATTAAAGTCATGACTTTCTTCCAGAGTTGTTGCTGTAGCACAAATATGATGAGTAATCGTGATCAGCTCCTATCAATGTAAACATGTATTCATTTTGGATGTTTGAGACATTATGGATATATGTATGTATAGTTTTTTCTATCACTTTTTCCCGAGCTTGCACTTCGCAGACAGCAGCTGTCTCACTGTCGTCTCTCTGTTAAATGTTTTTAATGATATTAAAAATGTTTTTAATGCCTCTGTCTGTCTCTGATGTCCTGATTGGATCACGTAATCAGAAATCGGGCCCAATGCCGTTGTTGATGGCTCAATCGGAGAGGTGGACTCAAAACCGGAGATGGGACGGTTATAACGACCAGCACTTTATAGATCCATCTTATTAATCCAGATAAATACTCTTCTAGACGTCTGTAGATCATGAACGGATCAGCAAGTGTCTCGTTTGGGTTGTGTTAACGCAAACAAAGACATGTTAGGAGACAAAAGATGGGTTTTTATTTTCTTTGTGAGGAGAACGGCACTCTCGTGCTGCGACAGACGGAGACCCAGTGAGACGCTGCGGTATCTACACCCCATAAGGCCAGTAGGAACTACTGTGCTAACCAAAGCCAAAGTGTGCTGTTCATGCCTGCTGATGCCAGGTCTGAAGAGGTTAAAACAAAGAATCCCATGTTCTCTAACAGAAAAAAACAACCAAAACTACTAAATGCTTCCATTGATTTGAGCTAGTCATGAATACTCATCACCGTATTTATGCTAGAACAACGCTTTATACGAAATTATTGTTCATTTTAAGACTTTTGATGGAGATATGAATCACGTCTGATCAGAAATGTTCAATAGATCAGAAGATGCTAAGCTTCAGTCACCAAACTTTCTCACTCGACTAATTATCACCAGTTTTTACTTGGTGACAGTTAACTACTAGTTGATATAGTTGAAATTGATTGTTGCGGCTGCGTCACAGTAGGGCTCTGTTAAAGAGTTCAATGTTAAAAGCAGGTTGATAACGAAAAATAGGTCAAACCTGGATCTGTTTATTAAATTGATTAAATGTGTTACAAAAGTATCAGGACTCGCTCTCCACGCATACTAAAAATCAAATGACTCGGGATTGGATCGGGACATCCCTAGGTAGCATCGAGACAAGCCAGGTTCAGAGTTATTGAGCCCGTAACTCTGTGGTTTCCAGTAATAAAATGTTGCGATCTGTTCGCAGTGTGCAGACTTCTTTTTATCTGTTATAACAAGCTTGAAATATGTGGCGCTGTTCATAACACTGAGAATAAATTACATTTCCAATCCCTGATCGGGGATCAGGCCCAACATCCGTTTGGGCCTGATTTTCCATCACACGACCAGATGGGGGCATCCCAAGTGATAATATCGTTGGGTGAATGCCTACTTGAAGGCACTCGCATCGCTCTGTCGTACCAGACGAAAATAACTGCAGCTCTTTGGTCTGTTTGGGTTTCTGTCCTCTTGGGTTTGGCAGCAGGAAACGAACGGGAGCAGGTCTAAATAAAGAGGAACCGACTGAATCTAATCCTGCCCGCGCAGACAGCAAGTTAATAAATAAATAATTGGGAGAAACATCTATATGCTGCCAACGCATATGACACAGCAGGCCCGCTGAGATTCAAAATGTGCTAACTATTACAACCTCTGGGTCCATTAATTCCATAAAAATAGGATTTTCTTGTTATCTAATTTAGCAGAATGTGCTACAATGGAACTGAGCTCAGCAAACTCCTGCTAATCAAGTTGGCAGTTCCCAAGACAAATATGTTTGGTAAGCCCCGGAGATAAATCACTGCATGCTACTATGAGGGCAAGCATAAATATCCACTAAACACATTTTAATGACAGGCGCACTCGTGGCTTAGCGACTGCCATTAAGGAGAGTCATTAGGAAGTGAGGAAGACTAGCCTGCTACCTCACAAAGCCGGCCCATGTTTGGGATTTACTTCTACAAACTGCACTCGTGTTTCTTTCTGCTCCATTTTGTCAAATCCCTTTTACTGCCCTGTGTCTACACGACAATTTTCTTTTGTCCCTTTGTTAGGAGGCACTGTGGAGAATCCCCGCTGCACAGAATGACCTGCGGACATTTCTGTGAGAGCCTGGCAGAAAGCAGAGGAGATATTGTAAATCTGTGTGACCGCTGCAGCCCTTCTTAACCCCATCTCACACAGCCATGAATTCCACCCTGCTTATTTTTAATTCAGTCAACCGCACCGCTGCTGCAGGCTTATGAAACTGTTCATGGCCCGAGTCTCGCGGTCAAATGTCTCCCCCTGCTGCTGCAGCCGGGGAACTGCACACAGGAGCAGCAAATAGAAAACCGACAAGAAAAAAAGAAAAAAAAGGCTGAGAGGAAGTCAGATAATATTTGGACTGGAACGGACTATTGAAAGGGAAAAGGGTGTGTGAGAGAGAGAGAGAGCAGGGAGGGAAGAGACGGGGAGCGGGGGGCCCAACAGGAAACGATGGAAGACAAAAGACGAGTGGGTGGTTGAGAGAACAATATCAAGAATCGGTCATCCAAGCTCTGCTGCGACAGCTTTCTACGCGCATCTCCACCTTCGAAGTGAAGCGCTCAGTCCTGCAAAGTCAGTCCACATGATGAGATCCGGACTCACGTTGGATTGCGCGGAAACGTGGGCCGAAGGAAGGCGAGGAGCCCGAACCCAAATCCGGAGAGTTCCTCCTCTTTTCCAGGCCTGGGGAGGCCTGCACTGTGATTTTATGGATGAAATCTGCAACAAAGAAGGAAAGAAAAAGAACACAGTCATTCAACTGTCACGTCTCTTCTTCTACAATGCAGAGCAGTGGTCCTCAACCGTATTCAGGCCGTGGGCCGGCTTATGGTCAGACAATAATTTCATGGACTGGCCAGTTCCAGGCTGAAGTGGACGTCTGATTTTGTCTTCTAGCTTTTGAGGTTAAAGTGTACCTTCATTCTCTGTCAAATATCACTAAAGCTAAAAAATAACTTTATTAGCAGCATCCACAATGGTTTATGGGAACAACTGTGCCAATAAATCCATAGTCTCAGTAAAGACTCAGTGAAGATTTGCTTGTTTGCTCACTTTGCTAACTTAGCCGTCTTTAAGAGCGTAGCAGATGGATTTTTGACTTGTGGTCGAGCGACTTGACGTGCGTCAAGAACGAGTCGGACGTGGTGGAGAGAAGCCGGTAGTTTTTCAAAACAAGACGTCCTTCAGAATCCGATTTTTAAATAAAGAGTTTCTGAGGCTGCCAGAGCAGGTCCTGCTTTTAGTTCTGACTTCCAATAGCAAGTTACAAGACCCAAAAAGCCATTTCCTTACACATTCAAGTTTGCACGGCACTCTGAAAATAACCTGCAGCTACTTTAAATTCACTCAAACCTGATCCTCCTTGAGCAAAGGTCCTGCTTGAAAACCTCACAAACATGTGCTTCAGGTCAATACTGTGCTATGTTCTAAAACACACGCCTGGGTCCCGACAAGGCGGATCGGGGGGGGTCCTTTGAGGTCCCACGGAGAGCATGAGAAAGTCACTTGTGTCACAAGAAAATGCCTGTAAAAGGGGCAGGAATTTTTCAAAGCATTGATTGATTTGCTGATGAAGTTAACTTTGTACAACAGTTTGGTTTAGTCGGCGGAAAACCCACAAGCAAACAGTGAGGAGAAAGCAACACAAGAAATCAACACAAAGAGACACAAACACAAGTTTTAAATAATAGACAGCCACTGTAATGTAAACCATAACTCAAAGATCAGACTTGATACATCCCACTGGGAGAAACTCAGTACTTCCATCTATGTACTGAGGGGTTCAAACCCTCATTTACGCTGACCTTAGATTGAGGTCCTCTGTCGTATTTGATACAAGAATTCACACTTCATGGGGTAAACTGACATCAAAACGGCAGAAGGGATCATTCTAGACCAGTGTTTTTCAACCTTTTCTGAGCCACGGCACACTTTAACCTTGATAAAAATCCCGCGTCCTGCGGCACACCAGCATTAAAAAAAAAAAAAAAAAAAGCAGGAACTCAGTCTGTATTGCCGGCCAGACCCCCCCCCACAATCTCACGTGAATCTTTGTGATAATTGTGGCAGAAAAAGCTGGAAGTTGCAGCTGTTTTTTTTTTATAAAAGATTAAATAAAAGTTAAGTTAGAAAATGTAAAAACTGTTTGATGTGAGTTCGTTGTGGTTTCACGACGTATAACAAGGACAATTCATTGTGCACTGAGGCGCTGTTGCTTTAACCCAATGCATCATGGGAGATGTAGTGTGAAAACTGCCATAAAACGGCAGAAAGACTAGCGTCTCTGAGCTTCATGATTTTGTTCTCTTGTTCCACGGTCTGATACCGGATTCTGTGGAAAGCTACTCCGCTAAAGACGAGCTTTAGCTGGTATTTTTGTTGGAACTGAGAGACTTTATGAGCAGAATCACAACAAGGAAGTGAAGACTTTAACTACTTCTGATTGGTCAGACTGATGACATGTGATTAAGCCTTCAAGAATGATTAGCAGAGACAGTTATAGGGGCGGGACTTTGCAGCAAACAGCTTTAGTTGCAGCTAAATCGCGGTACCGTCATTCTTATCAAAATGTCTTTAATAGAATCAAATAAACACAAAGAAAAAAGTATTTTATGATCTTTTATATTCCTAACTACTCAGTGTTTTATCAGGGTTTGTTTGGATGAACACAGAGCTGAAACCCTGGAGATGGAAAATGTTTTTTGATCAGTTAATGAGGGCAATTTCCCACGGCACACTGGTTGAAAAACACTGTTCTAGACATTACTGTCTCATGAAACATAACTCATAAAGTTTAGATGTCGGGTTTAACTGAACTGGACTGAGCGAGTGAGGCGTCACCCAGAGAAAATGCCTCGCCTCCGGTTCCGACCAAATGAAGTCAGTTCAGTCGCTGAACCAGAAATCCGTAATAAGCCGTGATTACCTCGAGTTGGTCAGAGGCTACATTTCTATGGCAACCGCTCTCTCCGATCAGGAGTGAGCATGTTCCAAGTCCATACTCGTTCCACTGAAAGCGGGCTCAGGAGAATCTGTCAATCAAATGATTTGAACCTAGTTTGATTAAGGCATCTGATTGGTAGATTTATAATTTAAGTAACTCATGCTACAGCAAGATTATCACTACAAAAAATTAGACTATCAAGAACACGATGAAAAGATGTATCAGAACAAGAATGGCTACTCTGATTAACAGAAAGACTGTTTATTTCTTACTAGAAGTCTATGGGATTTCGTCCTTTTTGGACCAGCTTGTACTTCCTGTTTGGAACACGAGGGCCCCTCCCCCTTGGCAATCCAAATAGGAAGTACCTGCTAGGTCCAAGAAGCCCAAGACTTCTGTAGAGAAATAAACAGCTATAACTCGGTTATTATATTGGTCAGAACAACCATCCTTTCTCTGATACATTTTTCTTAACACCTTTTTCCTAAGGTGTTGGTCCCCACCTCGAACTTTTGATTGACAGATTCCCCCAAGCCACTTTCATCGGAAGGAGTGTGGAATTCAAACTGGCTCATTTCTGGTTGGCGACAACAGTTGCCATAGAAACGCTGACTCTGACCAATCACTGTCGTCTGGTTCTAAAGGGTGGCGCCCTTATTGCAGGAAAAATGGCGACTGAATTGGCTTCATTCCGCTGGAGCCGGAGGTAAGGCATTTTTTATGGATGACATCAAACGCTCAGTCCAGTTCCTGTTTACAGTCACCCTGATAAAATGGTGAAGACCCCATATATTGTGCATTACCCAGGGAGTGGTAAAGGATTCCAGACAGCCTATTTTAGGTGCTAGCTTGTTACCCTAAAACTAATGTGCTAAGCTTACAAGCTAGCACAACGGAGATCATATTTCTAACCCTGGAGAACCCGACAAAAATTTCCTTTAAGGCTTTTGAAGTTATATAAACAGATTTGGGTTTTTTTTGGTTTTTGTTTTCATTTTTCTGAAGCATCAATTAACAGCAGCCAAAAACATCAAACATAACAATAAAAAGCAATTACCTGATTAAAAAGAGAAGTGACAGTTAAGTAAAGGTTCACTGTGGCTAATCTGTTAGCTTTGTGCTCATGCTAACTTTCACTTTGCAACAGAATTCTGGTGAAACAGACGTCGCGTGGATGTGCTTTCTTTGAGTTCTGGTGGAGGAAATACTGAAGTTACTAAAAGAAAAAAAAGTCCAACAGCAGCGCAGTGAAAAAAAAAAGAGACAATGACAAAGAGAGAAGAAAAAAAAGAGGAAGAAGAAAAAAGGATGCAGGCAGATAGAGGTTGAGGGAGAGTCAAAACACCGGCTGGGGAACAGGAGCAGTAAAGAAAGCAGCGAGCGCGAGAGGCCGGCGTACCCACAGACAGGAAGAGTCCAGGCGTGGTTGGCTCGCTCTCCCCCCTCATCAACCCCCCACCGCCGCCACCACATCACCGCCCTGCTACTGCTGGGAAAGCCCTGACCACGCATGCACACCATTCAAGCACGCCTGCTTCGCCCGAAATAAACGGCAAAGCCCACAGGAGCTGGCTGCATGACTGCTACAAAGCCCTGGTAAAAGGATCACGCCTGCCAATAAACCAACAGCAAAAGGAACTTCCCATTTCCGCCGATGCTCGCCGGCTAACGCTTGTTTGGAAGCAGACACGCACCTTGAGGCATGCTGATCTTCTCGCCGTTCTTGCTCTTCAGCTTGTGCTTTTTGAAGGTGCCCTTCCTCTTCTTGACGTTGGGCTTCTCCTGATTCTGGTTCATGTGGAGGATGAGGAGGCTGAGCTCGCGCTCAAACACGTCCTGCTCCCACTGCGCCAGCTGCTGCTCGCGCTGCCGCAGGAACTCTTCGTGGGACTTCTGCTCCAGAGCGGCTCGCTTCAGCTCTTCCTCGCGGCACCGCAGCTCCTGATGGAGAAGAGGAGTGGACCGGGACAGGACCGTTCAGTAAGTTGATTTTCCACCAGTGTGGGGATTTTAAAGGAGGGTAAACAATTCTAACGTCTAACAATCACTTTACAGAATACACAAAATATTCACTAAAAACTATTTTCCGTCATTGATAACATTTTCTCCGACTCTTCTGAACCTCTAGAAAAACTAACCAAAAGGAAAGACTGCAGGGGGGGGGTATTCCAGAAAGCAGGTTCTGCTAGCTCCCACGGTAAGTTTGAGGCTAAGGAAGTGGATAACCTCAGCTTTCGGTTCCAGAAACAGAGGTATGTTTCAGGGTATGTCAAGTTGCCATGGCAACTCGTGCTCTGAACATAACCTGGTCCGGAGCAGGTTTAGTTGAAGGCTTAGTTTGTTTTCAGAGAGGTGAAGCAGCATGGCGTGTCCATTTGAGGATGATTTAGTGGATGAAGAAGCTCAGATAATACTTTTTCCACCATGAGAGGCTGATAAGACCACATATGGATGTTGGAAAGAGAAACTTTTTAACATTAATCTAACTGAATTATTTGCTTCAGTTAAGATAAATCATTTATTTGAGTTCAGTCAACCTAAAAATAACATGTAGTTATCAGACAGTTATTTTACTTTCATTCAAATTAATTCAATTAAGTAGGTGTAACTTTGGTGCTGCTGTTAGATCGGCACCACAAGGAATAGTGGGATATCATTCCCTATGCCTGTCTGGACGGATTTGGGTTTACGTGTGGGTTTTTGACCAAAATGTGTTTAGTTGTTTAGTGTTTTTTACCAAGTTATTTTATTCTATGTTTAATTCTTTCTGCACCATGAGTGAGAGGGAGGAAGAGGAGGATAAAGAGTTTATTTAGCACCACTAATACTGCATTATGTAGCAAGAACAGCAATTAAAGTCAGAGTCATGATGACTGCATGCAGGCTCAATACTGCAAATCCCCTCTGTATCATTCATTTCAGTTTTATAAAATGAGAACATCAGCGGGCCTAAACTTAGACATGACAGTTCAAGAAGTACAATAAATTCATATGCAAAAACAATTAATTGAATTGGAGGAATATGACATTTAGTTAGATAAATATGTACATTTAAGTTGTGTAAACGATTATTGAGTTGGATAGACATAAGACATTAGGTTGAATAAATTTAACTAAATTACTTGTTACCAGTTGAATCAATTCATTTAAGTTGGATAAATTGTGTATATATATATATATATAATATATAATATATATATATATATATATATATATATATATATATATTATACATATACTACTACTACAATTTTTCGTTTCCATGGTGACTCCGGAAATCGGCGATCTATTGAGAATGCCGTGCACGTCCATTAACCCAGGGTTACCAAGTCGAGCGTAAATACGCCAACTCATATCCGGTCTTTTGGAACCGACATACCCAGAGTAAGCAAGTTCAGGCGGATTTCAGCCAGAGTTCAGGGTTAATGTCAGGGTAGTTTAAACATGCTTTCTGGAATACCCCCCAGGACTTTTAAATGGAGCATTGAAACATTTAGGTTGAATTGTTTAAAATTGTTTGCCTTGTCATTTCAGATTTCCAACAAAGGACTTGTGTTGGTTACCTTCTCCCTTCTAGTCTTATACTGTATGGAACAAATAAAAAATGTTTTACAGTTCTGTGCAAAAGTTTGAGGCAGGTATGAAGAATGCTGTAAACAAAAGAAGGCTTTCAGTAATGGAATTTTTAAAATTTTTCAACAAAATGCATTAAACGAACAATGGAAAATGGGATTTGACGTGACCACCCTTTGTCAGTTCTTCATGATCAACTTGCTCATGGTTTCTGAAGGAACTCTGATCCCTGATCCCAGTACTGCGGTCTTATTGACTTTGGCTGGATGTTTGGGGCCATCGGCCTGATGTATTGACCCAAACGTCCAAGTTACCTCCACCAACCGTCACTGCAGACACTCGTCCAATGAAGACACTTCTGGCTAGACTCCTCTGGACAGCAGATGCTGTACCTGGGTCCCACTGGTTTCCACCAGTTCTGAGCTGAAGGTCCTGCTGAACATCTGATTTCAAACAGAACTAATCTTGATGCTTCTTTTATCTGCGGCACTAGGTTCCCTTGGTCGACCGGTGTGTCTACAGTCCTCAACGTTTCTTTGTGCTTCTTCAAACGAGCATGAACCCCAGTCTGCTTTCAAATCTTTGTCTGGGAGAGACCTTACTGATGCCGTAGAGCTTCTTGGCTGCTGTGGTTGACATGAAACCGTCTTTCACAGCCTCACCTTGGTAGCAGGTTGGCTGTTTATCGCCCAGTTTGAACCAACCGGTGACATTGATGATCATCAACACCTGCTTGGATGATCGTATTCATCACTGAAGTGCAGCTACAGGAACTGATGCTGGTTTGAAGGGAGTCATGCCGAATATTGATTTCAGAATTCTCTTTTGTCCGCTCTCTTTGCATTTTGTACATTGATTAACATCATTTATTCTTCTACACCCACCCAAAACATTCGCACATTACTGTATTTACCAAAAGTCCAAATACGATTAAATTGGAAAATTAGGGCTGGATTTAAAAAAAAAAAAAAAGCATCAATCTTTACTCAGAAAATGTCAATTCATCAAATCCATGAATCAGTTTTCTTTTGAGGTAATTTCTTGGTATTTTCAGGAAATAAACACTTATCACTAACATTTGTAATAAAATAATTTTTCATTCAATAATAATAGTTTTGTCAATGCTCAATTTAAAGCAGAATAATGTAAAAACAGCTTTTTCTCTAACTAAATGAAATGCATTTGAGATGGAAATTTTTAAAACTAAATATCAGAAGACATTTAGGCTAAACATCATATCAGCGAACGTTCTGTGACTCTGCAAACAATTGGAGACCAACAGTCACAGCTGAGGAACTTGGGCTACAGTTTTAAACCCGTTCAGTTTAGATTTCTTTTTCCTGTCTGAGTAAAAAAAAACAACAAAACAAAAAAAAAAAAACCCAGGTCCAGTTCTTTACCAAAATGTGCAGAAAGTCGTCCACAAGTTTACCTTTTCCTTTGACCGCAGTTCATCAAACATGTCCTGAATCTCCAGCTTCCAGTCCTCCTGGAGGGAGTGGAAGGAGTCCTGCGGCATCTCTTCCTTCACCTGCTCCTCCAGCGCCATCAGCTGCGTCAGGATGGAGCTGAAGTTGGGCCTTCGGTGCGGATCCTGGTCCCAGCATTCTGTCACACCATCAGCAGACATGACCACAACTTTCCACAAGCATCACATCGTCATAGAGCTGGACAAAGAGCGCCAATGGCTGCATTTCCATTACAACTTCATCAATTTCACAATTACACTGTTTCCATTCCATCCTAATTGTGTAAATAAACACAAACCGACTCACGCCATAAGTCTTTCAGAAACATGTGAACAATACTTTGATTGACAGCAGACACATTCACATTCCTGCCACGGCACTAGCGCTCATCGCCGTCTATCAAAGGAGACGTCGGCAGTCTCAGTCAGACCATGGAGCGGCGAGCTCCTTACATGTGGGAGGGGCTACGGATGAAGCCAACTAGGGAAATGGTGATTTTCCAGAGGAGCTGTGGATCCAACAAGTCCACATGACACGCTCAACTTCTGATGAGCCGTGTGACGCCTCTGGTGGCGCCCGCTGTGCAGCGCCCAACGCTGCCAGTTCCTACCAAGAAGTGCATCGCCAACCGTTGTTGGTCACATGACTCATTTCATTGAAAAAACGTTCTTGGTGCAAAATGAGTGCGTTCTAATGTCTCAAAAACCGCCTCCTACAAGCGAAAAAACATTTTTTTTTAAATAATCATTATTATAATTATTGCAAATCCAATGTGAGCAATTTCATAATCAAGAGAAACGCAGCTAACGCCACATCTGTTGACCTTCTCCCTCCTGCTTCCTGTTTCACTTCTTTAATGTTGCTAAGAAGGATCCCAAGACTGGAAAACTGGCCTAGACTTACGACTAAACAAATGTTTTACAAATATCCCACAAAGTCTGTAGTTTCTATTTATGTAGTTCAGGCACAAACGAAAGACAAGCTGATTCCCCGCTGGAGGTGTTCTGCTTAATTAACTCGCCGTTGGGGCGCCATCATCCATAAAACTTTAGGCCTAATAAGCACATCAGAAACCGGGCCAATGCCTAATGAACCCTCATGAGGTGATCAGCAGTGGTTTGATTCCCTCTCTTTTGTTTTTGTTTTATAACAAAAGCAGATTAGCTGACATAAAGGGAAGACAGAAAGTAAAGGCTGGAGGGGTTCTGGTCGGTACAACACCGAACACAAGAAGAGCATAAACAGATCTGACAAAGCAGCCCCAACAAAAAAAGGAGAAGAAGAAGAAGAAGGTCCTCTCCACAGCCGGTCATTACCAGCCTGCAAGGATGTCTTTTCTCTGTTGCAGCACAACTTTGTGAAGAGGCGGAAAAGCAGCTGACAGCGAAGCAAATTAGATGTGCCTCCATGAAACTCCTGTCACTGCCGTTCCTCTGCTCGGGCCGCATTTAATCCGTTTTCAGAGCCTCACCTGACATGAGCTGTGCGAAGGGCTCGGGGCAGGTGGAGGGGATGGGCAGGGTGAGTTTGTTGACAGCCACCCCGTAGGCAACAGCGAGTCCGTCGATCCCTCTGTAGGGCGCTTCTCCTGTCAGCAGCTCCCACAGCAGGACGCCATAGCTGAGGGGGGGGGAGGAAAGGGAGATGCTGAAAACATAACAGAATGGAGTTCCAGCCCCCTCTGAATCAGCTCAATATGGACCCATCACATGTTGAAATGACCGCTTTCCAAAGGCTGATGATTACATTGGAGCATATCGAACACAGCAACTTTGATGATGGCGTTTTTAGACCAAATCCCAAAACCCCCGTCTCGTTTTCAATGAAAGTTCCTGCAGAGGATTAAAAAATCACCTGAGTTGTGGACGGGACGGTTGAGCCGGAGTATGCCCGACTCTGCTTCCTGTCATCCATTGGTTTACACTCTCCGGCTGGCTCACAGCCCCTCACACCCCCTCCCTAACATTAGCGGTGCTACAGAAATGGCAGCAACATCAGATCCGTCCAGCCGTACAGTTTGGATCCAGATTCCAGCTCAGACGAGGAAAACAAAGACGTTCGTGGATCTATGTGTCTGCATCAGAATGGAGCAGAGCAGCGAGCTTGCGGCCCACCGATTGTATCACCTCCGTCGTGAGCTACAAGCTTTTTCCAATGGCAATTATTTTGGAATACCCGAGATTTTTTCTTTCTCAATTTTCTTGTGACATGTCGTCAATCATCAGAAAAATGCCACAAGAACACAATGAAAACACCCAAAAGCACAATTTTTTATTGGATCTTTTAATTCTGTTGATCAGAATTTGTGATTTGTTAGTTTTCTCCAAAAACCCACCATTAAAAGCAGAGGTGACCTCGCCTCGTCTTCTTAGTCCCCTCCCGCTGCCATCTTTTTATTTTGTTTTACTTTGTTTTTACTGTCTTCTACTTAGTTCAGTCTGAGACGTGTGTAGGATGACTGGCTGTAATTTTGATTGTTTTTTTTACTTTTGTGATTTTTATCTGAGAAAGGTGCTATAGAAATATACATTTACGTACAGCAAACATTTACAAACAAATACCAGCCGTCTAAGAGGTTTGGAAGTCCAGTCACCCGTGATGTCAGGGGCTGCTGGTGTAGGACCCAGAAATGTCGGAGAGCAGACTTTGTGGCAGAAACGTAGACATTCAATAAATGAGACTTGAATGAGACAGAAACCATGGAGAACCAAATAAAAAGCTGACACAGCAGAGCTGATGACCGGACACTGAGGAACTGAAAACTAGACCCTGCTATACACTGAGGGGTGTATTTATCGTTAATCGCAATTTTAACATGTGCAATATCCATATCACAAAAGTCCGCAACAATCCCAATAAATGGTTAACCTTAAATGTGCTAAACAATCTTATGGCAGCTTGAAGTATTTAACGAATCGAATAAATTCCTTATGCATTTGACCAATCAGCTAGAGCTCTTCACGTTGTTGACCAATCAGATGGAGGTTTTATGTTAGATGTTGCCCTCCTATAATAATTTAAGGTATTTTGACTCTTATTTAAATTAAAATTTTGCAGTGAAATGGAAACTTTTTTCTTTTTTTTTGCTATTTGTTTATGTATCACAAGTTCAAATCCCATTAAAACCTTCAAAATAAAGCAGGAAATAAAGGAATACATATGAGGAACTCCAAAAAAAAAACTTGAAGAATCTGATATTGTCTTCATACCTCTAATTTTTAAGCTCATGTTGCACCTCTGTCTATTAAATGCTGAAAGGAGTCTTAAAGGAACAACCGCTCCTTTAGTTTTAACACAAAAACATGATCCCTTCTTACGGGTTTTCTTGTCAGGAAGAATTTCTAAACGTATTTTACACTCATACTTGCTTGAACTACTGCATGATTTGGGCTTTTGTTGTCGGAACATTCTATTTTATAAAGCGGGAGCTCACAAAGCGCAGAGATCTGGACTGTGTGGTGCAGGACTTGGATCTGCCACACTGTCAATTAGCCTTCTGTCAGATCCGCTCGAGCGCTGTGGAGGCCAGCTGGGTGGAAATGCAGGTCGTAGCCTTTTAGCAGTTGCTTCTATAATTACAACTTCCACAATGCAAAACAGCTTCTCACCAGCTCACCTCACTTCAGTCGACATTTTAAGACGAGCAATGGAGGATGCACGAGAAAGAATCCATTCCTTTAGCTGTTATAATGCTTTTTTTTTGTATTTATTTTTATTACCTCCATACTGCTTGGCTTTTTCTCGCCGTGAATAAATCGGACAAAGACAACATTTGTTCTGCAGACCAGCCACGGCGTTCTGTCAGCGGTTATTTGCAAAGCACTTCAACGAGGACTCCATTCATGAAGTTCAACTTGCAGCAGAGCCGCCTCTGAAAACCCACAGCTGCCATCACCACTGAGGGAAACGGCATTTTTCATGTGTTTACAGTTACAAAAAAACTGGGAGAGAACTCCCACACGGCTGACCAATCAGCAACATCAACGGAGTGACGTCGTGTTAATGGGAAAAAGGATTACAGCCACATTAATCCATAAGTGACCACAGTGAAAGCCTAACAAAAAGGGGGGGCAAAAAGCTCTTTTGGGAAAATCTCGTTAAAAGGGGAGGGTTATTCTGGACAGAGAAACTTCTGATTTATAATTTGATGAATTAAAGTTCAAGTTTTGCTCATTTTTTTATGGCGAAGAGTTTTCTTATACACATATATTTGGTATTTATGTTAAAGTCTAAGAATAAATCAATAGTAAAAGAAATCATGTTGCAAACTTGATTGACTTAAATCGAATGGATTGAGTGTTTGGTGGTGCCCCGCCTCTTCACGCTGAGCTTTCTTCATTTAAAGATCTACCCTGAACAAAGTGAGGTTTTAACACGCCGTGGCGATTTTCTGGTGATGGCGAACATTGAAAAAGGAAAATTTCTACATTGTTGTTTTTTTGTCATTTTGCTCATTTCCGCCCCCCTCCGATGCATCGGACGTCTTTATTTTCTTCCTCTGAGCTGGCATGTGGATCAAAATTGTACGACTGGATGGCGCCCATATTGCTCGCCATTTTTATGTTATTAAATGATAAATGGCGAATACTTGTATAGCGCTTTTCTACCTACAAGGACAAAGCGCTTTACAGTCACAGTCACACACACACATTCACACACTGGTGGCCGCTCCGCTCCCGAACACTGGCGCCCGCCTGCCACCAGAGGCAAGGTGGGCTTCAGTTCAAGAACACTTCGACTCATGGGCGTGCAAGGCAGGAGTCGAATCTGCAATCTTACGATCATGGGTCGACCGCCCTACCGCTGCGCCACGGCCGCCCAAGGTTGGGGGTGTGAGCGGCTAGAAGGGGGGAGTGTGTAAACAGAAAGCTCTCAAGAGCCCAATCCCACAAGCCAGAGGTGAATATCTAATGAAGTACTGCTACTCAAAAGATGATTAGAGAGGTACTCTAACAGCATCTACGCTACAAGAGCGCGTTTGCTTTTTTCCCCTTCTATGAAACAAGAGATAAAACTGTCAGAAATGATGACACGGTGGCCATAGGGCAACAGGAGTTCTCTGTCAAAAGGCTCTCAGTCCCAACCTCAAAACCACAGACCATAGTCAGGCTGCTTTTCATGTTCTGAGTAGTCAATCAAGCACAGACACTTCTCAGATGAAGAGCTGTGGGCGGGCTCCGGTGCGAGCCCTCCTTCTCCAACCACACTGGAGACAATGGGACAGTGTGCCGCACACACGCCACGCAACAATGCACAGAGCCGCCCTTTGAAGGAACGCCATCGCGCGGTCGCAGCATCACGGCGGCAATCCATCAATTTCACCTCAATCTATTCATCACTGACACCGCCACCCCTTTCATTTTCTCCTAGTGTTTTACTTGAAATGCAAGAAATGCAGATTAATCATCAGAATATCATCTTTTTGCAAGAACTGCAGCGACTCAACAAAACATCCTGGACTCTTCTGACAGTCTTTTGTCCAAAAACTACAATTCTGTATTTTTCTGTCTGCGGACAAAGTCATTCGCACAACAACCACTGTCAGGTTTTAAAAATGTACACACTTCCAAGATGAAATGTGGATTTTTTAAATACATTATTTCAAAATTATGTATTTAATGTATGGGGGGGGGGGCTAATTTACTCTAAAATTTTAAGGAAAGTTTTTTGCTTGTTTAATTTAAGCTAGTTTTCCTAAACAAGTTATATTTGGGCTTTGAATAGAAATTTGACAAGTGAAAGTAGATTTAATCAAATATTCAATCAAATTCAAAAACCTTCTCAGCTCAACCCAACCCCAGAGTTTGGGACGGATGACGTGTGGATTCTGGCGAGGCTTTTGTCACAAATATTCTGCTTCTTTGAGCTTTCAACTATTTTTAAAGCCTGAAAATAGAGAAAAATGTCCACTGTAAGCTTAGTGTGCGTTCGCATTAGCTCTCTGGAGGATGTTTAATTGAGTGTAATTTGTGTTGGAGTGCTCTCCCACGATTCCTCACGGCATAAACAGAGACACGCATTGTGGAGGAGATGGGTGGGGTGCAGAAAAAGGTGAACTTCACTCCTTACAACATGCTCCTGTAAACACCAGCTCAGGAGATCAGTGATCAAGAGATCAAGGGTAAGGTGCCATGAAACCTTGGTGAGAAATGTGGATAACAAACTTCCATCATTTCCATCACGGCCCTGGGTTTACCTAACGCCACAGCTGCGTGGATACGGGCTGTCTGCGGGTAAATAAATGGGCAAACCTGGCTGTGACCCGCACAAAATATCTGTCAGAGACGGCTTGGTGAGTCCGTACTTGTTTTTCTATGGGCATGGCGACAGGTCGTAGTGAACGCGGATATAACACAGGAGGCCGAAGTAGGTGAGACGCAAGCATGCCCCCCTCCCCAAAACCTGGCTTTTTTAAGGACATCCCATGTGTGCAGCATGAAACAGCAGTAGTAGGACGCTTGCACCTCCTACACTTGGCTGTGGATCCTCCGGCTCGTCTCACGCCCTCACCTGTCCCCCCAACTCATCTGGATGAAGCCCATCTGCTGGAGCATTTAAACATGTAGTTGTAGAGTTAGATAAGCCAATTTTTCCCTGAGGTTTTTTTTTTTTTAGGAGTTTTTCCTTGCCGCAAAGGAGGGTCTAAGGGCAGAGATGTCCAGTTTAGTTTAGACTATGTAGTTAGTTCAGTTTAGAATTTTCCAATTGAATTCTATGTATTCATGATCCTTTTGATTTTATGTTTACCATTACCAGTACGAAGCCCATGGAGACGACTGTTGTTGTGCCTTTGAGGCTATACAAATTAAACTGAACCTTACTAACGAATAGAGGGTAGCGTAAGGACACCATCCGATAATACTACCTGTATGTCATAAGTCATAGGTTACCACACACACGACAACGGTACGTTCCATTATCATGAAATCCCTTCATGTGAACTACAAGACACACTTGGGCTTCACTCCATGTCACCCTCCCTGGGTCTGGACGAGTCAGAAACCTGCAGCAACTGAACGGTCCGACGTCCATGCGGGTAAATGTTAAGTAAGGGTTAATGGTCTTTAAGGTGTTCATTGTCAGAAACTCACTCGCGGAAGCAACCGTCCGGTTACCGTGGTCACTTAATAAAGAATAAATATTCAATCAGTCTTTTGTACTTTATTCTTCTTTTTTTTCACAAAAAGATGACTATATGTTACGTGGACTTCCAATCTCGACCGCGGCAATGGAAAGCGATCTATACATGCTGGTCATCCCGATGGGTTAAATAAAGCATCCAATCAGAGAGAAAGTTCACCTCTTACCGCTTGTTTTTGTCCAGATGATGAAGCTAAAGGTTACTTTAAAGAAGCCGGTGCAGTGATACAGAAGATTTAAGATAGGTGACCGGAACTACTTTTTGGGGCGTGCGGTTATCACTTTAAAACGCACACCAATCAGAATCGAGTATTCACCCGGACCATGGTATAACACTTTTTAATGCACACCCAGCAATCTCAATCCCAATTGAGAAAAATCCCGGACCGTGGTATAATAAGGCTTTAAAATGTTTGGTAAAGTCATGTTCAACTGAAAATCTAAAGCGAGAGGATTTAGCATCTGACAATTTACGCTCGCAACTACCAAACCAAATGCAGGAAAACAAATAAATGTGATATTTATAACGGAATACCTGGAGAGGGGAAGGATGTTCCCCTCATTCAGTACACTTTAACCAGAATCCTCCTCATGTATTCAGACTAAAAATGTGTGGCAATATGTGTGGGGAATTGAACTCTGGTTCACTTTAAGCAAAACACGTGTGTCCAGTCTAAATACCCCCTTAAGCTAGTTTCATTGACTTTTCATTTGAAGAGTGTGTTTGGTAGCAGCTCAGACAGTTGACATAAACGCTGCTTTGAACAGAAAAAGGCAGAGGACATCACACATCTGACAGGTCAAACAGGTACAATTAAATGGGGTTTAGGCTTCTCTGCTTTCTTTTGGTTCTATTTTTGTTGGGTGTTTTATGAGTTGCTTCTCCGCCTCCATCTCTCTTAGCCCTTGTGCTATCCTATGGGGTCCAGATGACCCCACCCTTACTTTGACATGTTCTCCCTACCATGACAAAGGTGGATAAAGGTGGAGAGGATATCATGTCATCCATGGACACCAGTGAAGATCACAAATCATTGAAGAAAAAAGGTTCAGCACTCTGTCTAGTGGGTCTAGATGACCCAACTCCCAACGTTACCGTGCCTTGGAGGCACGTTTAGTCCGTTTAGAATCTGTCATCAAAGCCCCTTTCACACTAAAAAAATGGCTTTCATCAAACTTTTGTGCTTTTGCTTTGACAGAAGATATTTTCAAGTAATCAATGAATAAACTGTTTGCCTTAATTGAAAATGCTAAAGTTTGCAATTGTGTCATTCATGCTAATTATTAGGAAACTCAAAAATCCCTTTAGTCTCACCTCCAGACGTCGCTGCCTTTGGAGAACGTGGACGACTTGATGACTTCAGGCGCCATCCAGGCGTAGGTGCCAGCAGTGCTCATCTTGGTGGTCTTGTGCCACTCTCTGGCCAGGCCAAAGTCGGTGATCTTCAGGGTGAGACCCTCCATACATTCATTCTCTATGGGCTGAGCCAGGAGTACTAGAATGTAGTGGGGAGGGGGGGTTATAGGAGTAGAAGAGAAAAAGATCAAAAGTTTGGTCAGGATGAAATCATCATGAAGCAGGGAAGCACAGACATGCCTCGCCTTGGTCCCTTCTGTGTCTACAGAGAGGTCGGACGTCAGAATTCAAATATTCTCACTTCCTTTCTCACTTCCTCCCCTCCTTTGGCCAATGCAATCTCCACAGACAGCTGGGACGTTTCCAAGTTTCTCATCTCACGCTTCACTTCTTCACTTTATTCATTGAAGCAGACATGCTCGGGTATCAATGGGTTTGGCGTCACGTATCAGAGCAGACAGTCACGGACACGACTGTCGCCCTCACAATGAAGAACAATTGAATAGCCACAAGTAGGAATGTGTGAACAACATGCAGATGGTTGCATTCATGTGTGCTACAAACTGCAGACAGTAGGGGAAAAAAAGAGCATGTTTGATGGTAGACTATAAATATTGCATATATCCTTTTGAAAACTGACAGGAGTGATGGCAAAACAGTCACCTGAAAAGCAGCAGACAGGAGTGTCTTGTAATAAAAAACGCCTTTATAGCTTCCCAATGATGGGCTGCTAACAGCATCAGCCCAACATGCCGCCGTGCAGCTGCAAAGCTGCAGGCATGAAGCCTTCCGCGGTGACAGACCAGTTGCATTTTGCAGTTCCCCCTTTCTGCGCCACCACCTCTTTTCCGAGCAGCTCATTACTGTATGCGTCTCATTCATGTGCACAAGAGGTGGAAGTGGCTCGACTTCCTGTCGACAGATTTTCAAATGTTTCCCCTTGAACGTCTCGTTTTGAAAAACTGCAGTGAGCTAACCTCACAGGCCAGGTAAAGGCTCAATCCAGGCTGTGGGTGGGGTGCAGCTGCAACCTGAAAGCCAGGTGAATCAACGACGGATGAGAGGCTAAGCAAATAACCGGGACAAGTACACTGGCTGCAGCCTCATAATTTACATAAACAAGGTTTTTTTTTTTTTTTTTTGGTGTCCAGGCAGTGTTGTGCAATTCTGCATTATGGGGAAGACTTGCCGAGCGAGTTTCTGAGAAAATAAAATATACTTCTGAGGACGTCAGCAGCTGCAGAGAGACTCTGTCACATGTCACAAGATGAGTGGCAGCAGTCTTCCTCTTCTGCTTTGCTGACGGAGAAAGCTCGCCTCACGATATTTGCAGTAACTTTCCAACTCGCTCGGCCCGCCCGCCTTTATTCCCCAACATTATTAGTAGAAATATGAATTTTCTGTGGCGCTAGAGTCTATGAGCCTAATCTCTTTTCAGTGCGAATAAGCCAGTCTTGCTCTGGTTCCCTTTGTCACTTACTCACACGTCCCGTGCTGCACCTCGCAGCCCGAAGGCAGCGCGTTTGACGTCACAAAGGAATGCATCACAAGAGATTGTTGTTTGCAGCGGTGGAGAGGCTGCAGGACCGGCTTCTTTCAGAATGGGTTTGTAGGACAAATTATGAGAAGACATAAAAACACGAGCGGCACAAAACAAAGACTCCAATTCACACGTCATGTCCCATTCACTTTATTTTCTGTTCACAAAAATAATAAACGATAAAACTGCAAAGATTACCAGCGGCCAAAACAAAAATTCCTCGCGGAACCTTTCAGCAGAAAGTCCATGTAGGTCCTGTTTCTGGGCCGATCCTTGGCTCTTCTTCTTTTGTCCCTGTGTCGACCAGTGTCTGGTTGAAAACAAGCTGTGGTCACTCACCCCCCACACACACACACATCCCCCTTACTTCCCGCAGAAGGCTCACTTGCCACATTGTGACCCCATTTTACTGGAAGTGACGTTGGAATCGGCCTCCGGTAGCACAACTGCCAGCGAAACAAAAAGAGCCATTCCTGTGCACAATAAAAGAACAGCTATTTTGGGAACGGGCGGGGGGGTTAGGAGAGGCCGCATGGGTCCAGACACCAACAGGGACGGACCACATGGGAGGGAGGCGGCTCTGCGAGAGCTTCACTCACCTCTGTGACAACGGAGCATGAGGGAGCACGCAGTCGAGCTGAGCAAATGTTACGATCACTGGAGCCTTTCCATGTAATAATATGCATTCTACGGTGGCCCTGAAGTGCAAATCACATCAACAAATCACTCGCCGCACAAACATTTTAAAGATCACAATAACTATTAAAGAAGCCAACAAATATTTTTAAAAACAGCATTACACTTCAGATAAGTCCGGACACCCCTGACTTACAGTTTGTGACCATGATATAAGCAGTTTATTGCCCTTCGAGGTGTCTATCATCAGCATAGACTTCCTGTCGGCCGGTACACATCTGTGTCGTCCATTACCTTCTGATACTGAACGCCATCATCCCTTGAATAATATTACTAGCTCAAAGTTTTTTGGCCGTGTCTGAATTCCTTCCCTACTCACTACATAGGCCGTTCGCCGTTTTTTAGTGTTGTCCGAATCTACAATTCCAAAATCGGGTGCTCTAGAAATTTCCCAGACGTCACTGTGAAAAACCTGTGTTCATCAATGCTCCCTAGATCGGCAAATATAGACCACAATGCATTGCGTCGGAACCATTTTTACCAAATAAATGTTTTTAAATGTAATTTTTTCATAAACCACCAACTTTTTCATCTTCAGAAGACAGTGGACTCATAATTGCCACAAAACGCTCATATCAATTAGATTTTAACTTTGTGAATTCAAAGACATCATATCCGCCGTTTAAAAAAAACAAAGAATTGAGTATGGTGTCTGAATTGCTTTTAAAATTCAGGGCACTGCATAGTGCTGCACTATGTAGTTTTTAGTAGTTAGGGGTTTGGGTGGGAATTCAGACACAGTCGTAGTTTTAGTTATGTTACAAGTGGAGACATAAGCTAGTCAAGACCGTCCAGGACGTGTAAAGTTATTAAAATACTTCTGCATTTAGCAAACTGCATTTCCATCACACATATGTGCAAAACTTTACTTTGCAAATGAACACAAACCAACTCACGCGATAAGTCGTTTAGAAACATGGCGACGGATGTGAACAACACTTTGATTCACAGCAGATCCATTCAAATTTCCGCCACGGCACTAGCGCTCATCATCATCTACCAAAGGAGACATCGGCCTCTTCTTCAGGCCGTGGAGCGGCGAGCTCCTTACATGTGGGAGGGGTTATGGGTGAAGCCATTTTGGTAATTGGTGGTTAGTGATTTTACAGAGGACCTGTGGATCCGACAATTCCACATGACACGCCCCACCTTTTGATGAGCTGTGTGGTGCTGTGGGACCTTCTGGTGGCGCCCGCTGTACAGCGCCCAAGACCGCCAGTTTCTAACAAGAAGCGCTTCGACGTCCCGTTGTTTTGTCAAGTGACACATTTAATTCCAAAATGCGTTTCCTTTGCATTTTTGCGAAATATGTCAATTTCAATAAGCCTATAAAAAAACCCTCCTCCCAGAGCAAAAACCTTTTTGTCGATATATGCACGTTTTTTCAAAATTGTTGTGTTTCCATTTATTATTGCAAATCCAATTTGTGCAATTTCATAATCAATGGAAACACTGCTAGTGTTGGATAGAGTTAGAACTTCTGTTAGAATATTTAAAATAAAATGAACATATCTTGATCATGACCTTGTTCCAGCCAAGTGCATTAGAAATCATGGTCATGGGTTTGCTTCCTGAATAGTTCAGCAGTAGACAACGTTGAATGTTGGATGTGGATGACAGCACCAACTTCTGACACTGTCATTGAAAACTAATTTTCAGTTTTAAAATCCATTAATAATCCTCAAGAGGAATTAAAAAAAAAAACAAATTAGCTATTCGAGAGACACAATACATCCTAGTTTACAGGAACAGGCAGAACAAACAGCTGTAAAACCGACGAGAGAAGAACATTTCTTTACCGACACTGGATCCGTTTGTTGCTTTTGTAAAGATGTGGATGTTAAAGTGGCTATCAGGAAGAATTCAATAAAAGATAAGAATTCAGGTAAAGCGAGCTATCCAGACTTTGGACAATTTTCCAGACAGCATGTAAATGGTAAAATGGACAATGGCGTTTGCTTGTACGGCGCTTTTTCTACCTTCCTTGAAGGCCCAAGGTCACAGTCCCATTCACACGCCACCGAACACTGGCGTCCACCTATAGCCATCAGAGGCAGGATGGAGTCCAAGGACACCTCGACACATGGGCGGGCAAGGCAGGAATCAAACTGATCAGAGATTGACTGCCCTACCGCTGCTCCACAGCTGCCCTCATTGGCATGTGTTGTATTACTGTTAACTGAAAGACAGAAAGCCCCTGGATTGGGTCCTGTGATGCCTCTGAGCTTAAATGAGGAGGTATCTGGGGGTAGAAGACCACGTCAAGTATGAACTATTGCAAAAGTCAGCAGCCACACAAATCGTGGGTCGTCACAGCATCATAAGTCAAACATAAATAGCAAATAAACTCAGAAATGGATGGGTCTGCTGTACCTGTTCATGCACAGATGGTTTCACAACTCCTGCATGCAACCAAGCACAAAAACAATAGACACTAAAGCGCTTCAGCAGCCTGAGCACACATGCAGCACATTCTTTTTCCACTTCCTGAGCAAAGGGCGAGTGCATCCACAGTTCAGCCCTTGTTTGGCTTTTGCCCTCTTCCCACCGCCATCACACTGATGGCGATCACGGCATTAGTCAGCTGTTTGCCGGTAAGCAAGCGGCAGCTCGCAGACTCCAAATCAGCCAGTGACCCATATTAAATACAGCATAACCCTGCACTAAAAGGTTTCAAAGTGTGAGGCAAGAAACGCTAATCTGGATTCCAATTTACAAGAAACAGAATTACGGGAAAGATTGATAAATGCAAAATGTCTTCTAATCTCTGGGGTTTTGTTTTTACTTTCCTCATGCAGAAAATGCCTACAAACCCAAAGAAAGACTGGTATAGATGTGCAAAATGAGGGTTTGAAACCTGCATCCTTTGCTATCTGGCACATGTTTCTCATTTAGGAGCTTCGACACACGAACCTGAACAGAACCTCAGTCTCAGTAACGAGCGTCGTAACAAGATCGGTCTTGTCCGGACAAAACATCTCCCTGACAGAGACCAAACTAACAATGTCACCACAATCGCACTGCGACTGGGTTGCCGTAGCAACTGCCCTCTGTTTGATATTGTTTGTAAAAAGAAAGGTATCAGTGGCAAGGCACGCTTCCTTGCCAACAGCGGTTAGATTCAGGTTTGGTGCTGAGCGCTGACTCAGCTGCAGTTAAGTTAGTAAAAGTTTCTGACTCAGAGATTTTTGCATCAGACCTCTGTCCCCGCTTTCTGAGGAATTAGGCAAATGGCAGAAAGGGACTTATTTCAAATTCTCTGGATTCTCTCGATTGTCTGCAAGTTAAAAATATTTTTAGAAGACAAAAGATTACCAAAAGATTGCTTATTTTCCTAAAATAATTCATTTCATTCATTTCTGGTTCTGCTTTAATCCTGTGGATGGTGGCACCTCGTAGGTTTGTTTTTGAAAATTACAGGACAACTGTCCTGTTTTGAGTTAGGCCACATACTCGACCCAGTTTCAGAAGTGTGTAACATTCCAACAGGCAGAACCGTTGTTACGGTACACCCACAACAATTCAGGGTGCCATTTATAAATACAAATGCAAACAGTCACAGATTTGCTGCTTCCCTCACCTCAGTATTTGAAAGACTAAAGATAAACTTGGAGGAAAAAAAGATGTTTTTGGAAAAAGCCATCTTTTTCGTTGTCTTCATCTCTTTTGTCTCTCAGAGTATTTTGTTGTTGTGTGAATGAATCTTTACATGCAAATGCTACTGAAGGCCTGGAGTTTGTCCAAACATGCAAAGCATGCAGTGTCTAGTACTATATTTGTAAAACTAGAGGCGGTGTCACTTTAAGGACACACCCACTAATGTTCAGGTGAGTAATACACTTTACAAGATTCACTCATTGATGTTTTTGCTGCTGTTGTTATTCCCACCTGTAAAGCCTAGATGCAAATAGAATAAACGTCAAACTCTGCACTTTAAAAGCTGTTGTACATTGTATGGCTGAAAAATAAACGTAACCCTCGTGCTATCCTATGGGGTCCAGATGACCCGATCCTTACATTGACGTGTTCTCCCTACCATGACAAAGGTGGTGTCAGGAATGATCACAGGGCTGGACTCAGAAGCAGAGAATTAGTGGTTTTAATTTCTTGTAGAGGCTTTAGCAATAGCTCTGAAAATAACCAAACAACCTGGCACAGGACAAAGGGAGACTGAGACTATTTAAGACATGAGGGAGGGAACACAGATGGAACCAATCAGAGGAAATTACACAGTCACACCTGTGGGGAACAGACAAGAGCAGGAAGGAACAAGGCCTGAAACAAGAGGAGTGTTAATGTTTCAAAATAAAACAGGAAGTGCAACACGAGACAACACAGATGACAGACAGACCAGAAGTGCACAACTCAGGACAAACGATAAGAATGACAAGACATGACAATACCCCCCCCTCAAGGACCGACACCAGGCGGTCCAGAACCACGTGACTTAAAGAAGTCAGTCAGGAGAGATCTGTCCACAATGAACCGTTCAGGAATCCACTGCCGCTCCTCCGGACCATAACCCTCCCAGTCCACCAGAAACTGCCGACCTCGACCCCTGTTCCGGACAGACAGGATCCTCCGTACTGTATAAACCGGACCACCCCCCACCATTCTGGGTGGAGGAGGGGGTACTGAGGGGGGGACCAGGGGACTCTCCACCACCGGCTTTATCTTGCTAACATGGAAGGTGGGATGCACCCGGAGGGATCGAGGCAGACGAAGGCGAACCGCAGCCGGATTGATGACCTTGGAAATCGGAAACGGACCCACAAACCGTGGAGCCAGTTTTCTGCAAGGAACGTGCAGGTTGAGGTCCCTGGCTGAGAGCCAGACCTTCTGTCCGGGTCGATAGATGGGAGCGGGGCGCCTCCTGCGATCCGCAGCCGTCTTGACCCTGTCCTGTTGGCGGACCAGGACCTGTCGGGCAGCCGCCCAGATGCGACGACAGCGGCGAACCAGGGCGTGGGCAGATGGAACAGATACCTCTGGCTCCAGATCTGCAAAGAGGGGAGGTTCATAACCAAACACACACTTGAATGGTGAGAGCCCCGTGGCCGAGGTAGGCAAGGTGTTGTGGGCGTACTCCACCCAGACCAGGTGCCTGCTCCATGATGAGGGGTTCTGGGAGACCAAACACCGAAGGCCGGTTTCCAGTTGCTGGTTGAGGCGTTCAGTCTGGCCATTTGATTCCGGATGATACCCTGAGGTCAGGCTGACCGTGGCGCCAATGAGCCGGCAGAACTCCTTCCAAAACCGGGACACGAACTGAGGCCCTCGGTCTGAAACAATGTCTTTAGGGAAGCCATGGTATCTTACTATTTGGTTCATTATAATTTCTGCTGTAGCCTTGGCTGATGGCAGTCTTGGCAGGGCAATGAACCTGACCATCTTTGAAAATCTGTCTACGACAGTTAAGACAGTGGTGTGACCACGTGAGACCGGGAGGCCCGTGACAAAGTCCATTGATATTTCAGCCCAAGGCCTGGAGGGAATGGGAAGCGGTTGAAGGAGTCCCATGCGGTTTCTGGTGGATGTCTTGTTCCTGGCACAGACTGAACATGCAGAGATGTACTCCCGGACCTCCAGCTCCATTCGTGGCCACCAGAACCTCCGGGAGATGGCGTGCATAGTCCGCCGGACTCCCGGATGGCAGAAAAGCAGTGAGGTGTGGGCCCAGTGAATCACCCTCGAGCGTAAGGTCTGAGGAACAAACAGGCGATCTTTCGGGCATCCACTGGGCAACTGCACCCCACTGTTAGCCTGCTTAACCTCTTTTTCTATCTGCCAAGTCACCGCTCCAACCACACAGGTCAGTGGAAGGATTGGCTCAGGTTCCTTGGGAGCAGGCTCGGGGTCGTACAGACGAGACAGGGCATCCGGCTTGGTGTTCTTGGACCCCGGCCTGTAAGATAGAGTGAAAGAGAACCGATTAAAGAAAAGTCTCCACCTGGCCTGGCGAGAATTAAGTCTCTTTGCATTTCGGATATACTCCAGATTTTTATGGTCCGTCCAAACAATGAAGGGGTGTTCTGCTCCTTCCAACCAGTGCCGCCACTCCTCCAGCGCCACCTTAACTGCCAGCAGCTCCCTGTTGCCGACGTCGTAGTTGCGTTCTGCCTTGGACAGTCGCCTAGACAGGTACGCACAGGGGTGCATTTTCCCGTCTTGCTCGGACCGTTGGGAGAGGACCGCCCCAATTCCCTCATTGGAAGCATCCACCTCCACTACAAACTGCCGGCGAGGGTCGGGCAGGGTGAGCAATGGAGCAGATGAGAAGCGTCTTTTCAGAGTCTGGAAGGCGGCCTCTGCCTCTGATGTCCACCGGAAACTAACATGGGGAGACGTGAGAGCATGGAGAGGGGCAGCAATGGTGCTGAAGCCCCGGATGAAGCGCCTATAGAAGTTTGCAAACCCCAGAAACTGCTGAAGTTTCTTGCGGCTCATGGGTGTCGGCCAGTCCGTCACAGCACTGACTTTGGCAGAGTCCATCTCAACCTTCCCTGCTGAAACCACAAACCCCAAAAAGGAGACAGTTGAGACATGAAACTCGCTCTTCTCTGCTTTCACGTACAGGTTGTTCTCCAGAAGACGCTGAAGAACTGCGGTAACATGAGATCTGTGAGAGTTCAAGTCAGGGGAATAAATGAGGATGTCATCCAGATAGACATACACAAAGTGATCCAGGAAGTCTCGAAGAACATCATTAATCATGGCCTGAAATACAGCAGGAGCGTTGGTGAGACCAAACGGCATAACTAAGTATTCGTAATGGCCTTTAGGAGTGTTGAATCCCGTCTTCCATTCGTCCCCCTCCCGAATTCTGACCAAGTGATAAGCGTTACGAAGGTCAAGTTTTGTAAATACCTTGGCCTGCTGGAGCTGGTCAAAGACAGAGGTCATAAGAGGCAAGGGGTATCTGTTTTTTATTGTTATGTTGTTTAGAGCACTGTAGTCGATGCAGGGCCTGAGGGTCCCATCTTTTTTACCCACAAAGAAAAAACCAGCACCCGCTGCCGAGGAGGAAGGACGGATGAGGCCCGCTGCAAGTGATCCATCTATGTAATCATTCAGTGCCTGTCGTTCTGAAGCAGATATAGAGTAAAGATGCCCCTTAGGAATGGTGGAACCTGGAACAAGATCAATGGCGCAATCATAAGGGCGATGCGGTGGAAGACTCAGAGCCTTTGACTTACTGAAGACCTCTTCCAGATGATGGTAACAGGAAGGCACTTTACTCAGGTCCGGGGTCTCTGAACCTGAAGCAGAATGGACAGAGATGGGTTTACTGACCATTGTGTGTCGTTTTCCAGTGGTGATGGGATGACGGTGTTTATCACATTCAGGCCCCCATCCCAGAATTTTCCCAGTTGACCAGTCAACCTGGGGGCTATGTTTACACAGCCATGGATAACCCAGGACCAGAGTCTTAGAGGGGCATTTGAATAAATAAAAGTTCATGATTTCCTGATGTTCACCTATGGATAGCTTGAGAGGTTCCGAGATGTGTGTAATATTAAACAATCCTCTTCCATCAAGACCACTGGCCTGGATGGGTCTTTCAAGGAGGTGAGATTTCAGTCCCAATCTGTCAGCCAGTTCCCAATCCAATAAACTTTCATCAGCGCCTGAGTCTATGAGAGCTGTGAGTCCTGTGGTGTTGCCGTGATGAGTTACCTCTATGGGCGTCAGGCTCCGGGTGGATTTAACAGCAGTGGTGACTTGACTCACCGATGCCGGTGTCTTCATAGGGCAGGAGGAGACGAGATGGTTAAGCTCCCCGCAGTAGTAACACCGACCTTCCCGCTGGCGGCGCTGCCGTTCCTCAGCAGAGATCCGCGCCCGGCCCACCTGCATGGGTTCTTCACCACTGTCCGCTGAAGAAAAGCGATGCAGATCGGGAGGAAAACGGCGGAAACCTCGTCCAGCTGAATCAGCCCTGTGAGTAGACCCCTCCCCTGAGGGTCTGCTGCTCCGCAGGCAGGACAATTCATGAATCCGGTTATCCGTACGGATGGCGAGAGCAATGAGGGAATCCAGATCTTGAGGTAAATCCAGTGGCACGAGCTGCTCCTGGATGCGCGGCGCCAGCCCCTTCAGGAAGACGTCATACAGCGCTGTGGAGTTCCACCCGCTCTCTGCCGCTGACGTGCGGAAACGGATGGCGTAATCACAAACAGATTCTCTACCTTGTCTTATGTTGGTGAGTTCTTGCGCCTTCTCCCGGCTGGTTGATACCGGATCAAAGGTGATCTGTAGGGTATGTTGGAAGGCAACGAGGGATGAACAGATAGGAGAGTTGCGAGCCCACTCTGCCATGGCCCATGCACGAGCCCTCCCCGAAAGATGAGAGATCATGAAAGCAATCCTGGCTCTGTCAGACACAAAGGCATGGGGTGAATGTTCAAAGTGAATGGAGCAGTCGGTTAGAAAGTTCTTACACATTCCCAGCTCTCCAGAGTAACGTTCTGGTGGGGCAATCTTAATTTCCGAACTCCTAGCAGGCATGGCAGAAGAGGGAGCTGGGGCTGGTGTAGAAAGATCAGGTGGAGCGGAGGTCCTGGACTGACCCAGATGGAGATCCTGTACTTGGGTGGAAACCTGGACCATATGGAATGCCAGAGTCTTCTGGAAGTCCTCCTGCTGGGAAAGGCGGGCTTCCAGGCGTTGCAGAATGGCTGTGAGACTGCTGCTCTCTGCTGAGTCCATACGGGCCAGGTCCAGACAGCATGTAAATGGTAAAATGGACAATGGCGTTTGCTTGTACGGCGCTTTTTCTACCTTCCTTGAAGGCCCAAGGTCACAGTTCCATTCACACGCCACCGAACACTGGCGTCCACCTATAGCCATCAGATGCAGGATGGAGTCCAGGGACACCTCAACACATGGGCGGGCAAGGCAGGAATCAAACTGATCAGAGATTCACTGCCCTACCGCTGCACCACAGCTGCCCACATTGGCATGTGTTGTATTACTGTTAACTGAAAGACAGAAAGCCCCTGGATTGGGTCCTGTGATGCCTCTGAGCTTGAATGAGGAGGTATCTGGGGGTAGAAGACCACGTCAAGTATGAACTATTGCAAAAGTCAGCAGCCACACAAATCGTGGGTCGTCACAGCATCATAAGTCAAACATAAATAGCAAATAAACTCAGAAATGGATGGGTCTGCTGTACCTGTTCATGCACAGATGGTTTCACAACTCCTGCATGCAACCAAGCACAAAAACAATAGCAGCCTGAGCACACATGCAGCACATTCTTTTTCCACTTCCTGAGCAAAGGGCGAGTGCATCCACAGTTCAGCCCTTGTTTGGCTTTTGCCCTCTTCCCACCGCCATCACACTGACGGCGATCACGGCATTAGTCAGCTGTTTGCCGGTAAGCAAGCGGCAGCTCGCAGACTCCAAATCAGCCAGTGACCCATATTAAATACAGCATAACCCTGCACTAAAAGGTTTCAAAGTGTGAGGCAGGAAACGCTAATCTGGATTCCAATTTACAAGAAACAGAATTACGGGAAAGATTGATAAATGCAAAATGACTTCTAATCTCTGGGGTTTTGTTTTTACTTTCTTCATGCAGAAAATGCCTACAAACCCAAAGAAAGGCTGGTATAGATGTGCAAAATGAGGGTTTGAAACCTGCATCCTTTGCTATCTGGCACATGTTTCTCATTTAGGAGCTTCGACACACGAACCTGAACAGAACCTCAGTCTCAGTAACGAGCGTCGTAACAAGATCGGTCTTGTCCGGACAAAACGTCTTCCTGACAGAGACCAAACTAACAATGTCACCACAATCGCACTGCGACGGGTTGCCGTAGCAACTGCCCTCTGTTTGATATTGTTTGTAAAAAGAAAGGTATCAGTGGCAGGCACGCTTCCTTGCCAACAGCGGTTAGATTCAGGTTTGGTGCTGAGCGCTGACTCAGCTGCAGTTAAGTTAGTAAAAGTTTCTGACTCAGAGATTTTTGCATCAGACCTCTGTCCCCGCTTTCTGAGGAATTAGGCAAATGGCAGAAAGGGACTTATTTCAAATTCTCTGGATTCTCTCGATTGTCTGCAAGTTAAAAATATTTTTAGAAGACAAAAGATTACCAAAAGATTGCTTATTTTCCTAAAATAATTCATTTCATTCATTTCTGGTTCTGCTTTAATCCTGTGGATGGTGGCACCTCGTAGGTTTGTTTTGAAAATTACAGGACAACTGTCCTGTTTTGAGTTAGGCCACATACTCGACCCAGTTTCAGAAGTGTGTAACATTCCAACAGGTAGAACCGTTGTTACGGTACACCCACAACAATTCAGGGTGCCATTTATAAATACAAATGCAAACAGTCACAGATTTGCTGCTTCCCTCACCTCAGTATTTGAAAGACTAAAGATAAACTTGGAGGAAAAAAAGATGTTTTTGGAAAAAGCCATCTTTTTCGTTGTCTTCATCTCTATTGTCTCTCAGAGTATTTTGTTGTTGTGTGAATGAATCTTTACATGCAAATGCTACTGAAGGCCTGGAGTTTGTCCAAACATGCAAATCATGCAGTGTCTAGTACTATATTTGTAAAACTAGAGGCGGTGTCACTTTAAGGACACACCCACTAATGTTCAGGTGAGTAATACACTTTACAAGATTCACTCATTGATGTTTTTGCTGCTGTTGTTATTCCCACCTGTAAAGCCTAGATGCAAATAGAATAAACGTCAAACTCTGCACTTTAAAAGCTGTTGTACATTGTATGGCTGAAAAATAAACGTAACCCTCGTGCTATCCTATGGGGTCCAGATGACCCGATCCTTACATTGACGTGTTCTCCCTACCATGACAAAGGTGGTGTCAGGAATGATCACAGGGCTGGACTCAGAAGCAGAGAATTAGTGGTTTTAATTTCTTGTAGAGGCTTTAGCAATAGCTCTGAAAATAACCAAACAACCTGGCACAGGACAAAGGGAGACTGAGACTATTTAAGACATGAGGGAGGGAACACAGATGGAACCAATCAGAGGAAATTACACAGTCACACCTGTGGGGAACAGACAAGAGCAGGAAGGAACAAGGCCTGAAACAAGAGGAGTGTTAATGTTTCAAAATAAAACAGGAAGTGCAACACGAGACAACACAGATGACAGACAGACCAGAAGTGCACAACTCAGGACAAACGATAAGAATGACAAGACATGACAGGTGGATACAGGTGGAGAGGATTTCATGGAATCCATGGACACCAGTGAAGATCACAAATCATTGAAGAAAAAAGGTTCAGCGCACTGTCTAGTGGGTCTAGATGACCCCATTCCTAGGATGCCAAGGATGGAACAAGGGCTAATAACATTTAGCCTCAAAAGCAAAAGGGGTTTATACAAATATAGACATTATAACAGTAAAACGTGTCCAACACAAGAGGTTATCAGCTGTTGGCTCAGCTGCTGGAAAGGACATGTGAAGATAAAAATGTAAAAAGCAACTAGAATCTTGTAGAGGGAGAACAGTCACAAAAACAAAAAGTATGAAAGTGTCCCAAAGTGCATTTAAAGTAGTTCTGTTCATTGATACACTGTTGGGTTGTTGATTGAAGCAAAGAGCAGTTGATCGTCCAAAGCTTTCAGCTGGCTGCTCTGTTACATACGCCTAAGTTTGACAAGCTATATAATTTAGCTTTGGCACCACCTGTTTGATAATCTGAAGTTAAGAGGACTGGTATGCACTTCTAATAACAGATGATCATTTGAATAAGTGTTCCATACAAACTTTTGTCACACTAGGAACGCACCATCATTTCAGAAAATATTGTTTAAGACAGATAATTGTATATAAAGCTATTGTAGGCATTGGTCGACATCTAAAACTTTCAATGTTGGTTTGTCAAGCAGCATTAGTGAGTTTCAGGAAAAAAACAAAAACAATCATTTCAAATAGTAGGTACGAGGCCGGCACAATAAATCGCAAATGTATCGTTATCGTGATACCAGCCTGTGCAACACGCATATGTCGCAAGAGAGAGCGTAAATTGCGATGGTCACGTTAACACACATGCTAAAACAATCTCATAGCAGCTTGAAGTAATTACCAAATGAAATGCAGCCCTTTACACATTTGACTAATCAGATGGACCCCTTAAATCTTAGATGCCCCCTTATGACATTTGGAGTACAAGTAAAGTTATGTTGGCTTGTTTTAAAAAAGCTGTTGCAGTGAAATGGAAATGATGCATTAGCTGTTTTTAGTTTCGATTGTTGTTCATGTATTGAAAGTCAAATCACAGTATTGATCAATAATATCCCACTTCGCAAGTTTTCCTTATTGTGTAGCCCTAGTAAGTAAAGTATTAATCTTAAAACAGGAGGCTCATTTTCCATCTATCTTCTTATCCCGCTTTGTCCTGGTCAGGGTCCCGGGGTCTCCAGACCCTACATCAGCTTCTTCAAGGCAAAGACAGGACTCCCTGCACAGTCTGCACATCCACAATAATGCCTAAAGGCTGTGTCACACAGCCACTACGTACTTTTTGCACATTTTCCAGGTCTAAAATTGTGGTCTTTCATGATCCTTGCGTGATACAACATGCTGTATTTAATGTGGGTCAGTGTTTCTTGTGTTTGTCATTCATCAATGTGCGCAGACATTTATGTTTGTGGTTTAAGGCGCTTCATGTCTGATAACTGTCCAAATGATGGACAAATGTCATTATCCAATCAGTGATGTGCCATAATACGCACTTTTTCCTGTTTCTTCTTTGTGTCATTTTTAACATTTAATTTCAATTTCTAAAACATTTCATTTTGATGTCCGAAACGTTTTATTTTGTTATTTTGTAATTTTGTTTTTGGTCTCTTTCTTTCTTTCTTTGGAATATTTATAGTTAAAGAAATTTTGTTTTGATTGCTAAAAGGTAAAGTTGTTTTATTTCTTTGACTTTTTTAATTGTTGTGATCTTTATGATGGGTTGAGTGATATTTTTTATTTGATTTAACCTTCAGGGCCACCGTAGTTAACAATTTAACACTTGGGTTTTTAACATACCGTAAATCATCAACGCGATCCCCGAGAATAAGCTTATTCAGAAAGGTGGCTTTTCTTTCCGGCACTTCACACCTTAGCAGTGCTGCATTTTAGCGCGAGGCTCCTTTACTCCACTTAGGAACTCTGCTGGAATTATGTTCATTGCGTTACCGGTTGAAAGTTACGGTAGACAAAAGACTGTAAACACTGGAGCTAAAGCTCCGGTGTTAAAGGATCTAAAGAGTTTTGTTTCATCCGCCCCAAATGCCACCAGCACGGGGCGTGTGTGCACAGGGTGCATGCGCGCGGACTCAAACTGAACGACTCAGATGTACAGCCCTTCTTATTGGAGGTGTGTTACGCCTACCACACATATTGGAATGAGTTGCAGAGAAATGTATATATTTTTTCCAAAGAACGGCTGGACGCATCGTGAATACTTTTTTGGCGCACCATTGAAAAATCCAGTCCCACTCAAGTGTATAACTTTCATATCACGCACATGTCACGTTGAAATTACGTACTTGACGCACAAATAACTATTGAATTGCATATAAACAGCGCAACAATCACACCCGGTTCATGTTCTAAGTTACATTTTTGTGTTCTTTGCATGGTTTATTTGTACTTCTTCCGCGGTATAACGTGGTTCATTCGTGATACATCTGTGAAAATTTCACGTAAAACCACAACTGTTTTTCCACGTATGACCAATTTTTATTGGCCATGTGCAAAATATATGCTGTGTGACATGGCCTTAAGAGTCCATTTTAGCCTCACCAATCAACTTATGAAACACGTCAACGGACGGCCTGCAAAAAGCCAAACCTGTACAGGAAGAACATTCAAACTCCACGCACAAAGGACCCAACTGGGATTCAAACCCGGGCCTTCTCACTGTGAGACAACAGTGCATAAAAGTGTGTGTCCCTATTTAAGTCATAATCTCATCAATTCCAGAATTCTTGAGTTTGTGTTGAGAATGCTCCATTGTGAGTCTACAGAAGCTAAAGAGCAGAGGCTTTCAGAGGTATGACAGCGTGCCCAAGGACATGTGAGTAACTGTTAAACATTCAGAGCATGCGATAAGCGAGGCTGCAGCCTTTCTTCCCTCTGCACCTCACTTCATCATCTCCTCTCTGTAGTTCTGCAATAGAGCTATATCTCCATCTCTGCCTGCATTTCTCCATTATTCCTCCAGTGTTCTATGGAGGTCAGGCCCAGTACAGGTAGGATTTTTACAAATATTACGGACTAGTGATGACAAAAAAAACTGGAATTAAAACTGTACCTGTTTTCCACAAGCTGTCTTTTTCATGTTTTGAATGTTTAAATGTGTATTGTAAATGTAATTTATTGTTTCCTCCTTGCCTTGAAAAAGAGATTCTTAATCTCAATTGGACATTTCCTGTGCTATCAAAGGTTAAATAAAAATAAATATAAACTACTCTACAGCTTTATGTGCCTTTTTCCAAAGCTATACAAAACTACTGCTGAAAAAACAAGAAAAAACATTCCAACTTTTTCCTAAATTCAGCATTTTTTAAAAGCTACCCCAAAATATCTAATTTTGGTTTTGATGTCGTCAAAAAGGTCCAGCTAAGCCTGACCCCCTTTAGGTCCCTCCTCTCTCTCTCTGCTCCCGGCCCTGTCCTTGTAGGCGTGGGGAGAATTCATGCAGGGCGGGGGCTTTCCCCAGGAAGAACGGGAGCTTTGTCCCCTGAGGGACAAGGCCATAGGCTGACGGGCAATGTGGCAATATCTGAGCAGAGTAGAAGTGAGGGAGAGGGAGGGACGGCAGAGACAGAATCCCAGCAGACACTTTCACTGATGTGGACTTTCTTCAAACACTCCAGGGGCTGAGCTTCCATTAGGGATGCGCCAAACTGCATTTTTGTCCACATCCAATAAGCTGTCAACTTTCAAATACACTCGCCAGTGTTAATGTTTTATCTTCCATGTTTCAAATCTATTAAAAAAAACATGTTAAAACAACTCACACTTTCATTTTTAGGACCTCGCTCAAACCAAATCAGCACAAAACAAAAGACACAACAATGTATCTACTCAATGATCAGCCTATTAACGATTCACCCCAATGAAAATAATGTTTTTAAGTTTTTAACATGTTCTTGTGGCATTTTTCTCATGACGGATCACTAATAAAGACAAATTAAGCTCAAAATAGCATTTTTTGAGTCTTTCTTTGTTCAAATCACGGAGAATCAGGAGGAGATGAAAAAATGCTGCTTGAAAAGGATCTTACTTGTAACAGGAAAGGGGAAGGTGGGCGGGGCTGCTCTGCACCAAAGGTCCCGCCCACAACTCAGAGGAGAATTTCTAATGAAGCTCTGCAGAAACTATGTCCTAGAAAACGACACAGGTTTTTTTTTAATTTTGGATGGAAAAAAACAAAACAAAAGACCACCGGAAAGGGTTTAAAATAGATCAAAATAGGATTAGAGTGGGTCTTTAAAAAAAATAAAATAAAATAAAACATTAGGATAATCAACCACAGAAAACAGTTTCAGCTTCTTACCAGCCATCAAAAGGTTGAATCCAGTCAGGCTTTCGCTGTTTGAAAACTGCCAAACCGACGGTCGGCCGTTACCTTACACACAGGTCAAATTTAAACCACTGCTTCACTAATAAACCACTAGCTTGAAGTTTTCACTCCAGCTCAAGGAGCCTTCCCCAGCAGAACTTCCTAAAAACCGTACTACTGTGAGCCGATGTGAGCGCTTCTGCTGGTGGGTAAGAAAAGTGAGCATAGAAGATGTACCGAGCAAACGGGTGGAGGAACCCAAGCCACAGACTCAGGCTTGGGTCACATGACCAACTTTTTATATCCAAATAAAGCTCAATTTATATCCCAATAACAATATCCATACAATAAAGCAATTCTGTTTATACATTCAACAAATACTTTATATTAAACACCGTTTGATACCAGACAAAGGTATAAGGTACTACATAGTTCTTTTATTTAGAACCTTATTCCAAGTATTTCAACAAGTCCCATTAAAATCCTGTGAAATAAAGTAGTACTACCCCACTTCATAACAGGGTGAGGATGCAGACACACTGTCTGGACTTTCTGTAAACCTTTAAGTTGTCACTACACGCTGCTTTAGAGAAAGAAGTTGGTGAGTTGGAGTCTTTGTTGGCTCCAGGAGCCCGCATAGCTCATAACTAACTGTCGTCTGGTCCAGATCGGTCTTATATCAAAACCACATCTATGCGACACATCTCTCGGTTTGGGTTTGCTGATCATCTTGATTAAAAATTATTCTGGTCAAAAATGCATCAGCTAACATCTTCCTCAATGTTTGAATGTATTGTTGCATGAGGTGCCTTCTGTCGTGAAATAGTCCTTCTAGTCGTGTCGTCAACATCAGCGTCTCATACATATATTTTCTATCAACCAGACAATATGTATTTCAGTAGCCCTGTGATACTGAAAAGGATTCAGCGGGTTGAGAAAACGGATGGATGGAATTGATTTCACCTGTGAGTACCTGTGGTTACATTTTCTGCTCAGTTTACGCGAGACAGATTTATTTTTCTTTTGAAACAAAGCCCTTCTTCAGTTTAAACCAATTAAAAAGCTTTTTATAACCAAGCAAAGTTAGATGTGGAAAAGAATTTTCAAAAAACATTTTTTTTTATCAAATAGACATGAATAATAAATTGAATTGTGAATTTTTCTATGAAAATTGAGTGGATTTTGAATTTTGACAGGGACAACTAGCGCTGGTAAGAAAAAGCTTCACGTGATCAAAGCTTTATACCGTGTGTTTGGGCAACATTTGTGTCAATTTGAAAAATCCCAAAGTAAAAGGCGGTTATAACAAACAACCTCCTGGCGAGATGAAATATTATGTTGGGTTCCTCTGCTTTGGCCGACAGTTGCTACGAGGTGTAGCTCATGTAAAACAACCAAACAGACCCTGATGGTAAAAAGGCAAAAGGTTTTTTTCAACCATCTAAAGTGTTTTAGGATTATCCACCGGAACAGGTGAATCACAGAAAACAGAGTAAATGAAGCTCTAAAACATGAGGAAAAAGATGCAGCAGATTCTCTAATGTAAGAAAAACGTGTGTCCTCAATAATCCTGTCTACAATTAATGTAAGTTTGAAACAAAAAGCAGTTTGTCGAATAGTCTTAATGACAGAAAGAATAGGACTGTTGGGTAGTAAAGCGTCATAAATTGACCTTCAGTTCAAGTCTCTGGCAAAAGAAATTTAACTGATCAATTTTTAAATTCTGCATGTAAAAATGGGCTAAAACTTGAAAGTATTCTAATACTGACTTTCACGGACATTGTGATTTCTTTTTAACTCTTTGAAACCAGAGCTTTAGCTCCAGTATTTACATTCTTTCCACTACTGAAACTCTACAACCGTTTATGCAATTACAGTCATTCCTGCAGATTCTAAAGCAAAGCTGCTTTGCGTTGATATGCAGCATTTTACGTTAGCAGTCAAAGAGGGCGTGTTATTTAGATGGTTATCTCCGGTTTTAAACAGTCTATATTGTGCTTTTCTTAAGACTTTCAGAGTAAACTATATCCATATCTATGATCGTGTACTACTTTTGGCAAACTAAAGAACGAACCTTTTATTAAATATGAGTTTTTTTTCCTCCCTAGAAGTAAGACGACTCCATCTCTGAGGCTCCGCCTTTCTCTCCATGTGGGTGTCAACCTAGAGTCGGCCTTGGAAGCATGTCTGCGTTTCTCCCACGAAAACAAACATCTGAACTTTTGCAAAGATGGATGTGCGTATTATGGATATAAAATGAAAGTGTTTTGGCGATCACCGCTAGCTCCACTGAGAAAGTGGGGGTGTGTGCTAGGCTGGGGGCGGGGCTAGCAGCTCAGACACTTCCTGGAGAGAGCTGTTCCCCACTTTGTGATGTCACAATGTGAGCACCCACTCATTTTTGTGTCTGGTGCTCAGAGAGCAGTTTTTTAGAGGAATACCCAGAGATCCATGAATGTTTTTCTAGAGGAATGAACATTATAATACGCTTAAAAGCTTTAAAAGTTTTGTATTATATATGGGCCCTTTAAGGGCTAAAGAAAAGAAATTTGTTTGAAAAAATATAAGTAAATTTTGAGAAAAAACAAAAACAAGGAAGAAACCTTGTAAAGTACGTGGAATCCAGGAGATTTGACAAGTGCAAACAAATTTGTGTTTTGGATTTGCTGGAAATAAACAAAAAACAGCCATTTTGACAAGCTTTTGAAAAAAATCT
Organism: Oryzias curvinotus; assembly: GCA_023969325.1. Classification (NCBI taxonomy): domain Eukaryota; kingdom Metazoa; phylum Chordata; class Actinopteri; order Beloniformes; family Adrianichthyidae; genus Oryzias; species Oryzias curvinotus. The sequence continues at coordinate 27,298,076 of CM043723.1, forward strand.
TTCATTTAACAGTGGACTTCTTTACAACTTGAAAGCAGATTTTCCACATTTATAAGCTCCCAGCCAAAAACAAATAATATTAAAAGCGTTTTTACCATTTTAGGAGCAAGACTGATGTCATAAAATAATGTACCTGTAGCCTGCAGACAGTCAGTTCCAATAACACACAATTCAATGACAGGATAACAATACAATCAATAATACCAGAATTCATTATTAACTTCGCAAAAAGTGACATGACTAGAAAGGCAATAAATAGTTCAGAAACAAAGAAATGTTGTGCTTCTGGACGCTGACATTCACGTCATCGGTGGAGGATTATAAATGATTCCCTGGTGCAAAGTACTGGATGCAGCTCTGTGCTCCACACAGAAGTCAGTCATTAACAAGCCTTTGGAGTTCCTGGGTTGAAGTATAACCTTCCTTAGACGCAGTTCATTAAAAATCACAGAAGGCTTCATTTCTGGTTTGAACTGTTAGGATTCAGATCACGCAAGATCTCCAGATGAATCAACATCATCTAGACGTCCTTACAGGTCTCTGCAACCCACAGGTAAAAGTCTTAAGGAGCCTTCTGAGCCACCAGAGCAAAAACCCATTCCACCATTTGATTGGCTAAATGTGCCGAGCGCCTCAAACATGCCCACTCCCCTAATGTCAACCAAGTAAAGAACAAAACATTCAATTTCCTACTAGGGAGCCAGCGGTCAATGCTAGCATACTGTTCAGTACATAGCAGCAAAAAAAGGATTTTTAAGGTTTGATTTGTCCATTCATAAATGAAGGACATAAGGCTCCAGGAATCCTGTAGTTTTTCTGTTTGTACCTTAATTTGAATGATTGCAGTGCAACAAGCAATCTGATTCTTTTGAAATAGCTGAGATGTAAAATAGATTTTCTGTTGTGGAATATGTTGAGCGGATTTTTTTTTTTTTTTAACATTCACAGTCTGCTAGAGAAACTGAAACAAACTGCTGGGAATAGTGGAACAATAAGAAATGTTCAGAACTGCAGGCCTCACCCCGAAGCTTCCAGGAAACCTCTGGAGCTGGTTTCCAGTTCAGAAGAACTCCTTCTCAGCTCCATTTTGGAGCTTCCTGTGGTTGACATGGAGGGGCTGGGACAAAGGCTCAGGGGGTCTTTTGGGGTGTCCCTAACCTGTGAGCGTGAATCAAGATGTGTAACTGCAGGTTGAAACTGGTACAAAGCTGCATTTATTCTTCCAGTTCTGCCAGAGCTTTTTTTCTTTATTTAAGAAGAAAATATTTTTGGTGCTTTCGTTTAGATGTAAAAAAGAAAAAGTGCGTTTTAAAGGACACTTGTTTCCACTTGATAAGCAAGAAATATTCCACAAAACATAAACATTATTCTATTTTAAAGGAAGAAATTGGAAAATGATAAATCCAACTGTATCCCACTAACTAACTTTACCAACCACACCCTGAACTTAAAGCACATCTTCTGTTGTTGTGTTTCAATTTAGACAGTTGTGAGCTTTTATACGTTTACTAGATATGACGCGAAACCCATCCAGCCAAACATGAACGGTAGTATTTTTGAAGAGCAGCTGTCACAAATGTTCAATTTTGAAGAGAAGTTACGGCACAAACAATATTGATAGAATAACAACATCACTGCCATTACTGCACACAAAAGAAAAAGATGAAGACCAGTTAAATAATGAACACCTTTGTACTCTGATAACCAACTGATTACAAATTACACACAAACACCTGAAACATTACTGTCGAACTATATATTGAGCTGTGCTTGTGACCCCATGAGGGCCAATGCAAAGGGCCGAGTTTGCATCATGTGATAAACTGAACCAGGAGCGTCAGCTAAACCACATTGGTTTCAGCTGAAGTTAGAGCAGCAGCAAACACAGAAAAGGATTAATGATCTTTTTGCACAACACGCTCGTTTCACTTTCAGTACAAATCAGGTCAAGTAAGAAAGGCGTTCTGCGAGGTGGATGTCAAAGCTACGCTACAACCCACTGACACGCATCTCCAGCCGTGACACAGCAGAATCTAGCTCAGTGCCAGCAATCCAATGAGGTGAGTCAAGGAGCCCTGAGCTGACTTACATGCAAACAACTCACAACCACAACCAGACCTCAAGATTTCCTATTCAACAGAACAGAGCAGCAGATTCAGCAAAACGCAAAAACTACTTTAGGAAGGAGTTCTAGGTAAAGCCTTTTTAGCGTTAAGCTTTCTTAAATCCAAATGAGATTATAAATTGTAGGGCTGAGCATTGGCAAGAGTCTGGCGATATCGTATCACGATACACGTCACGGTACGATATATATCCTGATATCTCCCAGGACTTTAACAGAGACAATATATCACAATTTTTTAAATAAAACATTATTATTTACTTAACGTTTAGAACATTAAGCACTGCAGCTGAATCTCACATAGAAGTTTCCCCAAGTGCCTTTACTTTGAAGAATTATGAAATATTTTCTCAAGTCTGAATATTGTCTGGTTTCCACAACAAAATCATTTTCAGTTTTAAAAAAAAACACAAAGCTTACATGTCCTTCAGCCAATAAGATTCTAAAAGTATGGTTAAGGGAAAAAAAGTGCTTTGTGTTTCCAAAACTGTTCAATTGTACTTTATGAATTTAGCAAAAGGCTGCTGGAGTAAAAGGCTAAAGAAATGACGAACACTCTCCAACAATCTGACGACTTCAGTTAAAACCCAGTTTGTGTCTTTGAGCTGAGTAACAACAACTGCACGACTAATGAATGAACATCTACCATGAGTTGGTTCTCAGAAGATCTTAATGTTGTTTTGGTGTCAGTTGCTAAAAGAGGCTTGGTGTGGTGCACTGCTAGCTAGCAGTCGGAAGTGGAACACAAAAGTAAGACGCTTAACTAAACGTTTGCTTATATTTTCAAAAATTGTTTTTGTTTTGATTTGAATTGTTTTATTTCAAGCAATTAAGTAGAAATAATACACAAAAGCAATATAATCATCAGTTGTACATTCATACAGTAACTAATCAAACTTAGGATAATTAGACAATTCCATGTCCATTTGTGCGCCGAGTCACATTGTAAGAAGGAGCTATACTTGGGGCAAATTCATTCAATATCCAGGGTCAGTGCTGTCGCCGTGCACTCACTTCCTGCTCCTTCTGCTGCTGCCGTTACTTCTCTACTTCTGCTTCTTATACATTCAGCCTAAAATGGAGTCCACTCTAACTTTGGATCTTGCAGAGTCGCAAAAACTAAAAAAGGATCGCAGCGGGAGACTATAGAGTTTCTCTAAAGTTAAAAATGTGGTGGCCTTACAATGGAATGGATAAGGCCGACTCTCAATGTGGTCGTGCAAATGTAACGTAAACCCAAAATAAACTGAAACCAACTGAATGAACAATATTCTCAGATCTTCTGTCTGCTTCTATTGAAGGTTTTAACAGCTGGGAATTTTTTTTTTATTTTAAGGTAATATTAGCCAATAATATGTAAATTACTGGACCTATGCACTTTTTTTAAACTCTAAATATTTAATCAAATATGTCTGAATCCCATAAATGCAGTTTTGGTTGGATGCAGATATGATTTGTTTGATATTTGACCTTTCTGGTCATTATTCATCGAGCAGGGTCATGGAAAACATCATTACAGAGATTTTCACAGCATATAAAGGACTTCAATAAGCTCTATAAGCTTGATCTACACCATAATTTCTTTGAAAATGCTTCTTGTAGGTTAGCCCATAGATCCGTGCTGAATGTGGTGGTTTAAAAGCAAAGCCTGTTGCAGCTATTCTTTAATAAGCCATAGAAATAGATAGATGTTTCCATTGATTCAAAGATAATAACTTATTTTACCTTCTATGAGTGATGGAGCTAGAACCAGCAGCTATCTGCTGTGTGTACCAACACAGCTGTGACTGGATCAGCATCTGACATACAGATCACTAACCTCAAAAAGGACATCCCGAAACTCTCTGATGAGTTGAGGTCAAAGAGCGATCTGCTGAATTCTTTGCTGGACCTGGCGCATCAACAGTCAATGCACATCGCCTCTGTAAAGGCGCCTGTGCAAGACACTGTTCACTGGGACCCTGACACCTCGCTGCAGCCTTCCTCGAGCTCCACACCCGAAATGTTTTGGTCTGAGGTCGTGTGCCGCAGGAAAAAAACCTTTGATCATTATTGGCCTGTACTCTCCAACCGCTTTGATGTTCTGTCAGGTCCAACATCGGACGACGTCAAGAAAGCTGGTCTTCCACTCAGCTGGGAAAATCATTGCCCTGGTCCTGGTTCTGGGACAAAGGAAGAAGGCCACCAAGCATCTGGAGGTTCATCTTCCGCCAAACGCTGAAAGCTCCTGAGAGACGCAGTGAGTAGACGCCCTGACACCCGCTGCCATCTGAACGTAATCCACATCTGGCTTAAAGGACACTGTATTTGTAATAATATTCCATATGTTGACAATTTCACTACCTTCTACAATAGACCTTATCTCTTTAAACCAGATGGCATCCACCCAAAACAAACAGGATTTCAACTTCTATCCATGAACATTGAACTCACACTCCGCTCCACTACTGGTTTTACTCCTATCTCACAGATCAAAGATTTTTTGCAAGTATGCATACCTGGTCTTCAAAGGTCTTTGAAATCAATTGTAGGTTCCCCCATGGCCATTTTTAGGAGCCCACTACTTTGTAATCTGTATGTGCTGCCACTTTGGGATTTTATCAGGAGACATGGCGTTTGTTTTCATAGCTACGCTGATGACACACAACTCTACATTGCTTTGTTTCCTGATAACGAAGAGTCAGTCAAAATGCATTTTAGACATTAAGTCATGGATGGCTAAGAACTTTTTACAGCTCAACCAGGACAAAACAGAGGTTTTAGTGATTGGTTCTGAAGGGGGGAGAGATTTTTTTATCTGAACTAAAAATTTACAAAACTTCTCACATTGTGAGAAACCTGGGTGTTATTTATGGAAGGCTCAAGACCCACCTATTTAATCTACCTTTTAGTTGAAATGTAGGAATTTATTTGATATTTAAATTGTTTTATGTTTTTTTTTTACTAATTTGATATATTTGATATATTATTTTATTCACATTTACTGATTTACCTCTGTCTATTAAGGTTTATTTATTGACTTATCTGGTTATTTATCTGTTTTAACTTTTAGTCATTTCATTCCTTTTACATTTTATTTGGCCCTTTTGCTCAGGCCTGGGGGGTCCTGTGATAGTGCATTCTGTGAACTTGGGGGGGTGTCACCAAAATATCGTTACCTCACTTCTGTACAAAGTGACATTTCTATATTGCACCATTTTTCTTACCATGATATGTGTAGGTGTGTGTATATGTATGTGTGTGTGGGGGGGGGGATCTGAGCATTGTATTGGTTTCATACAAAATATTAATTCATTGTCTTGTCTCTTGTTTTTAAAATTTGGTTGTTTTTATGTAAAACACTTTGAATGGCAAGAGTTGGAGAAGTGCTTTAGAAATAACGTTTGCTTTGAATTGATTTGATTTAATTTGATACACGTCTCTGCTCATTATGAGCAAAAGGCCTGTTCATGCGGTTACATCATTAAACTCCATATTGATATTATTAACACATAAAAAGTTGTCTTTATAATTTGCATGAGTAAAAAATATTATATTACACTTTTTGAATTTAAAAAACTGACATGAGTTTCCTTAGGAGCTGAAAGTTCAAACTAATATAAACTCTTTAGGCTTAAGAGAGCTGTAGGGGGTGAGGTCTCAGGACATAACATGGCTTATATGCCATGGTTTGGGTGATTACTCAATTTCTAATTGGCTGTGTCCAGGCCTCTGGGGCTGGCCTCCAGCTAGTTTTCCAGATACCTTCCCTTATCTACTGCTGATTACCTGGATCAGGTGTGTTTAGTCAACAGAAGTTTCAATGGCAGGTTGTATGGAAAACATGTAAGACACCAGCCCTCGAGGCCTGCAATAGGACACCCCGGCTGTAGACCAAAGGTTATTCTGTGACCTCTTCACTGTACAGAATGCATTCCGTTTTCCACATTTACACATTTTCATTGAATAATACTGGACTGATTTTTCGGCCAAGGTTTGAACTTTGAGAGTTCAAATCAGACAGCAAAGTGTGAAATTTTTCATGTCTGCCTGAGAAAAGCGTATACAGAGCAATGAGGAGTTTTACAGCCTTAAAACATCTGTAATTATTGTTAAAAAAAAATAAAAAAAACTTGCACCGCAAGTTGTCCGCTTCTTGCAAAGATCCATTTAAAAATAAAAAAGAACATGATTAAAGAACCAATAATTCATTTAATATTTATTTAAGATTTCTTTCTTTTATACGTGCCCTGCGATGTGCCTATTATCAGAAATGAATAGACTTTGCGGAAGCAGACAGTTGCTTCTGGCATTATCCTTTACCTGACATTGCCATTATCTCAAGAGCATTGGGTAGTTATCCGGGGGACGGAAACAACAAACAGGAGTTTCAATAAACTGACCAGGAACATCTGGGAATCAAACCCATTCTTCCCCACTGAATGAACAACCAGCTTCACTGCTTCTGGAGTGCATAATCTCACCTCACTACATGTACACTATATTATCAAAAGTATTGGCTCACTCATCCGAATGATCAGTTTCATGGATGCGTCTGGGTTTGCAAAGAGAGCGGCACATTTGGGACTTTATTGTGCGAAGTGTGAAATTTGGTGGAGGGGGAATTATGGTGTGGGCTTTTTTTGTTTTTCAGGATTTGGGCTTGGATCTTAGTTCCAGTGAAAGGAACTCTGAATGCTTCAGAGTACAAAAATGTGGACAATTTCATGCACCCAACCTTGTGGGAACAGTTTGGAGCGGCCCCTTCCTCTTCCAACATGACTGTGCATCAGAGCACAAACAAGGTCCATAAAGACATGGATGACAGAGTCTGGTGTGGATGAACTTGACTGGCCTGCACAGAGTCCTGACCTGAACCCCATAGAACACCTTTGGGATGAATTCGAGCGGAGACTGAGAGCTGGACCTTCTCCACCAACTTCAGTGTGTGACCTCACCAATGACCTTTTAGAAGAATGGTCAAAAATTCCTAGAAACACTCTCCTCAACATTGTGGACACCCGTCCCAGAAGCTGTACTAGCTGCAAAAGGTGGACTTCATTTTGAACTCTATGGGTTAGGAATGGGATGGCACTTCAGTTCATTTGTGAGTCAAGGCAGGTGAGCCAATACTTTTGTCAATATAGTGTATCTGCACAACAAAAATGTCAACATCAGCTCCATGTTTACTGCAGTACAAGAGGCGCCGGGTGGTTTTTAGATGAAGCTCAAGTCACACATCCTGCCACCCAGCCTTTCTGCAGCAGACAGACGTGCACACAGGGGATGTTTGGAGTGCACAGCAGTGTGGGGAAGTAGGGGCCCTGAATGAAAACATGCTGGTACAGAGATGTATCAGACGCTTGTCCACCCCTGGCAAATAAAAAAGACACGTTGATCCAAGATTTAACTGTGGCTTTTTCCTGAGAAAGGAGAGCGTACACTCTCACAGATTTTTATACTTTCTCACAGCAGCTGGCGCAACACCCTCTGGTGAAACCTGCAGAAAGCTTGCAGCAAGTGAGCATCTGTGGGTAGATGGCAGCTTAATTTGAGTATACCTTGACTTTTTTTTTTTTACCAGAACGTAAATAACTTTCTTGGACCAAAGTGACATTGGGCAAGTGATTCTATTTTGAGCTTAATTTTCTTTATATATGTTATAAAGGTGAAATCCAGGCACTGAGATTTCACCAGCCGCCCATTCTGTTACGGACCGAAGGCTGTAAAACTCCTCTCTACACACTCTATGCCCTTTTTTCGGACAGACATGAACATTTTTACATTTTTTTCTCTTTTTGAAACTTTTATCAAGGCGATAATTTCAAGTCCCGAAACTTGCGTTTGGTCTGTATTCTGACTGGCACCAAGCCGCCCATTCTGTTATTGACCTAAGACGTGCCATGTGTGCTTTAACTCAGAAGATGCTAACAACTGCAGTGCTGAGGAGACGTCGGGTATGAAGGTACGCTGATAACTGTTTATGATGAATAGATGGTTAGGAAATAGTGAGAAGCAATTAAAAATTGTTTTGATGAGCCCGAATTCATTCAATCCCATTTCAATGAGTTGATGTGTCTCAATGTTGTGGTGTTATGGCACTGTTTTTAAGAGACGTCCCAGTATTGAGCCGCATAACGAGACACAGAAAAGCATGTGGGAAGTGTTTTCCGCTGTTAAAATAAACATACTAACAAATAAACAGTTGGAACCTTTTTCTCTGTTTGAAAACCCGACAATCGTTGCTTTAAATTTGTCAGCGACGCGTCTCTTGCTTCATTCCCATTCTGCTTACGTCGGCTACGGTGGCCGTTTTGGTTCGTTGTTCTGCTTTGTCTTTGTGGATAAGGAATGAATGAGGACAACAAAGCTTTCAAACACTGAGTGTAGTTTCTTCTCAGACTCAGAGTTTCTTCCTTAAACTCTGTCTGAAGGCCTCAAAGCAGACGGAGAAACTAATAGCTTCACCTGCTAAAAAGGGAAAGTGACAGAGAGTATAAAATCCCCACAAAGACAAACAGGATCGTCAACTCTCTGCTTCTGTGCTCAGAGGAATTCCAGTTATTCCCTCTGGCTCGGACCCATGTGCTCCACAACAACACGCCCTCCATGCTGCTGTTGAATCAGCACCTTCAGCCTGACAACCCCAACCTCTGCCTGTTGTTTACAATTAACTTCCTTTTACAGCTGATTTATGGGTCTTCAATCGTCGAAAAAGCAATCACTCATTCTTCAGTGGCTCCTCTCCTTAACCATTTCTTTGATTTTCAGCTGCTCTGATGAATGAGTGGTCAGAGGAGGGTCTGCTTCCTCTTTGGCACATCTCAATTTGTGTGACAAGAGACCATCGGTGCAAAATGGCACCTCAAAAAAGAAGAACTTGCAGGAATATTAGAAGGAACCGACACCATACTCTGGGTTCACCTCAGGTCCCAAAAGAACAGCGTGTCCAGCCAAATCAAAAAGTCCAGAGATCTGTTTCTATGTTCAGAGGATACACTTCCGGGCACCTGAGCGTCCGGCTTATCGGCGAGCCAGATATGGCGAAAAGTGACACAGCATCTTTTCAGACGACAGTCCTCCCCCAGCACACACACACACACACAGGACACACACTTCCCTCCTCCTACCACAACAGGATATTGCTCAGTAGCAAAACAGGGTTCTGGCATGTAGAGGCAGGACAGGGACAAGAAGAATGGCAAAACAAGAGGCAGGAGGGTGATACCATCTCCCAGCCCACAGACAACAGGACTGTGTTGGTTTTGGCCTGTCTGGTCTATAAAAACCATATTAGCATAATTCCTTGCACAACAGGGGGACGCGGTTTCATTTGACGAAATAAAAAAGGGCAAAGATAAGTGAAGGGAGAGCCGGTGTGAGCGCCAGATCCTGTTGATGATCAAAGGAGATTAAAGTAAAGAAAAGGATGAAAGATGAACGTGCTGAAGGAGTGTTGGGTAAAAGGCATTCTAGGTTGGGTTTCTGCAGCAGGGCTCTGCAATAAACAAACCTTGAATCAGGGGAGTTAACCTTGAAAGGCTCACAGCAAAGGCTGTTTTATCATCAAACCAGGATCAGACCTTCTTGGACAGATTTTATTTTTTTTCTTCAGCCTCTGCGTGTTTTGGTGCAGCATCTTTACCAACGGACAAAAGGGTTTCTGGGTCACAACAGACTGAACCAAAATCCTGGAAGAGATATGTCTTAAGAATAATAGCAATAACAGTGGAGGCTGCTGTCCAATCCAAGTGTTTCCTTTAGAGTCCCGCTCCAATCGTCTTTTGATCTGTTCTCAAGGCGTTCCCAGTGGACTTTTAATTATGACTATGACGTTTTTCCGACAAATCTAGAAGCGTGTCGTTTTCTTGGACGCAATTTCTGAAGAGCAGCAGACGTTAGTTATGAATTGACCAATGAGTGGTGGGTAACAGTTAGCGGTGCAACAAAAATGGCAAGCAGTATTGGAGCCATCCAGCCGTAAAGTTTGAAACCAGGTTCCAGCACAGACGAGGAAAAACAAAGACGTGCATGGATCTATTTGTCAGACAGTGGATGCATCAGAATGGAGCAGAAAAGGGAGCTTGCCACCCACTGCACCACCTACATCACTACAACAGCTTTTTTCAAACATTTTTTCATCTGCTCCTGACTCACAACAATTTGAATAAAGAAATACTCAGAAAAGCAATTTTTATCCTAAGTTTTTTTTTTTTTTTTACATATATGATCTTCGTCAGGAGAAAATGTCACCAGAACATATTAAATACACCAAAAGCTCAGTTTTGATTGGAGTGGGTGCTCTTTAAAAGAGTGTTTGTATGTAAGAGTTGAGCTTTCATGACAAGCTTGGGTGCATACGTGTCCGCTGCAGGGCCTGATATGCTGATGCAAGTCATTTTCTGCTGCATCAAAGCAGCATCAAAGTCCAAAGTTTCATAACCCAGCTGATATAGAAAGCTTTCAACCTGAAACCGGACTGTCACCGGGAAAGCATTCCAGTCTGCCCGGTTGGTCAGTCATGTGACTGACTGTGGAGTCAAACAACACTTACAGAGCATGCATGTTGTCCAAATAATTTGTAAATATCGCCTAGACTCAATCACCGACAAGTGAGTGCAAAGACAAACTTCTGTGACTTACTGTTGTTGGACTTGAGGTCCCGGTGGATGACGGGGACGATGGCCCCGCTGTGCAGGTACAGCATCCCTCTAGCGATCTGCACAGCCCAGTTGACCAGGACATGGGGCGGGATGCGGCGGCCGGCCAGCGCTCGGCTCAGCGGCCCACCGGAGGCGTACTCCATGATGAGGCACAGGTTGGGTTCCTGCAGGCAGACGCCCTTCAGGGTGATGATGTTGGGGTGGGTGAGCATGGCGAACAGGCGAGCCTCCTGCATCACATTCTGGGCCGTCACGCTGATGTCCTCGTCGGGGTCTTGACGGGCCGCCTTCACTGCCACCAGCTCGCCCCTCCATGTACCGCGATACACTTTCCCAAAGCCCCCAACCCCAATCACCTCCTCCAAGCTCAGCTCCCGGAAATCCACGTCCGCGGGTTCAAACTGGGCCACCACGGCCTGGCCGAGCTCGCCGACCACACCGCTGCTGGGGAGCTTGGTATATCCACTGGGCTTGAAGGAGCCATAGTTGGATGGGAAGATGCCCACCTTGTTGTTGACCTTACCTGCCCACCAGCCCTCATCCCCTGAAATCTCAGAGTCCAGAGAAAGCACCTCCACCAGGTCACCTTTGCGCAAGGTGAGCTCATCTTTACAAGACGCCTCATAGTCAAACAAGGCCGTCCATACAGGGTTGGTGAAGTTCCCCTTTTGCGACTGATCCAAGTTTTTCCAGTTCGACAATGAGCTGCGACTGAATATGTTCTTCAGCGGCTCCATGGAGCCTCCAGCAGATGTTTTGACTGGATCTGACTTTGCACACCGGGGGTTGGAAAATAAAGTACAAAGGAGTACTTTATGACGCCTCGCTCCCTTTCCTGTCTTTCTTGTTGGCTCATCAGGGACCAAAGAAATGTGTGCAAATTTTGGACAGACAGGAGTGGCGTCACAGACAGCGGCCAGTCAACTCTTTATCCAACCTCTCCATCTTAAGAGGAGATGTTTCACACTTAATCCTTTCAAAATAAACGCAAGCAATCTGTGTGAGTGACAGCCTTCTAACACAAGAGCCAAACATCCTTCCACTCCTCCCCAATCCTTGTGAAGTTTTTCTTCCAAACTGCCACCTGTTGAGCTCTTATTTAGACACAAACAGATTGAACAGAGGACTGAAACACCTGGGAATGTTGCTACAGCGACCCCAAACATCCATCTTCCCGTTTGCGGTGATCTCTGGGTTTGTAGCCATCAAATGCGGCGGTCACCGCGGGCAGGAAGCGCCGCGAGGCGGAGAAGAATGGCAGGAAAGGAGCCCTCTGTCCAGCCAGCCAGCCTTAGTTAGTGAGACCCAACATCCAGCAAGTGCGCGTGAGCGCTCCGGGACCCCGTCAGGAAACCCCGCGTCCCTCTGAGGCGGAGGGTCCACGCGCCCCCCATGACGAGCAGTTCCACGCTGAGATTAAAGCGCTAAAAAAAAACACGCAGACTTTGGAACAGGAAGGGCTCCTCGAACCTGCGCGGCTCTACTTTCCACGCAAAGTCAATATCCCGTTAGCTCTCCTCTCTCTGTGTCTGTCTGTCGGTGCTGGGGGGGCTTTCAGCGCACCGCCCGGTGCGGCTCGGAGCTCCAGTCGGTCCCGGTGACGTCCGCAGAGGAGCGCGGCAGCTCCATCGTAGCTTCCAATCGCGTTCCTCCGGCTCGGGCAGCTCTCCGCCGCCAGGTCCTCGGCCCACTTCACGTCGGTGCTCACACAGGCAGCGCGGAGGGTGGGGTTTCAAAACTTTTCTGTCCCAACAGGAAAAGAGTCGTCAGATGACCGCCAACCGCCAAGCTTCCGCTCAGAAGCACGCAACTTCCGGGCCAACTAACAAAATAAAAGCGCTTCCTGTTGAACAACTTCAAAACCAAAAGGCAATTCGAGCTAATTTGATTTTTTGAAACATTTCACATTTATTAAACCCCAATGCTTTTTGAATTGATGTTTCTTTTCTCATACATAGTATATGTATGAGTAGACATGCATAATAGTGTTTTATTTTTTTTCTTCAATGTGTACACATTTCAATGACCCCTGAAACATTCGCTGTTGTATAATGTTTTTTGTCCATTCATTCTGTGGGGGGGGGGGGGGGGCACTTCCTGCTGCGGAACGTCCATTTGTTTTCAAGATAAATTAATTCAACACAAAATATTAACTTGTGTTTGACTCTTAGCACTTTGTTGTTGCTTTTGGCTTTAAAATCACATACCATTGTTTGAAATGCCATTTAAAATACTGCCAGGTTGGTAAAAAACATTGACTGTATGTGACAACTGGACTGAGTGACTCCTCCCCCTTTGCGTTTCAAACAGGAAGTACCTGCTGGTCCCCAAAAACCCAAACAGCTGTTACTCAGTTATTAGACTTGTCAAAATTACCATTCTTGCTCTGCAACCTTTTTTTTTTTTCAACACATTTTTGGTTATACAGAATTTTTAACATGATGTTTTTCTCTTATTGTGAGTTATTAAAGTTATAAACCAACCAATCAGATGCCTCCATATTAGCATGTGGTCTTGTGTCAAACGTTTGAAGCGTTTGATCAACTGATTCTCTCAAGCTCACTTCCAGAAGAAGGGTTGCGTCCAACAAGTTCACTCCTGACTGGTAAGAGTGGTCACCATAGAAATGTTGACTTGGACTGGCTCGGACCAATCACTGACAATGGTTGTGTCCAAATTCAAGAGCTGTGTTCTTCCTGGGCTGCATTTGAAGGCCGCTTATGTCACAAGCGTTGTCCAAATTCAACGACTTCCACAAATGTAGCCTTCTTTTTCCTGATTTCAAGGATTGGTCTGGTGTGTCCCTCTTTGCAGTACATATCCCAAGATGCATTGCGGCCGAACCCGGAGATTTTTTGTCAACAATGGCGGACTGTGAAGTGGGACCCAGAGTTGGAGATAATCACACCTTTTTATAATTACTCCTCCAAGATTAAAAGTTGGATCAAATAAGCCAGGAAAATTCCTCATTCCTTGCCACTACTCCTCTCTTTGTTTGGGACTGAAGGTTGCTAGGCAACGGGACATTCGCCAATGTAACGCCTGGAATTATCCAAATTCACAGCCGTTAACATCCGGCCAACCCTGCTTGACGCAGAACCCGGCCAACGTCGCCCAGGAAGGCTGTGGCCATCGAAAGATGCAGCTCTCGAATTTGGACACACCCACTGACTATTCTGGCTCCAACATGCCGGCGTCCACATTGACCTGCCAAAAAAGCACGACCGCATTCACTTTATTTCATTGGAGCCAGAAGTAAACCCTTTTCTGTGTGTGACACGACATTCAGGTGCCAAAACTCTCCATTTGACGGCAGCTGGTTTATTGGTTACACCGGTGTGGTGGGCGTGTCACGCGGTTAGACAGCGGTGATTGTGTGAATGAAGTCCATCTGTTCCCTCGGGTGGAATTAACATCTGTTGGAGCGGGCGAGCCGGGGAGATGCCTTTTGTTGAACAATAAAAAACTTTGATAACATCAATGCTTTGACACGATGACACTATGTTGTTTTGATGCTTTGTTGCTTTGACAATTGGTTACTTTGTGGATTCGCATTGTTGCATTTAGCAACGCCTTTTCAAAGCCTTTCATGATAACGTTGCCAGCACAAATGCAATAAATACAAATAATACACTCAAGAACTCATCTTCAAACATAAAGATAGTTGTGTGCGTCATCAATGGCAACAATCCCCCATTGGCTCACAGCTGAACATGTCTAATAAGACAGACATGTAGCCGCTACATCTTTCTCACTCTGTGCAGTTCTCATTTACAGTCAATAGGAGGACCATCTTGGGAAGTCCACTTCATGACCTGTTGCTGACATCCATCCATCCATCATCTGAACATGCTGAATCTGTTTTGGGGTTGTGGGGTTGCTGGAGCCTATCCCAGCAACTGTTGGGGGAGGGCAGGGTACACGTTTGACAGCTCACCAGTCTGTTGAGGGGCAATCACACACATTCGCATCTAAGGAGCCATTCAGAATCAGCAATAAACTTGTGAAGCCCATGCATGGACGGTGGCAGGAAGCCAGAGGACCCACGCATCCACGAGGAGAACATGCAAACTCCACACAGAAAGAACCAGCTGGGATTTGAACCGGGACCTTCCAACTGTGACGTGAGATTAATGACCACGGTTGATGACATCCCTCCTAAAAGTAGTTCCTGAACTTCAACTTGGAGACGGTGACTCCTGACAGTTCAGCTTGTTCAGAGGGAGCCCTATCGTTGA
Source organism: Oryzias curvinotus (assembly GCA_023969325.1). Lineage (NCBI taxonomy): Eukaryota > Metazoa > Chordata > Actinopteri > Beloniformes > Adrianichthyidae > Oryzias > Oryzias curvinotus. Next base: position 27,313,078 of record CM043723.1, read on the forward strand.
GTTCCCTGTCCAGTAGCTAATGGTGAGTCTGCCCCTGACCTGAGGCCCAATCAGCAGCACCTGGGAGAACCAGAAGCTCAAAACTTTTGACAAAAGACTTCTGGTTCTGGGTATTGATACATAACAATTCTTAATTCTGTCTGATAAAAGTTATGAACCGGAAACTGATAAATCATGTAATAAAATGGTTACAGTAGAACAGGAGTGGGATTATATAAGTTCGCTTCCTTCCACTCCCTTAAGCAATTTTTAATTTTATGTCTACTTATACTAAATTTGATACGTCATAGTATGAATGTAGAACTGATTATTGTAATTTTGTGAATTATTCTTATTTGCTTGCTTGAAACAAACCATTTCAAATCAAATCAAAAGCAAGAGTCAGAGGAAACAGTATCATAAACACCCTCCTTAGAATGGTGGCGCCATTTAGAAGAGAAACAAACTCAATTTAGCTATGAGTTTTAAGGCAAAATTAATGTCAAATCCACAAACACAAACTTCAGGACTATGTGTCTGACGTGTTAATACAAACAAACAAAACTCTCTCATTATCAAGTTTTCTGAAATCCCTGGTTGTTGAATTATAAGGGAAGATCTGCCAAAATAAAACCAAGAATTCCAACTTTTTGTCTCCAAGCCTAGACTATTTTCACTCCTGCCAGTGTTTTGTAAACTATCATTTAGGTGAGGAATGTAAATGCTAGGTTTAGTTTTTGTTAAAAGGCACATTTCACCAAGTTTCTTTTTTTTTTTTTAAGTGCAAGTTTTTGCCATTTTGTCCAATATATATATATATATATATATATATATATATATATATATATATATATATATATATATATATATATATATATATATATATACACTGGACTGGAAACCCCAAGGTCAAAATGGGAAACACCTCCGAAGGTGGTAGAGAATGAGAGGGCAAAGATCCTGTGGGACTTCCAGATCCAGACTGATAGGATGATAATGGCGAACCAACCAGACATCGTAGTGGTGGATAAAGAACAGAGGAAAGCCATTGTGGTGGATGTGGCAGTGCCAAGCGATGGGAACATCAGGAAGAAGGAACATGAGAAACTGGAGAAATACCAGGGACTCAGAGAAGAACTGGAGAAAGCCTGGAAAGTGAAGGTGACAGTGGTGCCTGTGGTAATTGGAGCACTCGGGGCAGTAACCCCCAAGCTGGAGGAGTGGCTACAACAGATACCTGGAAAGACCTCAGACATCTCAGTCCAGAAAAGAACAGGAACAGCTAAGATACTGCAGGACCCTCAAGCTCCCAGGCCTCTGGTAGAGGACCCGAGCTTGGAGGAGAAACCACCCGCGGAGGGTGAGAGGGGCGTTAATTATATATATATATATATATATATATCCAAGAAATGTACTCTCCACAAATCCTTCTGGGAAATAATCCTAAATAATCTCTAAATTTCCTGGACACTAAACAGAGCAGCTATTTTTTTTTCTTTTTTTTTTGAACACACTTTATTTAAGTATGCAGATCAATTATTGACTTTTACAGAGCAGCTATTTTTTAAATAGCTTTGCTTTAGAAACCCCAATCGTATCGGTAAAATGTTGCTTCTATGCAAGCCCCTTAAACATTTGTCTCAGCATCCAGTTTTGTGACTTTTAATACAACAAGAGTATCTCATGTGGAATTTCCATTTTATGCAGGGGTCTCAAACTCAATTGACCCTGGGGCCACTGAAGGGAGGGTCTAGCTAGTGGGCCGGAACCTCAGCACACACACACACGAGTGCAACTTGAGTGTGAGAGCATGTAGGAGATAATTGTAGGCGCTAAAATGATGAGGAAAAAGTGCCGAATGGATCACAGTTTTACCCCCCAGCTGCTTTTGTCTGTGTGTTAAAGCAGCAAAGAGCCACACAGCTGATCTTCCAGCCGTGCCTCCGCCTGATTTGCAGTACTTTCTGCCCTGTAGTTCATCATCACTCCCCTAGGGGCAACAGAGGGGCTTTTCCTGCCTATATCAAAATGGCTGCTTCCACGTGTTTTCAAAAACACTTTTTGCTGGAAAAGTTGAGCTAATTTTCAAAACTTGATGGTGAGAATAATTCTCTATTGTTATTTATTTTTTCAATAACTTCCTGAGTTTTTTTTAATCAACTTTTGCTGATAATTACTTCTTTATGACAGTTACACCATGTTAAACACCAAATTTGAGACAGTGGGTAAATAAGGTGCTTTTATTCATGTCAATAGTTTTGCATCTTAAACTAAAAATTATCTTTATTTTGGTAGATATATATAAGGGTATAATTTTCTTTCATTAAATTTATTTGATGTAGTAAATTTTACAGGGTTATTTTTTTTAAATTTTGCATTAAAATAGAATTATTTTGACATCTAAGTTCTACATTTTCACTTTTGAAACAGAAAAATGTGGATTGGAAACCTGTCCCTCGGTTCTCGGACGTCTGCTTCCTGATTTGAATAACATTATGAACTCAGAGGAGATCCTCTGTTTACAGTTTTTAAAACACAAGGTGTGTTTTGCAGGATTTACACACATTCCTCAACCTGCAACAAAGTGTTTATTTTGTGTTTTTCTACTTTTATAGACCACAAAAACCTCTCACATGCTTCCTGCCCCAGCCAGGCAAGGATTCGGCTTCCATAGGAACACCTTTAAGTGTTAATGTTTGATATCATAAGTGTTCCACGTGATCAGGGGGGGGTTGACCCACTGGCGGCCACACAACGAAGGGTTGTTTTTTCACAGAAAGGTCAGGGAATTCCGTTTGTCCGCATTTTCCCAAGTTTCTGAAAGCTGCAAGGCACTTGGAAGCGAGTGGCGTGATGGGCGGGGCTGGGAATCGCAGGCCCACCTTTGGCCCCCACCGGCTGCAGCGTGGAAACAGTGGGCTTCCTTCTGCGGCCCTCCTCCCCGTCCTGCCGCTTGTTTGAACACTGATCCTCAATCACCTACAATCCCCCCCCACCCCTCCCCACACAAACACATGAACCCAAGCCCCGCCCTCCCCTCAGCAGTCCGCTGAGTCAACGCTTGTGCAGGAAGGATGCAGTTGTTTTTGTGGATCCGAGTCGCTCTGGTGAGGATGGGGGGGTGGGTTGGACGACAGAATGGGCCTTCTAAGGAAAATAAAGAAGGGCAGAGGCCTCACACAGCGGGGGCCTTGAATGTAGACATTCTGATGGAAACAATGGCATCTCTGTGAACACCTGTCCACAAACCTGTGCCGTCTTGCACTTATCTGATCCAAATACAGGGAGGAAGCTGCAAAGCTGCAGATAAATGGCAGCTCTTTGAGGCAGCGTGAGTCACAGGGGGGGGCATCAACATAACCTACACATGAGGGAAACTTTTTCATGTTGCACAATCCCACACAGAGCCCTGTCCAAAGCAGTGAGTCCAAAAACTTAAATATAACAAGGCAGCCAACAGTGTTGTATGGGTTGCAGGGACTACCCGCCCTTACTGCCCCCCCAAATAATCCCCCTTTTACCCGCCCTCACTGACTGAGGGGGCGCTAAGGAGCCCATCACTCTCTCTCTCTCTCTCTCTCTCTGCTACCCCGGTTAGAGCTGCACGTGACAAATTCACAGACACCTCCTTTTTTCAAAATGGCGGCTTTTCCGTTGGTTTTGTCTCCATAGCAACCATTTTATTTTTCGGTCACCTGGGAGCAACAAGCAGGTCTACGTCCTTTTTAGAAGGATCGGGAAAAGTACATTTTTTAGATTTCCATGGCAACGGAAGTTTGTTGTTAACCACGCCCACATTCCTGATACGTTCAGACTTTATGTTGTATTCCGTTTCTTCCAGCTTGAGCCTGAAGTTTTGAATTGTTCACAATATTCCGGTAAAAAAAAAAGAGGAGATTGACCGATGAACGCTTCTTTTGCTAGCTCGCCACGCTAACGTCGTTCAAAATCCACAACTTCTAATTCCAACATTTTTTTCCCCAAGTTGCTTCCCAGTGATCCTCAAGGAGTAAGGAAGTGATGGACTGAAATCCCTATGGGAGGAGTTTAAATTGGAGAAGGTACTGAAGGTGGTTTTTAGGAAAATTCAACATGGTGGCCTCTCCTCGAGGTCAAAGGTCACGGAATCTTCAGTTGTGCCTGGACACCTAACTTGGTGGCGCGCGGGTGACATTTTGTAAAAGTTCCCTTCTACAAGTTTTAATCCCCATGTTGTGGGAAAAAAAAATGGGAAAACTGGTCAATTTCACATTCTACCACAAACTGTAAGTGTTGACCATCCCATAATACTTTCAAAACTTCCTTTGGATATCCCCATGTGTTTTGGGGACACCCCCCCATTTATTCTTTTTTTTTTTTTCTTGCACGTTTTTATTAGAAACATAAGGTGGTACACATTGGTAGATCCACAGCTCTCTTCATTTTAACTTTATCTTTGAACGTGGACAGAAAAAGAAACAATCCAACACTAGGTCGAAAAAAAATCATGAAAATATATATACATAGGTAAAACAATAAACAAAAAACAGCACAGGTACATACAGGAAGATTTAAAGTCTGATCAAAAAAATTCTCTCCTGTGTCTCCAATGTTCATCAAATCTATCTGGATCCGTTCTCATTGAGTTCGCCAATTTCTCCATTATGTCGATGTCCTGTTCCTACCTTCATCAAAGGTAGGAACATTAGTAATCTTCTTGTAATACTCATTTTCCCAGCGATGTACTTTTTCTTACGTTCTACAAGATTAGCTAGTCTTTTCCCAAGCTACAGGGTCTCAAATATGGGCAGTAAGACGGTCCCCACCACTTTTTACAGATTCTTCCTAAGTTGTACCCAGAACGATGAAGGTTTCGGCCACGCCCAGAATATGTGGTCATGCCCAGCCCGCGTTGTCCCACATTTTCTCCAACAGAAGGTTTCCAATTCCTAAAGGGGGCAAACTCTCTCCAATTGATAGATGTTGAACACTTTCCGCCGTTTTTCCTAATTTCCTCCCACTCTTTCAATTTGAACTTGAACTTGTGTTTTATTTGTTTCCTCTAAGTAATGTCTCACTTGATGGAATCTGCAAAAGTCTTCATTTTCTAAGTGATGTCCATTTTCCAGGTCTTGAAAAGTCTTCCAATTTCCTTTATCCCTTGTTCTATCCTAGGCACTTTAACATTGGGAGTGGGGTCATCTAGACCCCACTAGACAGAGCTCTGAACCTTTTTTCTTCAATGATTTGTGATCTTCACTGGTGTCCATGGATTACATGAAATCCTCTCCACCTTTATCCACCTTTGTCATGGTAGGGAGAACACGTCAATGGAAGGGTGGTGGGTCATCTGGACCCCATAGGATAGCACAAGGGCTACTGACCAACAAGTTCTCATAAACTATAAGGCCACTTAGCTCAATAATTGGTGTGGTGTCTGTATTAGTAACGGACTTCCTGGTTCTTTTGTTATCAGACCCGCGTTGTGTTCTTCACATACCTGACATGTTTTAACAGACGTCTTCATCAGAGTTGTCATAAGGTCACCATTCCTTTGTTTTAGCCATAACGGTCCACTGCCAGCAGGAAAACCACATCATGGACCGGGAAAAGGCCAAAGTCCTGACTCTGACGTCCATCGAAACATGTCAGCTATTTAAGACCACTGTTCAAATGTACTGTCCGTTGTGTTAGGAATAAATTTGGGGTCAAAAGCAATCAAAGTTATTGGTGGGGGGTGGGGGGGCTCCGAATATTCTCTGACCAATTGACACCAGTGATTTAGTGTTGCTTTAGTCCAGGGGTTGCGTAATTCACATGTTTTTGGTGAAGAACATTGCCCATCAAAGCTTGGATTGGGATGTCCTCCTACATTTTTTGACGGTTTCTCCCGCTGACGTCAATTTTCTTTGTGGGGGTGGGGTTAACAAACCAAACTTGCATTTTTCTCAGGCATTAGGTGTGCGCACATGTCAGTGAGTCATTGAGTTTGTGGCGGTGGGTGCAATTTTCACTCAAAGGTTCATCGAGAATTGCCAAATAACCAGTCCAGGACAACCTCAGGCCGTCACCCTCAACCTGCAAGACAAACCAAAACCAGAGGAGCCTCTTCTATTGGAAATATGAACTTTATTTCACCCGTACAAAATAAAATGAATGTTAAAAGTTTACAGTACGGCGAGAACTGCCTGTTTGCAACCATTTCATACCAACACATACAAGGGAGCCCCCGTTTCTGCCGTCATTTAAAACAATCTAAAAGAGGGGGGAAAAGAAACGTTCAGGAGCCAAACGGAAGTTAGAGAGAAAGAACCTCGAGGAGTCTCACTGCGTGGCGGTTGTGGAAATAGTTTGTGATCAGAATTTAGCGTATGAGCTCCGACGGGCTGAAACCGCTCACCTGTCCCCGAGGTGCGGGGGATGGGCGGGCTGTGGAGCTCGCCTGCATAAAAGTCTCAGCTAAAATAAAAGGAAGGAGAGAAAAACGGTGAACGACTAACCTAAAGCAACTTCTTCTTTATTTTGGTTCTTTTAAAAGGATTTAGCAAACAAAACAAAACAAAAAATAATAATAAAACATGGATCTGATGGATTTTTTCTGCAGGAGCTAAGGGATGACAGGTTAATAACACTTGAGCGGTACCGGTCTTCTCACAACTGGCCCCCAGGGGCCCCTTCACAAACGCCAACCAGCTCCACCCGCCGTCTCAGTGCGAGCATGAAATACTGGAGGAAAGCTCTAACTACCGACTGCCGCACCGCTCCAGCCGACCTGAGGGTCACTGATATGTGTCACTGTTTCAGGTTTTTTCAGGAGAAAAGAAAAAAACAAAAAAAACACGAAGCTCTCCCATCCTGCAAAAAGCTTTTAAAAAACGTTCTCCACTGACTTTTCTTTTTCTTCCCACAAATAAAAGCCTTAAAAAGAAAGTAAATTAAAAGGTGTCAAGTACAACGGCGCCGTCTGCCTCTCGTAGAATGGAGGGGTCTCTTTCAGTTCCCTTCAGAGTCTTTCCCGCTGCCGCCGCGTCGCGCAGCGGATCAACGGAAGAACTGAAAACAACCGTACAGGATCCCCGCTTGAGAGACACCGACAGGGGGGGAGAGAGCGTGGGAGGGGGGGGCGGAGCTAAGAGTCATAGTCTTCGTCGCTGTCCTCCTCGACTCTGTGCGGCGCGGGAGCTGGGGGGGGCAGCGCGTTGCTCACTGCGGAGGGATGGGGGGCGAAGGCCACGGCCCCCAGAGGCTGTGCTGGAACCAAGCCGCCCATCGTCACCGCGTTGCTCGTGTAGTGGGGGGGTGCGTTGGGGCTGTGGACACATGCAGCAGCCGTCACAACCTTTCACAATAAAAGCCTTCAGCTCCCTCTAGTGGGGTTTTGAGGTAAAGTCATGCGGAGGATTTCTCTGTACAATCAGCAGGTCATGTGACACGAACAAGTCCTTTTCCTAAATTAACGGGGGGTTATATAAAGAAACATCAGCAATGTCTCTGCAGCCATGGGGGTTCCAGCATGACCTGATTCTGGCTGTCAGAACATCAGACGAGCATGGTGACGGTATACTCAGACTAGGTACCATAACCGCTCGGCCTGGAACTTCCGTTCGGGGTCCTGATTGGCTGTCCGTTGGTCCGATGACGTGTCAGACAGTGATTGGTCTGGACAAAGTACGATACTACCATAGACGAAAATATTATGAAGTCTGTTGTAAACAAACAGAGCTCCGTTGTAGATCGACTCTGTCTTCTAAAGGTGCCTTTATTAATGTTATGATCATTATTGAATGCATGTTTGCTTATAGTTTTTATAATCCGTGCGCCCAGTGCTTTATTATTGGCAGAACGGACCCGGAAGCACAACATTTAGCCGTGCTAACAACATTTTCCGCCACGGCTGAACTTAAACTGGAATAACAAGCGGATTGTGGCAAAATATTTTTATAAAAATTACAAAGAATATAGTCAGACACAATTTATGAGGAGAATAACTTTAGGTTACAAAACGGAATGTGAAATTAGAATATGTAGAGCCCGAGCAGATCTCCACTCTACGTAGTTTGTCCAAGTGGGGTTACCGTAGTGTGACATTGCCTTCAGTCCATAGGACCCCGAACGGTAGTTCCAGGCCGAACGGTTATGGTACCTACACTGGCTCGGTCGGCGAACAGCGGTGCCGTGCTTCAACATTCCTCTTAGGAGGCAGAAACGGTTCTAAACACCCAAACTGAACCTCTGGAGTTCAGGTTCTGCTTTCTACAGCAGTGGACCCCAAACTTTTGCAGACGACACCATATTTTTACAGACTGGTTTAAGCTTCCGGTTTTCAGAAATCCTATTTTTTACAGGTTAAAATGCTCATTTATGGACTATACTTTAAAAAGAATGTGTCTGTAGTTATTAAACAGAGGAGGAAGGTTCAAAGAAACAAAGTGGTTGATTTGTAGAAAAGTGAATAAAATTCAATCCAGAGGAAAGATGCATCATGTTTTTCTATTCTGTTATTTATTTTCTGTGTTAACTTTTTTTAGTGGATGCCTGTCTTATCAATAGCGTTGCTAGAGAAACTTAAATCTTAAATCTCCTTCACACAAATCATTTTATTCCATCTTTATTCTCGGTAAAATATCTGCAACTGGTTGTTTGGGTTCTGGGTTTCGATGAGGATTTTTTTCCTAAACCGGGAAAACACGTCAGCCTCGTGGGACTCCTAAGGTGTGATGGATCGGCACAACAACAGCAAAAAAAATGACATCGTCGTTAAAGCCGATTTTTTTTTTGTGTCTACATATGATACTAGAGACGCAGTGAGTGAACGCAACTTTATTAGCAACATTCTTGTAACATTAGAGAGTCGGTTCACGCAGAGTTTGAGAGTTTTTCCAAATCAAACATCTATGGTGATTTTTATTTTATTTTTTGGAGTCAAAGGCTCTTCTTCTGTTTCTTCTCCGACTCTTTTTTGCCCCCCAAAAAAATATATTTTTAATTAACGTTGATAGCTTAAGGCTTATAATTTTGCAGTTGGAGCAGTCGCTCTGCCTCTCGGCACGTTAACGTTGGGAGTAGGGTCATCTGGACCCCACAAGACAGCACAAGGGTTTAAAACGGTAGTAAACGGTAGTAAAACGTTGGGAGTAGGGTCATCTGGACCCCACAAGACAGCACAAGGGTTTAAAACGGTAGTAAAACGTTGGGAGTAGGGTCATCTGGACCCCACAAGACAGCACAAGGGTTTAAAACGGTAGTAAAACGTTGGGAGTAGGGTCATCTGGACCCCACAAGACAGCACAAGGGTTTAAAACGGTAGTAAACGGTAGTAAAACGTTGGGAGTAGGGTCATCTGGACCCCACAAGACAGCACAAGGGTTTAAAACGATAGTAAAACGTTGGGAGTAGGGTCATCTGGACCCCACAAGACAGCACAAGGGTTTAAAACGGTAGTAAAACGTTGGGAGTAGGGTCATCTGGACCCCACAAGACAGCACAAGGGTTTAAAACGGTAGTAAACGGTAGTAAAACGTTGGGAGTAGGGTCATCTGGACCCCACAAGACAGCACAAGGGTTTAAAACGGTAGTAAAACGTTGGGAGTAGGGTCATCTGGACCCCACAAGACAGCACAAGGGTTTAAAACGGTAGTAAACGGTAGTAAAACGTTGGGAGTAGGGTCATCTGGACCCCACAAGACAGCACAAGGGTTTAAAACGGTAGTAAACGGTAGTAAAACGTTGGGAGTAGGGTCATCTGGACCCCACAAGACAGCACAAGGGTTTAAAACGGTAGTAAAACGTTGGGAGTAGGGTCATCTGGAACCCACAAGACAGCACAAGGGTTTAAAACGGTAGTAAACGGTAGTAAAACGTTGGGAGTAGGGTCATCTGGACCCCACAAGACAGCACAAGGGTTTAAAACGGTAGTAAAACGTTGGGAGTAGGGTCATCTGGACCCCACAAGACAGCACAAGGGTTTAAAACGGTAGTAAAACGTTGGGAGTAGGGTCATCTGGACCCCACAAGACAGCACAAGGGTTTAAAACGGTAGTAAACGGTAGTAAAACGTTGGGAGTAGGGTCATCTGGACCCCACAAGACAGCACAAGGGTTTAAAACGGTAGTAAAACGTTGGGAGTAGGGTCATCTGGACCCCACAAGACAGCACAAGGGTTTAAAACGGTAGTAAACGGTAGTAAAACGTTGGGAGTAGGGTCATCTGGACCCCACAAGACAGCACAAGGGTTTAAAACGGTAGTAAACGGTAGTAAAACGTTGGGAGTAGGGTCATCTGGACCCCACAAGACAGCACAAGGGTTTAAAACGGTAGTAAAACGTTGGGAGTAGGGTCATCTGGACCCCACAAGACAGCACAAGGGTTTAAAATGGTAGTAAACGGTAGTAAAACGTTGGGAGTAGGGTCATCTGGACCCCACAAGACAGCACAAGGGTTTAAAACGGTAGTAAACGTAGTAAAACGTTGGGAGTAGGGTCATCTGGACCCCACAAGACAGCCAAGGGTTTAAAACGGTAGTAAAACGTTGGGAGTAGGGTCATCTGGACCCCACAAGACAGCACAAGGGTTTAAAAACGGTAGTAACGGTAGTAAACGTTGGGAGTAGGGTCATCTGACCCCACAAGACAGCACAAGGGTTTAAAACGGTAGTAAAACGTTGGGAGTAGGGTCATCTGGACCCCACAAGAAGCACCAAGGGTTTAAAAACGGTAGTAACGGTAGTAAAAACTTGGGAGTAGGGTCATCTGGACCCCACAAGACAGCACAAAGGGTTTAAACGGTAGTAAACGGTAGTAAAAACGTTGGGAGTAGGGTCATCTGGACCCCACAAGACAGCACAGGGTTTTAAAACGGTAGTAAAACGTGGGAGTAGGGTCATCTGGACCCCACAAGACAGCACAAGGGTTTAAAACGGTAGTAAACGGTAGTAAAACGTTGGGAGTAGGGTCATCTGGACCCCACATACAGCACAAGGGTTTAAAATGGTAGTATACGGTAGTTAAACGTTCGGAATAGGGTCATCTGGACCCCACAAGACAGCACAAGGGTTTAAAACGGTAGTAAAAACGTTGGGAGTAGGGTCATCTGGACCCCACAAGACAGCACAAGGGTTTAAAACGGTAGTAAACGGTAGTAAAAACGTTGGGAGTAGGGTCATCTGGACCCCACAAGACAGCACAAGGGTTTAAAACGGTAGTAAAACGTTGGGAGTAGGGTCATCTGGACCCCACAAGACAGCACAAGGGTTTAAAACGGTAGTAAACGGTAGTAAAACGTTGGAGTAGGGTCATCTGGACCCCACAAGACAGCACAAGGGTTTAAAACGGTAGTAAACGGTAGTAAAACGTTGGGAGTAGGGTCATCTGGACCCCACAAGACAGCACAAGGGTTTAAAACGGTAGTAAAACGTTGGGAGTAGGGTCATCTGGACCCCACAAGACAGCACAAGGGTTTAAAAGGTAGTAAACGGGTAGTAAAACGTTGGGAGTAGGGTCATCTGGACCCCACAAGACAGCACAAGGGTTTAAAACGTAGTAAACGGTAGTAAAACGTTGGGAGTAGGGTCATCTGGACCCCCAAGACAGCACAAGGGTTTAAAACGTAGTAAAACGTTGGGAGTAGGGTCATCTGGACCCCACAAGACAGCACAAGGGTTTAAAACGGTAGTAAACGGTAGTAAAACGTTGGGAGTAGGGTCATCTGGACCCCACAAGACAGCACAAGGGTTTAAAATGGTAGTATACGGTAGTTAAACGTTCGGAATAGGGTCATCTGGACCCCACAAGACAGCACAAGGGTTTAAAACGGTAGTAAAACGTTGGGAGTAGGGTCATCTGGACCCCACAAGACAGCACAAGGGTTTAAAACGGTAGTAAACGGTAGTAAAACGTTGGGAGTAGGGTCATCTGGACCCCACAAGACAGCACAAGGGTTTAAAACGGTAGTAAAACCTTTTCGAAACATGCGATTTTGGTGAACGTCTCGACATGCAAGTCACAGACGGATGTGGTGGACGGGTTCGTTTGTCTAAATAAAATTTCCTTTCAAAACAGAAAAAAAAAAAAAACGGAAACAGTAGACGTTGCTGTCTGGTTTTGGTTTTTGTGCCTGACTATGGAGTGATATTTATGCCACCACGCTGCACACAAAACTCTCCAAGTTGCAAATATATACATATTAAATATTGGCTTTCAAAAAACAATTTTTGCATTTGCAAAACAAACGTTTTCGCGTGCGTTGTGTCGCATCTCGCTTTTTTTCCTACCTTTGATTTTTCTGACATACGTTTCGTCAGTTTAGCGCGGCCATCAAACAGCTGCTGATTGGTCCAGATTCTAACCAATCAGGTGTCTCCGTCTCATATTGACGGTGCTCGGAGGCAGACATGGACTTTGTGTCGGTTCTGTTCGTACGGGATTCTGCCGTTTTCAACCATTCTGGCCCGTTTCTCTCAGAGTAAAACCCAGAAGGAGCAGCAAAGCAGCTCAAATCAAACAGGGTTTTGTATTTATTCATGTCAGTTTAGAGACCAACGTGTTTAAAATGTCTGCAGCAGAAAAAAAGCATTTTTTCATGAGTATTTTTGTTTTACTTTGAACAAACGCTCACGAGTTCTTAAAAATAAGACACACTGAGAATTAACCTAAAATTTTAAAAGGTTTCTTCTGCTAAATACATAAAGCCATCATTCTATTGCTTATTATTGCTGTTTATCGATTCCAAAACACTTGTGCAGCATAAAATAATATCATATGTTCTTTAAATCTTTTATTGTTTTTATTTTAACAAACAGATCTTAAAGAAAATCAAACTTTTTACTAATAATTTGCTCTGCAAGGACTCACAGATCACACTGTGGATTTAATGTCAGCAGGTTTCAGGAGATCCTCATCCATAAATCCTCAAATCGGACTAAATAAAAATTAATCAATGCTAAAAAAAATTAAAATAAAACAAGAAAGAAAGTAAGAATTATTTTTTAAATGATTAAAAAGGAACATTTTCTTCAGCCAAAGAGACAAAATTAAGGGGTAAGAAGTGCTGGTTCGACTTCCGAGCCTCGTTTAGTAAACACCATGTGAGATAAATACGGCGATTTGATTGGTTGGAATCTGGACCGATCAGATGGCAGCTTTGTCACGCTAAACTGAACCTAATGTGAGCAAAATCAGAGATAGGAAAAAAGTGGGATGAGACACAACGAACGCAAAAACATTTGTTTTGCAAAAACTCAAAAATATTTTTTGAAAGCCAAAAGTAAAATTTTTTTAAAGCAAATATTTAGTATTTTCATTTGCAATTTAGAAAGTTTGGTGTGCATAAATATCACTCACGGACCGGTCCTGGTCTGCGGCCCCGGGGGTTGGGACATCATTTTTCCCTTTTCTGCAGTGTGGGGGCGGGGTCAGTTTCTAGGCTAACAAAGAAGTGTAACAAAAGCACGGCGTGTCTAAACGTTCATGGGTTTCCAGAAAACCAAATATGAATAACTTTAAGGATACGAATACATTTTTTAAAAGCATAACCAATAAATAGGCCCCCCTCCCCCGTTTCGATCTTGGGAGGGGTGGGGGTGGGGGGAGAATATAATGCCTCTCTGTTATTGTTTAGGGGGCCGGGCCAAATGTGGTGGGCCGCATGCGGCTCGTAATCTGGAGTCCACTGTTCCAGAGCGATGGAACACAACCTGGAGATTTGGATTAACGGACCGTCTGACAGTCACGCCGGGATAGAAGCTTCCCAAACACGCGACGGATCGACAGGTCCTGTGCTGAATCCCTGTCGGCGGACTCGCCCTTCTGCAGCCACAACAGGTGAGCTCCTTACCTGTGGAACCTGGACGCCGCCTGCAGATTTGTGCTGGACTGAGAGCCGTCCTCGTCGCCGTCTGTCTCGCTGTCCTCCGAGTCATCCTGTTTGCACCAAAGGGGGAGGGGCATAACCACGAGTGGTTCAACATCAAACCAACTTACACAGATTGCAGGTGCACGTTTGTCAAAAGCATTACCCACAAGCCCTCACCTGGTCCCTCCCACAATAACGAATCCACACCTTAAACTTCAGCCTTTAGCATAAATGTGACTGGTGTTTCTCAGCCTTTAGCCATAGGGGTTGGTTTGTCACCGACTACAACCCAGTAGGAGCCTCAAAGTCTGGCGTCCCCCTTTAGAAACATTTTCGTAACTATTATGAATTAAGCTGTTGTTTTATGGGAGAAATAAAACATAAACATAGAGAGAAAATAGCCTTTCCTCAAAATATGAAACTTTGGAAAGAGGTTCCTATGGCTTTCCTTTCAAAATAAAAGAGACCCTGTGCCACAGGATCCTGTAGGATGTAGTAGTCGGTAGTGTAATGTAAGCAGTTAAAATTAAAAAAAAACTGTTTATTTTACCGTTTGTGGCGCATCTCTGCCTAAAATGTGTAAATGTAACTGACCAAAACTTAAATCGCGGCTAACTGGGCGACCTTTACCCTATTTTACTAACCATACGGTGGTTAAAATCCTTGTAATGTTTGTGTTCAAAAATAGAAATGCTGGTTGTGTTTACTGACTTAGGTGCTCACAAATCCATCAAAATCTTTTTGGTTAAACTGCGAGAATCGCTTGATGGATTGCTGGAGCATTGTGGGTACTGTAGTACTACCACTGTTTCCTTTTTTTCTTCAATTTACTCCTTACTTTTTAAATCTACAGCAACTTTTAAACATAAAAACGCTTTGGTGGCCACAACGGAGGGTTAGAGAGCCAGCTGCTTACAGTAGGATAACAAAAAACAGACTTCAGAATAAACCATAGTTTTATTGCAGCATCTGCGATCCATCCAAACGTTTTGGTGTCAGGAGAAAGTTTGTTTTTAAACAAAAACAGCTGAACACACACCTCCGGTTGGTCATTTTTACTGCATTAATGTTGCGTTAGCAGGACGTAAAGGATGATATCGTGCTAATATGGAGGAAATGTTGCTAACGGTGTGGCTCCATTCTGCCCCCGTCCCCCACTAAGGCCCCGGCGCTCTGTTACGGATCCCTTTGGTTGATCCAAAAACAGCATCCAGGACTAAAGTGTGAACGCGGCAGACTGGTTTGAGACTGGTTTCCCACCTCTTGCTCCGATTCCGTTCCCGACAGTTTCTTTTCTTTGCCTTTGGAGCCAGCCCCTCCATTTTTACGGCCGGTCCCCGCTTTTCTGCCTCTAAAAAACAAAATAGACACGTGAAGCCGATCATTTCCAAACTAATTACCAAGTCAGAGTATTAGAGAAACCATAAAAGAACAAGAAAAGAATAAAATTGTTGTTTTTTTTTCGCTATAAAGCTGGTTGTGTAAACCTCCATCAACATTACGTTCAGACTAAATCCACCAATGTACTCATTTATAGTGATGCCTTCAGGCTTTGGTTTATCATATGTGCCATAACGGATTTGGACCTCCTTTCAATGTTCTTAAATTTACAACGAGAGTATTAATGTGAAAGTAATGCTGAATATAATACCTATAATATACTCTACATCTCTGATACTGAAACACAATATTGGTTTTTTATTGTTTTTTATGTTTTAGTAAATAGCATTTTGTCGTTTAAACTTTGGACATTACTCATCTTTATAAATAATGATTTATTAGAAGATAACATTAATCTTGTAAAATATTTTTACTCTTAATTCTACGACTTTTTTGGGCCTTTTGTCAAAATTTTACAACTTTATCCGCAAAAATGTTTGACTTTATTCTTACAAATGTATGTATTTATTTTATTTTTATGGTCAGCCCTCATACTTCATCTTTAAATACAAACTGAGGTCCTGATTTTAGAGATATCACGCAAACATTTTTGAGCTTTTAAGTGTTTATGTTAATTCCGTAGGGGCGGGGCCTCGGAGGTCAAGTCGTCTCACTTCCGGGTAGAAAAAGAGAAAATGACTCATATTTCAGGGATACAGTGGGGGCAAGAAAGTATTCAGTCAGCCACCAATTGTGCAAGTTCTCCCTCTTAAAAAGAGGAGCTTTATTTTCATCATAGGTAAACCTCAACTATGAGAGAAAAAATTAGATTAAAAAATTCAGAAAATCGCATTGTCCGATTATTAAAGAATTTATTTGTAAATTATGGTTGAAAATAAGTATTTGGTCACTAACAAAAGTGCATCTCAATACTTTGTCATATACCCTTTGTTGGTAATCACAGGAATCAAATGTTTCCTTTGAATCTTCACAAGGTTTTCCCAAACTGTTGTTGCTGGTATTTTGGCCCATTCCTCCATGCAGATCTCCTCTAGAGCCGTGATGTTTTGGGGCTGTCGCTGGTAAAGATGGACTTTCAAATCCCTCCAAAGACTTTCTATGGGATCCTGGAGACTGGCTAGGCCACTCCAGGACCTTGAAATGCTTCTTACAAAGCCACTCCTTCGTTACCCGGGCAACGTGTGTTTGGGATCTTTGTCATGCTGGAAGACCCAGCAACGTTCTCACTTTCAATGCCCTTGCTGCTGGAAGGAGGTTTTCACTCTGAGTCTGACGATACACGGCTAAATGTATTCTTTCCTTGACACGGATCAGTCGTCCTGGTCCCTTTGCTGAAAAACAGCCCCAAATCATGATGCTTCCACCCCCATGCTTTACAGTAGGTCTGGTGTTCTTAGAATAGAATAGAATTGGTCTTTAATAATCCCTACGGACATTTTAAAAATGCCTTGAATGTAACTCAGCATTCTTTCTCCTCCAAACACGAGTAGAGTTCTTACCAAAAGGTTCTATTGTGGTTTCATCTGACCATAGGAGATTCTCCCACTCCTCTTCTGGATCATCCAAATGCTCTCTAGCAGACTTTAGACGGGCCTGCACATGTACTGGCTTTAGCAGGGGGACACGTCTGGCCCTGCAGGGTTTGATTCCCTGGTGGTGTAGTAGAGTTACTGATGGTGGTCTTTGATACTTTGGTCCCAGCTCTATGTAGGTCATTCACTAGGTCCCCTGTCTGGTGGTGGGGTTTTTGTTCACCCTTCTTGTGATAATTTTTACCCCACAGGGTGAGATCTTGGGGGGAGCCCATATGGAGGGAGATTATCAGTGGTCTTCTATTTCCTAACAATTACTCCCACGGTTGATTTCTTCACCTCAAGCTGCTTATGTTGCAGATTCAGTCTTCCAGCCTGGTGCAAGTCAACCATTTGGTTTCTGGTGTCCTCAGACAGCTCTTTGGTCTTTACTATAGTGGAGTTTGGAGTGTTACTGTTTGAGGTTGTGGACAGGTGTCTTTTCTATAGATAACCAGTTCAAACAGGTGACATTAATACAGGTAACCAGTACAGGACAGAGGATCCTCTACAGAAGAAGTTACATGTCTGTGAGAGACAGAAATCTAGTTTGTTTGTCGATGACCACATTCTTATTTTCCACCATAATTTACTAGTAAATTCTTTAAAAATCAGTCAATGTGATTTTCTTCTTTCATTTAGTCTCTCATAGTTGAGGTTTACCTATGACTCTGATTAAACTACAGGCCTCTCTATGGACATAGTTTAGTCTGTGAAGCCTAAGCAAATCATGTTATAGGCCCCTTACGTGGTCACATCGGCAGCTGCAGTCTGCTAGGCCTCATTTCATTCTGTTCTCCACGTCCACCTGTGGGACAGACATACCTGCGCGAGACTTTCTCCCCTCCGCCTTCGATGTGGTTCTCCTCCCCTTCGCCCTGCATGTCTGGTACCGTCGCTACCAGGTCCTTTAGGAAATCGAACTGCTGCTCCAACTCGATGCACTGTTTTCTGGAGAGAAAAAAACAAAAAACATCCATTCCAGTCATTCCCATCCTGCAGGCTGAGCGGAACAACAACGAAGTGCCTTTCCATTTTTTTTTTCTTACTGCAACATGGATGTAACTGGAACACATCCTCCAAAATCTTTCATCTGCTAAAGCCATTTTCACGTGTTCTTGGAGAGCGGATTCTTTCAGAAACTTACAGGTGGGACATGGTCATGGTCTTTGCGTTCCTGGACTGCGTGACTTGACAGGCTTTTGTGAGCAAAGACTCCAGGAACAGCTCCAGAGCTCTGGCTGATGCTTTGATTAAGAACACAATAACTCACCCGTGTTTGCACAGAGACCGCTTCCTCCTGAAGCGTCAAAAACCAGAACTAAACCTGCAGAGATCCACAAATCTTGAGATGAAGCTGATTCATGCATGCGCTCTGTCTGCAAACACGGGGAGCGGTTGAAAAGGTTTGCATGCATGCAAAAATCCCACAAGGCCCTGCGACATTCACACGCGTGTGCAAAAGGATACATATGATGACGGGAACCGCTGCAGCCACTTTTCCTATCTCCTCATCTGTTTGCATAATCTTCTTGATCCTTGCCTGGAAAGACAACAGTCTGGTGTTATGTGAGGACATGAGAGGAGGAGATGTTTAATAAAAGAAAAACCGTCCAATCTGACGCCGTTTATCCAAAGAGATGACAGTCTAACCATGAAAAGTAAAGAAAGCAGAAGGAATATGGAAACTAATTAGCCCCACAGTTGAGTGTGTCATCTACAATGACACAGTTATAAATCCGACCCCCTCATCTGCACCGTTTCTATTCAAAATCAAACCTGAAGGTTTCAAAAGGTTATTAGCTTTAACATTTTTTGCTTAAAATAACGTAACAAGAGTTATGACATACTGTAGTTGTGATACCCCTTAGTGCTTTGAGTGGAGCTTTGCCTGTGTTTTCTCATTGTTTTGACCTCATCTTTGCTTTGTTTTGGGATTTATGCCTTTTAATTTGGTCTCCCCTTATGTTTGATCTTTGTTATAAAACATATAAAAACTGTTTAATCTCAATTTTTGTGAGTTTTTACAGTGAAAAGTTACTAAATTACCAGTAACCACTCAGAATTTAGTTTTATGAATGGCTTGAGGCGCATTGTAGAATTATTGCTTAAAAATCATCAAAAAATATTGAAGAAAAAAAAAAGAAAAGAATCTGGGGCTTCTGTACCCCCCCATTGTCATGTAGCCCCAGACCATGACTCGACCAACGCCGTGCTTGACTATAGGCAAGACACGATTGTCTTTGTCCTCCTCACCTGGTTGCCGCCATGCAGGCGTGATGCCATCTGAACCAAATAGGTTTATTTTGGTCTCATCAGACCACAGAACATGAAACCCATTCCTTAGTCGGCTTGACTTCTGGGCCTTTTTGTGCATCGTGTTTAGAAAAGCCTCTCTTGTGGGACAACAGCCATGCAGACCAGTTTGTGGCGTACGGTCTGGCCAGCTTTGGATGTGACGCTGTGAATGTGCACCGAACGTCTTTGACCCGACAACAGCGAGGCCTGTTCCGAGTCCAAGCTGTCTTTTTTAAAACTGCTGGATTTCCGTTGGCAATCTTCTTATATCCTAGGCCATCTTTACGTTAACCAGCAATTCTTTTTTTCTTTTCAGAGAGTTCGTTGCCACTGAGGAGCCATGTTGAACTTCCAGTGATCAGTTTGAGAGAGTTTATTTATCACACCTCCCATCTATTGACACCTGAGACATTGCAAAGAGTCGCATGATATTTGGGAAGGAAGATGCCAAATTGTACTCACTTTTGTTGCCAGGGGTTTGGCTATTAATGTCTATATTATTAGTCATTTTTATTTAAGAAAAAAAATGTAATTTTCACTACGGTAAAATACGGACACTGGCTACTTTTTATTGAGTCAAAAAGTATTTTGTCCTATGAAAACATAGAAACAAATATCTGCAGAAATGTGAGGGGTGTACTCACTTTTATGTGCATTGTGTTGCCTTACAATATTCCAGTTTTATTTTTAACTCACCCTTGCCAACACTCTTCACATCAAAATGAACCTTTCTCCCTAAAATCATCACAGCCCATGTGTTCTGGTTGTGGTTATTTTACACTCAGATTAGTTTATTATTATTCTGAATCCCAATATTTATTGTCTAATAACATCCATCAGTATAATGATGGGATGTTTTCAGACAAATCCCAGAAGCACCAAACCACGCACTTGTCTTCATTTAGATGGTCCAGAAACGTGACATTTAAAGGGCGCCGTGCCGTGACAGCGCTGTGATCCATCACGGTCCCCTTATACAGCTATAATACCAGATTTAGGATTAGCATAACAGGCTAAAAACAACAGGGCGCACAGCCTAAGCTGCTCGGGAAACGACTCGTGGAGTAGTTAGTTCCCCGATTTATTTACACGGAAAATATCTCGGTGATGGAGAAGGAACTGCATTAGAAAATTCTTGATCTTGCTTGTTAGTTCTCTTGGCAACAAAAGAGGCCAAATCCCACTCAGTCTGCTAATGCTAGCGACTCCCACACCCGATAAAGTTTACGCTTAAACTCACCGGAGGGAATCTGGCGTTGTACTTCTTCTTTTTGCTCGGCATAATTAAATAACCTGGTGACTGAGCTAAAATAAAATGTTAAATGTTTGGGGTTCTACTGCTATTTCATGTGAATTCGCCTCCACCGCACCTACACCAGATAGCGTTAGCTATCCGGCTAAGTTGTTAGCGCGCTGTCGTCATCTCGTTCCTTGTTGCTTGAGGAGCTGAAGGGATCCGTTTGTTTTTGCCAGGTCCTAGCGCCGGTCATATTCAGAGGTCAAGCTCTCATTAGCATGTAGAGAAAAAGGTACGGTGGCCGAGAAGTGCAAGACACGTTTCCCATTTAAGATACAACAACAACAAATCCCAGTAAAAATGAACAAACGCTGAAACACAACACCAAACAAATTACAGACTCCTGAAAAACGCCTAAAACCACAAAAACATTTAGTTTGAAGTCACATAAATACTTTCATGGAACATTTTTTAAGAAACAAAAAATAAGGTCTTGTCATTTTTTTCATTGAGAAAGGTTGTGATACACTTAAAATTATTCAATGTCAAACCAGCCTCTCCAGGTGTATATTTTTATTACAGGAGTGAATCGAGGCTGAATATAGGCATGGGCAAGGGGGGTAATGTCCTCCCCCAAATGCCCCTCCAGATAGCCTGTAAAGATCCAAAATTAACTAAAGAATTTACAAAAAAACGCCACTAAAAATAATAATCCAAACATCAACAACAACAACAACAAAATAAAAGTCTAAAATAATGTAATGGCCGGACAAATGACAGACATAAGAAGATAAATGAAGCCTCAACGGGGCACAAACCAGTGTCCTGCTTTTCCCTGTAATTTTGTTGCCTCCCCATAGATGGTTCTCTACAAATAAATTGACTGTTGCTCAGATGCAGAAGCTCATTTTGCATTGCATGTGATTTTAAAATATATGTTGTATTTCTGACAAGCATTTTCCTATCATTCCCATTCCTCTAATTTGCATTTTTCCTTAAAGGAACATCAATCCATTGGTGCAAATGGCACTAAAATGGGAAGAAAAGCAACAGTTTTGAATTAAAGACACCACAATGTTCTACATTTACGTCAATTTTCCATCAAACGTAACAGATGTTTTTGTAAAGATTCCACGTTATTTCTTCCTCTTGTGAGTTGTGTTACCAAAACACTCCGTGCAACAACTCTCGGTCCGGCCTTTCTGCCAAATCTTAGATATAACCTTTGTGGCCCATGAGTCAAAAAAATGTCAGTTTCCCTCCCACTTTTACAATATCAGCTCTGTACTCAAGCATAACACTAAGTAATAAAGAAAAGTAATCATAGAACTTTTTGTCACTTTATTATGTCACAGTTGTGGGTAAAAAACAACAACGTTATTTTTAAAATGAGATAGAACTGAATTAGAAATTCAAGGTTTGGTCTCGTAGACATACGAACATATTATCATCCAAATTGATGAGGCAGAACAGCCTGGATCCATGCCACTGAGGGGTGAACGGTCACATCTAGAACACGACATGTTTCTGATATTATTACTGTTCTAGAAGCAAAAAGAAAACACCTGCATTCTTCTTTATTTTTTCATCTTTTTAAACATGTTAATCATACCTCACCGTTTTTTTCCCCTCTAAACTTTGTAGTCAGTCGCAGCAGCCACTGAGGATTTCAGATACTCAGGCGTGTGTTATGGACGATGTAACGACAGAAAACGTTTTTTTACTGACCCCACCTGAATCTGTTTTATCAGCTGTACATGCCTTACAGATAAAGCTGTGTTATCCAGCGGTTCAGGAGCGTACCGCCCTGCATCGTCGTAAAGATTGATCAGTTTTGCTCTGGAAGGAGTTTCAGATTTAAAATTGGGTCATTTTGTGTTTTTGAGATTATTCTGACAAATTATTCAAAGACTCTGTTGAATAAAAGGTGTATGAAAAGAGTCTGATGTTGGGCGCGCACACATTTAATGGCTGAGACTCACATTTACGTTTTAGTTGTTGATTTTTGACTGCACTTCTGCTTTTGTCTTTCAAGAAATAACAAACAGTGAGAACCGTGGAACAAAAACTGTACTTCAAATTTTCAAATTCAACACCAGGAGGTTATAAAAGCTCCACGTGTGTCTGATGGACTTTTCACGCATGCACCACCGATCTATACCTTTAATATTCTGTCCACGCCACACATATCACGGTAAGATGACTTAATCTAGGCACAAATCACTAACGAATTCCATATACACAGTGCGGTAATCACACACGGGTCATGTTCTACGTTTATGTTCGTACTTTTCCACGTGCGACCATTTTTATCAGTGCATAATGCACAAAATGGACGTAGTGGGAGTGTGACACGGCCTTAAGATGCTGCTCCAAAGTTCAGCCTTTGTGTTGCGTAAGTCTCCCTAACCCGTGCCGTCATGAACACAACTCCTGCTTTCTTTCAGCAGGGAGCTCCTCACTCCTTGCTCGGTTCCAGTCTCATCTTCACGGCATCATGGAGGAAGAAGAGGCTTCTGCCAACGGTGAAAGGGAGAACTTTGCCTCGGATCACTATGCCGCTGAAGCCCTGGCTGCAGACATGGATCCCTGGATTATTTTTGACTGCAGAAAAACTCCCAGATCGGAGTTTGATGCCTGGCTGGAGAGTAACCGGCCCTCCCAGGTGCACAGGTTTGGTGACGAGAAGAGTGGCGTCGGCCCCGTGGGGTGGATCTCTGTGAGGGGCCCTAGTGACCAGTCCAGTGACAATGACCTTGAAGGTCTCTATGAGAGCTGGGAGAAACTCTTGGCCAGTGGCAGACCAGTCACCTTCCAGACCGTGAAGGAGCTGGCCCTCAACCACAGAGTGCTCAGTGGGAAGTGGCTGATGCACCTGGACTCTGGTTTTAAACTGGACCACGCGTGGGAGTGTGTGGCCAGAGCAATCCTAGAGGGCAAGATCTGGTGCGCCAAAGTCAGCCCCTTTGATCCGACAGGAGACAGTCGCCACGTCATATGTGTCTATAACAGAAACTTCACCGATGAGGAGGACGTCATGAGGCTGGACTCCGTCATTCGCTCCACGGGGATCAAGTGCCCGCTGTTCTACAAACCCGACGTTTACACCTACCTGGGAATCTACCGAAGGAACCGCTGGGAACTTAGCCCCACCATTTACGAGAGCAGGTTTGACCTGGAGTGCGTCCCCCGGCGTTCCCACATCTTCAACAAAGTCACCAACCTGGAACTGACATAGTCCAGTCTGGGACAGCGCGTGTGGTGGGACTGACAGCTAAGAGTTCTGCTCCTGTTTACCGGGCCGAGGAGCGGCATTTGCAGATGTTTTGATCTTCCTTCATTTTGCTTTTTGGAAAGAAAATGATCTTTAATTCAAGCAGTATTTGATTTGTACTCATTTGTTGTGGCTGGAACAACCTACGGAGCTGGAAGGGGGACAGAAATCTGAACTTTGAGACGTTTTTTTTGACACTTTGAGAGAATCTGGAGTCTGAGAAATACTCAGAAATGCAATTTTACACCTACGTTTCTTTGTATGCGTCCTCCATCATCAGATAAATGCACAAAAACATGTAAAAATCCCACCAAATTCATCTGAGTGGGTCCATAGGTCAAACTTCCTTTGTGGTGAGGCGTGCACACATTTAATCTTGGCTGTCACTCACATTTGCATCAATTTTTCTCAGTAGTTCTGAGGACGGTGAGGAACGTTAAGCAATAAACTGTACTTCAAATGTTCAAGTTTACCACCAGGGGGTCATAAAAGTCAAAAACAACAAAAATAAACGTAGATCTATGAAGCTGACAAAGGTGGTACCGCTTTTTATTTGTGAGGAATGGTCGGATTTGGCTGAAAGAGCTCAAGATGTTTGGAATTGAATCACTAAATTCAGTTTTATGACTATAGTAGGCAATTTGTAAACAAGATCAGGAGATTCATCTAATGATAATGTGAATATGTCTTATTTTCACAATCGTTTAAACCAAACACATCAAGAAAGAAATGGGGATAAATTGAAGTAATTGTTCCTTCTAAAAGACACATTTTTGTCGTGGGCGGATGGCACGGCACGCAGTGAAATTGCAGGTAGCGTCCAGCAGGTGGCGGGAATCTTCCCGTGAAGTCATTCCTGCTACCTGCGTGTAGTGATGGGCAATATGAGGCCTCGTGAAGCACTGACCAACTTTGACACAACTGGGCTAAAAGCGACACTCTGCTCGCATTATTTCGGTTATAAAGTTATAAACAGCACACATGCAGTCAAAATCTCATGACTTCCAGAAGATTTTAAAGCGACGGTTGTCTTTTTGTTAAATGTTTGATCCAAAAGTGTGTAATTGTCCATTTGGTATTTTTAAAATTTTAATTTTTAAAATGTTTAAACTTTTTTTACTTGCGCATTATAACTTTTATTTTTATTTTATTTTGTGGTTCCAGGGTTTTGTGTTGATTCGCTTCAACTTTGTTTAAAAATAAAAATAAAAATGTAAGCATTTAAAAGTTGATTTGTAAACAGCCAGTTTAGTTTTCCTCGTTTATTTTGTTCATTTTATCTGAAAGGACAACATACATATCATATACTTATGTGAATAAAAAAAATCTTTGGGATCTTGAGGGACTCACACTTGGACTACGCCTTGAACAATCTACTGTTCCTCTCAACATTTTTTATTCATAACTCAAAATAGGGAAAAAAAAAGTACGGAATAATTTCATTTTATTAAAAAAGGACCATTAGCAAGAAAATTGTCTTAAGGCTTTGAAATGTATGCGTTATAAGGATGCAAGTGTACTATTGGACATATTACAAAAAATATATAGTTTATTCTCTACCTCTTTTTAGAATTATGTGTGACTGAGGCTTATTTTATGTATTCATGTTATCATTTTGTCGTGCTACTTATTTTATTTATGAGTACTTGTTACTACTGAAGACAGTCTGATTGCATGTTTGGTCATCCGTTTGCAAATAAAGTTTACCCGAAAAAAATCCGCAGAAGAAGAAGGACTCCAACCTCCGGCGGAGGTAAATTGACTGCGATATTTAACGTTCGGCATACGTTTTATTTGAGCAATTTGGGTTTTAAAATCAAAGTCAGAATGTACGGCTCTCGTTGTAATAGTTTACGGAAGCAGTCGTCGCTCAAGTGAATCGACGACGCAGTAAATATATTTATTGGACCGTTAGCTTCCGCTAGCTTCGGTTAGCTTCTCAGCTAATAAAGCGATATGCAGAGAGATCATTTATTTCTTCTTCTGAGTCACTCTTAGATCACAGAATAAAGTAGCTAACATAGATAAAGAGTTATGCTGTGGTGAAGTTATAGCTAAATGCGTGAGAATTACTGGCAAAGTCTTCTGGCTGGCTAACAAAACATTCGAGGAACGAAACTTGAAAATTGATATCCTGTCGGATTGCATTCTGGGTAATGGAGTTTATTTTCCTGATTTTTATTTTTTTCCCCCCCAGTTGTCTCAAAAGTAGTGAAGCCTATAAGATTTTGTTGTAAAGATGTAATACTCCACACCAGAAACAGCTAACTGTTACTGTAACCTAAAATGGGTACAAAAGACCCGCTCAGTTTTTAAAAAGATGCGTTTTTAACACGGTCTAATAGCATTGCTGTCATGTTTGAGGACACGTTTAAGAAAATTTAGCTAAAACTGCATTTCTGAGTATTTTATTCAAATCGTGGGGAAGCAGGAACAGACGAAAAAATGCTCCTAGAAAATAAAGATGCCATTGTGATGTAGAAAATAGCGGGGGTGAGCCACAAGCTCTCAGCTTCGCCCCATTGATTCTGATGGGTGAATGTATGGATCCACACATAGATCCATGGACGTCTGGTTCGCTCATCCGAGCTGGAATCTGGATCTAAACTGTACAGCTGGATAGTTCCGATATTACTCGCCATTTTCCTGAACCGCTAATGTTAGCTTGTGGGAGGGGCTCTGTTATGGGTGACAGGAAGGGGGGCGGGGTTGCCACCGCCCACAAATCAGAGTTGAATTCCCAATAAACTACTACTGCTGCACTGCAGAAACTATTACTTATACTACGCTACTCTTAGCACACAAAAGAATATTTTTTTTATTCAATGTTAGTTGTTTTCCAACCCGGAAGTAAGACGACTCGATCTCTGAGGCTCCGCCTTTCTCTCCATGTGGGTGTTACCCATTTTATGATGTTGATCTAGAGTCGGGCTAGGCGGCGTGTCTGCGTTTCGCCCATGAAAACAAACAACATCTGAACTTTTGCAACGATGGATGTGCGTATTGTGCATAGAAAACGAAAGCGTTTAGCCGATCACTGCTAGCTCCACGGAGAAAGTGGGGGTTTCTGTTAGCCTGGGGGCGGGGCTAGCTGCACAGACACTTCCTGGAAGGGGCGGTTCCTCACTTTCATGCTTATGATTGTTGTTAGAGGAATACTCAGAAATGCATGAATGGATCAAAATACCATTTTTGGAGTTTACTATAGTCAGTAATGAATATTATAATACACTTTAAGTTAAAAAAAATAGATTTTGCACAATATAGGCCCTCCAAATCCTTTTGTCTTCATTTAGTTCTAAGCATTAAACTGAATGATAGACTCAGTATTTGTGAAGTTTCGTCTCCATTTACTATATTTCTATCTGTATATAGGTTTACTAATATGCTGTAAAGGTGATACAGAGAGTTTTATAGATTCTATAATCTGTATATTGTGTCCACTCACAACAGTGTCATTTATTGTCAGGATCTAATTCTTTACGAGACCATTTTGGACTCTCGATTTTGCATTCAGCTGTTCTTTTTTATGTTTATTGTTTTTTACTTGAACTAATCAGGAAGTGGTGACAGCAGGACAATAATGCTTCTGTAGACCACGGTCACACAGCCGCTACATACATTTTTCCCACTTACGACTTCAAAATTTGAGTCTTTCCTGATCCATGCGTGATATCCGTCATTCTGAAGTGTTTCTTGCGTTCGTCGATGTGCGAAGATGTCCGTCGAGGGTTTCGGTTGACTGGTCTTTACGTGTATCCATTTTGAGCAGTTCAGAATTTTTATGCCTGTTGAGAATCACGCAGTTTACACGTATTTTACATAGTTTATACCCAATTATGATGTAAATCTTCCGTAAATGCGCATGATTTTAGCGTGATGCATACACAGATTTGTGTCTTTCCACGACCAATTCACATATGTCTTACAGATGTTTCACGCATGAACCACCGATGTGTAACTTTTATATCCCGTCTACGGCACACCTCTCACGGTAAAATGATATTATTTACGCTCAAATCACTAATGGATTGCATATAAACAGCACAATAATCACACGGTTCATGTTGTACGTTGATTTACGTGTTCTTTGCGTGGTCTGTTAAAATTTCACGTAAAGTCACAACTTTTCTGACTTTTTCCATCATTTTTATCAGTGCATAATGCACAAAATGGACGTAGTGGGAGTGTGACACGGCCTTAAGATGCTGCTCCAAAGTTCAGCCTTTGTGTTGCGTAAGTCTCCCTAACCCGTGCCGTCATGAACACAACTCCTGCTTTCTTTCAGCAGGGAGCTCCTCACTCCTTGCTCGGTTCCAGTCTCATCTTCACGGCATCATGGAGGAAGAAGAGGCTTCTGCCAACGGTGAAAGGGAGAACTTTGCCTCGGATCACTATGCCGCTGAAGCCCTGGCTGCAGACATGGATCCCTGGATTATTTTTGACTGCAGAAAAACTCCCAGATCGGAGTTTGATGCCTGGCTGGAGAGTAACCGGCCCTCCCAGGTGCACAGGTTTGGTGACGAGAAGAGTGGCGTCGGCCCCGTGGGGTGGATCTCTGTGAGGGGCCCTGACTACCATCCCAGTGACGAGGACGTGGAAGATCTTCAGGAGAGCTGGGAGAAACTCTTGGCCAGTGGCAGACCAGTCACCTTCCAGACCGTGAAGGAGCTGGCCCTCAACCACAGAGTGCTCAGTGGGAAGTGGCTGATGCACCTGGACTCTGGTTTTAAACTGGACCACGCGTGGGAGTGTGTGGCCAGAGCAACCTTGGAGGGCAAGATCTGGTGCGCCAAAGTCAGCCCCTTTGATCCGACAGGAAACAGTCGCCACGTCATATGTGTCTATAACAGAAACTTCACCGACGAGGAGGACGTCATGAGGCTGGACTCCGTCATTCGCTCCACGGGGATCAAGTGCCCGCTGTTCTACAAACCCGACGTTTACACCTACCTGGGAATCTACCGAAGGAACCGCTGGGAACTTAGCCCCACCATTTACGAGAGCAGGTTTGACCTGGAGTGCGTCCCCCGGCGTTCCCACATCTTCAACAAGGTCACCAACCTGGAACTGACATAGTCCAGTCTGGACGGGCAGCGCGTGTGGTGGGACTGACAGCTAAGAGTTCTGCTCCTGTTTACCGGGCCGGGGAGCGGCATTTGCAGATGTTTTGATCTTCCTTCATTTTGCTTTTTGGAAAGAAAATGATCTTTAATTCAAGCAGTATTTGATTTGTACTCATTTGTTGTGGCTGGAACAACCGACGGAGCTGGAAGGGGGACAGAAATCTGAACTTTGAGACGTTTTTTTGGACACTTTGAGAGAATCTGTAGCTTTGCTCTGTCTGAACCACGATCAGCCGAATAAAACTCTTTTTGAAGACTCCGTTTACATTCTGTGGATTTTATTTTGAAAAAAGTTGAGGCAAAATGTGTGTGTTTGGGGACCGGGGGGGGGGGGGGGGGGGCTGCTGACCAAGAAACAAAACAAAACAGAAAAGTGGGTTCTTGCCACTTTGGACAGGAACCGTAGAACTAACAGAAGCAGGAACACGGACTGGTCTGCACGCCCGTGTTCAACCTGTAAATATTTACATGGAGACCTTCATGTGGTTCTTTACGCACTCAGACAAAACCTTCAGAGGACACTTCAAACCAAAGGGACACTTGATTAAAAAATGACATGCTAACATACCAGGCGGTTCATTTCTGGATAAAACCCCCAAACGTCCTGTTAAAACCTCGTCAGCTGATGAACACGCGGGTCGTCTTCCACAGATGCTAAATGTTGCTGTAATGATGAGGATCTGGATCTGTGGTTGGGGGGGGGGGGGGGGTTCTTTGTCCACAGTGAGCGGTCTTTCCGTTTCCCCTCAGCATCTTTTCAGTCCTGAAGGCAGAAAGGAGCAGTCTTTGGTGAGAACCCAGCGTCTCTTAGGTCTGGCGTCCCGCCACAAACTCGCCGTGATTTTCATTTTCGTAAATGGACATGAGGCGGTCGTCGTCGGCGGACAGCAGCTGGTAGTCGTCGGGTTCTGCGTAGCCGCCGTGGTGGTTGTTGAGGGGGGCGGCGTCCATCATGCCCTCGCTCTGCAGCAGGTTGACGATGCTGTTGGGGTAGTTCATCCAGGTGCTTCCTGGGATGCCAGCAGGGTCCGAGGGGTTCTGGCCCGCTGTGGGATTGTGAGGAGGTGCGGTGGCGTGGGGCTGCTGGCCTGAACTTCCAATGGCAACAGCGCCACCCCCGCCCACGTTCAAAAGGTCCTCAAAGTCGTCCATGTTCAGGCTATCCAGGGTGATGGGGACCTGGCCCTCAGGGAAGCTGGGGAACTCTGGGAGGTCGTCTTCCGCGGGGTTTGTGGAGAACTGCGAGGCCTGGAGGGGGAAGGAGCTGCTGGGCTGAGGGGGCGCACTGCTAGCTTGAGTAGCTTCTGCCTCCTGATTCATGGGGGACAAAATGTTGGGGAAGAACTCCTGAAGGTCTGCTATGTTGACTGTGGGGTATTGGTTGCTGGCCGTGGAGGCGCTGATGGTGGTGGAGGAGGAGGGGGCGGCCGATGAAGAACTCGCTGCGAAGGGGATCTGTAAATCTTTCTTCAGGGTCTCCATAAATCTCCAGGGTTGGCTTGAAGCCGCGTCGGGGAGCTCCCTCTTGTGCGGCACAGGGGCCTGGCTTGGCTGACTGAAGAGGAAAGAGGCCTGTGGTTTCGCTGCACTGGCACCAGGGGGCGTCTCGGTCCCTGAAAAGCAAACCGTTTCAGTTCAACAGCTGCAATTCCACTCTATCCTTACATGCACATGCACTTACATACTCTATCCCCCCCCGAGGATCATTTCTAAACGGCATCAAAAGACCACCGATACTTTGAAAATTGATCAAGACATGACCAGAGTGGAACTTTAACTGTATCTGCAGTAACTTTGACATCTGTTTTAACCCTCCATAAAGTTAAGGAACAGTTATTTTCCAGGTTTTTGTGTTTTAGGACCAAAACCCAGCCAGAGGCGTAAAGTTCCACTTCATTGTTTAGAAAGTTTGATTCATGTTTTTGTTGCTATTGAGCCATTCATTCACAAAAATCTAGCTGGCAAATATTTACTATCATTGAATTAAAACTGTGTTATAGTTTTCTATGTAGAAACAAATTTAAGTTCTTTTACTTTTGACAGCATTACGTACAAGTTCCTTTCAAAATAAAACATCCTGTGTCAAATGAGAGCCTCCTGCTGCGGAAGGTTTACTTGAAAAAACAGAACAAAAAAAGCCAAGTAAAATCATTGACCGTATCTCAGAACTGGACTGAGTGACTCCTCCCCCCTGGCGTTCCAAACAGGAAGTACCTGCTGGTTCCAGGAAGCCAAAATCCCACAGACTTCCATAGAGAAATAAGCAGCTAGCACTCAGTCATTCTATTGGTCAACAATAATTCTTTTCTCTGATACATTTTTATAAAAAAAAAAAAATTTCTGTGGTCATTCAAATTATAAAAGGACCAATCAGATGCCTCAATTAAATTAGGTGGTCTCCTGTTGAACTTTCAAAACATTTGATTGACAGATTCTACTGAGCCCGCTTCTATGTTGTAGGGGTGTGGCCTTCTAACAATTTCACTCCTAATTGGTGAGAATAGTTGCCATAGAAACGTTGACTCAGTTCGACTTGGACCAATCCAAAAAAATAAATAAATAAAAAGGCGACTGAACTGACTTCATTAAGTTGGAGGCTGACATAAAACCATTTTCTATGAATGACATCACTCAGTCCATTTCTCAGACACAGTCGACAAGTCAAACATCTTTTTTTTTTTCCCCTTATGCCGTTTATTAAATATAAACATGACAACATTGGTGTAGAATCAGATTTTTTTGTAAAAATCTATGCATATAGATGTCATTCTTTGGTTCTGAATGACTGCATCTGAAGATCAGAGTAGGAGCTTTATGCTCATTCTTATAATAAGCTACTCTGACAGTAGATTAAACCTTTAACCATCACAGGCTCGGTTATATGACTTGTTCAAATCGAAACAATCATTTATTCAAAGGATTAGCATTTTCTCGAAAGCTAAAAATTGTCTAAAGGGTTGCAGACCCGTGCTTTTTGTGTGGATTTTCTGTAAATAACTTCATTAAAACCTTAAAGGAACAAAACCAAAAAATGTAGGATCAAAACTCACCGGTCGACACATTCACAGAGGAAAGTTTAGGTGGGACTGTTCTCCTTGCAAAGTTAATTTGCCGCCGGTCTGATGGGATGGAAACTGAAACATCAGATGCGGTTTTTTATGGTCATCAACACTTTGACAAAAAAAACCTTCAAAGAACAGCAAACGGTGTCTAGTGAGCGTACCACTGGACAGCATCGACCCCAGCTTCAAGTTCTGGAACACATCTGCTGTCCGCTTTCTCTTCTCATTCAGCCGGTATTCATCTTTAAGAAGAGAGAAAGATTTCACATGAGGAGTTCTGAGGATGGATGCATGTCCCGGGAAGGTAGAGATGCGTGCATCCTACCTGGGTCAGCTGGTAGGTACTGGAAGTCCACAGGCTCGCTCACTTCCCGGTCAGACGGCCGCCGAAGCTGCATCTTCACCTTAACTGGCTCAACAAGGTTGGTGTCACGGTAGGGCGGCGTGCGGAAGACGATCGCCACCTGCCTGTGCACGTCCGCCTGGGAGAAGGTGCCCTTCCCCTCCCAGGAGTCCTGGAAGAAACGCACCTCGATGTCCTCTGCAGGGAGACGGGAACATCGGAGAACACCAAAGATTTGAGGAGTGTGCGGTGTTTTGACGAATCTCAGCTGGTCACAGAAAGACGCCACCGTCTCTGGAGTATCGCTGGTAAACTAGCTTCCGTACGGCAGTGGTCAGAAAAGCCGCCTGACAGCTTTCCTCACACGTGAAAAGGCGGATTTTCAAAGATCCAACTGTGCTGATGCACCAACGGCTGTAAGCCGACAGATTCCTGTGCTGACGTAACGGGAACGAGATCAGTACCGGCAAAGCTGTGAGGTGAGAGGAAGATAGAGAAAACAAGGGCAAAGGACCAAGTGGTGGAAGTTGAGAAAGGAAAAGTGCTGTTTGGCTTTTAGGGAGGAGGTGAAACAGACTATAGGAGATCAGGAGGGGTGCTACAGCTAAAGTGATCAAGGAGGGAAGGGGTACCTAAAGAGTTCAGACCCCTTTAAATGCTTCACTCTTTGTTATTACAGCTGTTTGCCAAAATCAGCAACGCTCATTTTAATACTCTCTTTTTTTGTTTTGATTATTGGAAAAACAAATCCATACTGACATGAACAAAAGCGCCAAAACAGCTGTGAGAGTTTCTGCTATCAACAGCCTCCCCACATGAGGTCCAACGAAGCAGTCCTCTGCTTCGTCGGAAGCCAAGAAACTCAAGTTCGGACTCGGTGCGGATGAAACTGGCGTGATTGACGTGGTCTGGGTCGACGCCCTCAGCGGCAGACACCACCGTGGTGTAGGCTTCTAGCCAGTCATACAGGATAATCAGTCGGCCACACTTGAGGTGGGGCTTGTAGGCAGCCATGGAGAGAGTCCCGTCTTCCGTCTTCAACGAGTCATTCTCCAGATAGGGGTCTGGAATGCAGAGGGCGACCTGGACGGAGGTGCGAGGCGAGGCGTTGAGGTGGCGTTTCACGGTGGCGACCAAACTGTAGTAGCAAACTTCACGCAGGGGCTGAGACTCCGGCGGCCACAGGTGGCTCCTCGCCAAACTGTCAACAAACTTGCTGGGTTCATGCCTCAGGATCAACAAAATGCAGCTCCTCGGGCAGTTCCTCCTGATTCTCATTGGTCTGACACTGAGGTTTTCTTTAGACACGTGTGTGGCTTTCCTAAACAAGTCCTGTCAGTTTCATTAAACCCAGCAGGACTCCAATGAAGAAGTAGAATCCGAAAAAACGGACGGCATGTGAGTTCAATATGAGAGTCCCAGCAAAGGCTCTGACTGTTTATGACCATGTGATTTTTCACTGTTTCCTTTTTTGCAAATCTTCTACACCTGTTTTTATTTCTTTCGTCAGTCGCTATTTGTGCAAGCTATGCACACGTCCGCCCGCCAGCGGCTAATTTATTTATTTTCCACCGGGCGCTAAATACTATCGGTTCGGAGAGAAGAGTCTGCTGGTCCGGATGTGGACCGTGGTCCGCCATTTGGTGATATCGGGTTATGGGGCTCTGAGGCAGAGCTGGAGGTAGCAGAGATGAAGATGCTGAGGTTCTCTTTGGAGTGATCCCAATGGATCATGAATCCATCAGAGGAACAGATCCTAGATATGGAGATCAGTGCAGAGAAGCAGATGGAGATGGTTTGGACAGGTTGAGAGGAGGAAGAGTGATGACGTCGGTGAAAGGATGCTGAGGTTGGAGCTACCAGGAAAGAGAGGAAGACCAAGGAGGAGGTTCGTGGAGGAGTGTTCTCAGAATGCAGAAGGATGTAGTTTCTGTTTTACTAGTCTGAATCTGCACGCTTCTCACATTTAACCCCTCGACGCCTAAAAATGCAAATATGCATCAAACCACTTCTGCTCCAAACCTGCCTTAATTTAGCATCGAAAGCAAAAACGTAAGCCAATGTTTTTCAAAGTCGGTAACTAATTCAGGTATCAAAGGGTTAAGACACAAAAGGAACAGAGCATCAGAAAAGTTTGATGCTAAGTTATGAGAGCCCTCATGTCACTGGGAAAAACACACAGACCTTGATGTGATCATCTGGTACTTTATTTTGAAAGATTCTTTTGTAGAAGGAGCCAGCAGACACGGTCTGTTGACCCCCGTCTGCTCCAGAGCCCCCTTACGCATCTGCAGTAGCGTCTGTTTGGGTGTAAGCCTCACCTTTTTGCACTTTGTCACACAGCAGAAAGATTTCATCGCCTCCTTTGCAGGTTCCAGAGTTCCGGTTGATTCTGCAGATCTTTAACTCGGCTGTGTTTGGCGCCCCTGCAAGAAGCAAAAGTATTGAAAGACAAATTCCGGCAGATACTTTCAAATAAATAATCGCCTAAAGATGTCCATTTGGGAAGAATTTGAGTTTGGCAAATGATTGTCAATTCTTCAGCAGTGGCTAAATCATCTTTTGGTTTATTTTCAAAGTGTTCCCAGTGGTCCTTTAATTATGATTTTGTAGACGAAATGAAAGCATCTGTTTTCTAGGACAACGTTTCTGCAGAGCGGTACGAGTTAGTAAGAAATTCCCCTCTGAGTTGTGGGCGGAACAGTTGCTGTGGAGTAAGCACGACCTCACTTCCCGTGATCCATCTGTTTACACACTCTCCTGCTAGCTTAACAGTCCAGTGCAACCCCAACCTAACATTAGCGGTGCGAAAAGAAAAACGGCGAGCAATACTGTAGCTATCCAGCCGTACAGTTTAGATCCAGATTCCAGCTCAGAGGAGGAAAACAAAGACGTTCACAGATCTATTAGTCTGCATGTGGATGCAGATACGCTCGCAGATTGGATCTTTTTCAAATTACATTTTTCATCTGCTCTTGATTCACAACGATTTGAAAAAAAAAAAAAAAGAAATACCCACAAATGCAAATTTAAGCTCAATTTTTGTCAGAAAAACACCACAAGAGTGTGTAAAAAGGGTCAAAAAATCCAATTTTCATCAAATTGCGTCTAAGGGCAGAGATGCCCAGTTTAGGTTAGTCTGTTTAGTTCAAGTTTAGTATTCTCCTGTTGAATTCTATGCATGATTGTATGTTCACTTTCCAATTACTGGTACGAAGCCCATTGAGACGGCTGCTGTTGTGGATTTGGGCTATAGAATATAGAATTATTAAGGACTGATTCTTGTAAATCATTTTAGGCAAACAAGAAACTCTTTCCTCCAAAGAGGAACAAAGAGCGTCTGTGGACGCAGACGGTTTCGAGCTGTTTATGACGCACCCAGTACAGTATCATTAGTTCCCGAGACTTTACAGTGTTTACCCAAGCAATCAAGCTTCCCATGAGTCTCCGCTGTGGAGCCCATCCGGCCCCTCTTTCTCTGCTTCCTGACGGAGGTTTGCTAAAATGTCTGAGCTTCCCTGAACTTCTTTCCAGGAAAAACTGCGGCTCCAAAGTGGGCAGTGGGTTTTCCACTCACTGTTGTCGTAGATGGGCTGTGACACGACCGGCTCCAGAGGGAACAGCTCCCCTGACGGGAGCGTGATCTTGGCCTGGAAGCAAAGCCGCACCGAGTTCAGGTCAAACTCCTCCTCCCACACCTTGGACTCAGGAACTGTGAGGGAAAACCACAGAAAGGAAAAGGGTTGCAGTCAGCCGGCGCCGATGTGTGTTCGTGACCTGACAGCAATATGAAACAGAAAGGGCTTCTTTCACTTCTAAAAGGCTTGGAGATGAAAAAGAAAAGTCATCATGTTTCAATGCCGGAGCATAAAAATATGACAGCAAGACGCTGACTGGATAGCATGCAGGGCTGTGCAGAAACAAACCACAATGAAGACATGCAGCGCTGTGGAGATAAGGAGCCACACAGGCTTCACAGCAGCCGTCCTTCTCATTTATACCCACGGCAAATCTGGTACCAAACACTGCATTCTGATTTCCAAAGGACTTCGGGCTTTGATGCCCTTATTTAACCAAAAAACATCGTCAGCTGTCGTTTTTTTTGCTTTAATAGCCCCTCATGGAAATGGGACGTACAGCTGTAACTAAAGATTACGTTTA
The DNA here is from genome assembly GCA_023969325.1 of Oryzias curvinotus. Taxonomy (NCBI): domain Eukaryota; kingdom Metazoa; phylum Chordata; class Actinopteri; order Beloniformes; family Adrianichthyidae; genus Oryzias; species Oryzias curvinotus. Next base: position 27,349,357 of record CM043723.1, read on the forward strand.
ACTTCTGCAGAAGGAAAGTGACTTAAAGTAACAGCACCCTCACGTATCACCGGTTATTTCTAGAATGACTCCGCCCATAAACGAGGGACGACTGCATGTGAAAACGTGGGTGAAATAGAAAACCAAATGGGGAAGTTGTGAATCAGACTAGAATCATTTCAGTGCTTTGGCAGTGACAGCAGCTCTAAAAAAAGACCACAAAAACAACAACGCCCTATTTTTATCAACAAAAACTAATCTTTGAATTGAAACAAACAAGAACCCTTCATGAAAAAAAACACCTTGTAACACTAAAGCTGAGTTCACGCCGCCCGTTTCTTTGGGCATAATGACACATTTTAGGGGAGTTCAAATAACTAAACTTTGGCCTTCAGTTCAGCCAATCAGGGACTCAGCTTTGGCCCGTGTTGTGCTGATGACGTGTTCAGCAGGTGGAGTTCAAAACCAACATGGAGGAGAATCTGACCGTTCTTCTCCTGAACTTTATGCTTTATTTTGTTTTTTTGTTAGGAGACAGTAATAAAAAGTTCCTCTAATTTTATTTTAATTGTCATATTTTCCCTATTATGACCGAAGGAACGAGATCTTAAATGCCAGTGGCCTAAGTGAGCTCTTCCTCCGTAGAGTGGCTGGGCGCTCCTTTAGAGATAGGGCGAGCGTGGAGTAGAGCCGCTGTTCCTCCACATCCAGAGGAGTCAGTTGAGGTGTCTTGAGCATCTGGTCTGCATCCCTCCCTGGGGAGGTGTTTCGGGCGTGTCCCACTGGGCGGAGGCCCCGGGGAAAACACAGGAGAGACTAAGGCCTAATCCGATTTCCTCTATTTTTTGTTATAAAAACTGACCTTATGTATTTTCCAAGCGCTGACAGCTACCCGGATGACCGACTATTGATGACGTCATCAAGTGGGAGTGGTTTCCGTATTAGAAGACTTTTTTTTTTTATATATAGTTGTGTCCAAATTCCCACCCTAACCCCTAACTACTAAAAGACTCTGTAGCGCGGACTATGTGGTGGCCTGGATTTTAAAAGCAATCCGGACACCACGTGGACTACATTTAAAAAAAATAAACAGCAAATATGACATCATCGAATTCACAAAGTGAAAATCTAATCCCTAAGAGTGTTTTATGACGACTATCTATAAATAAATTGTGTTCTGATAATGAAAACATTCATTTAAAAAAATGCATTCTTTTCGCAAAGCAATGCATTGTGGTCTATATTCGCCTATCTAGTGAGCATTGATGCACAATGGTTTTTTCGCAGAGGCTTCTGGGAAATTTCTAGGGCACCTGATTGTGGAATTGAAGATTCGGACAGAAGTGCAAAATGGAGAAGACGCTAGCTATATAGTGCTCTATGTAGTGAGTAGGGAAGGAATTTGGACACAACCATAACTCTCTGCTAGGAGGGCTAAATGTAGGGGTAGGGAGAAGTCGTAGGGAGAGAATTCGGATTTGGCCTGCGTCTGTCGGCTGGCTTGAGAACGCCACGGGATCTGGCTGGGGAGAGGGAAGTCTGGGCATCTTTGCTTCCACTTGTCTGGTCCCGAATGAGCGGCAGAAGATCGTGGAAGCATGGATTTTTCCTCCCTGGACTAACGGGGGACGGCGAGTCATCAAGCTGGGTCACACAGACGGACGAACCGCTGATCGTAGCCGTCACTCAGACACAGATGGTGAAGCTCACCGTACCGGGAGAATCTCTGAGTGATGTCATGAACCCAAGACATGGAGACGGGACTACGGATGCTTTGGTGGAACTCTCCAAACTGAACAAACCTGATCTCTAAACATCATTTGTGTCTTTCCTGCATCGTCAATGAGATACACAGACATGTAGAGATCAGGCTGGAAACCTTTGACAGTAGCTCCTCTCACAAACGTCTAGTGTAACCCTTGTTCTATCCTAGGCACTTTACCGTTGGGAGTTGGGTCATCTAGACCCAGTAGACAGAGCTCTGAAACTTTTTTTTTTTCAATTTTTTGTGATCTTCACTGGTTCAATGGATTACATGAAATTTTCCCACCTTTATCCACCTTTGTCATGGTAGGGAGAACACGTCAAAGTAAGGGTGGGGTCATCCAAGATAGCACAAGGGTTATGAGCCCACTTTTGGACAAGCGTCCTCCACTGGGGGAGCACTTACTGTTGAAAGGGTTGTTGTTGGTCTGCAGCCTGCAGGTGATGGCGTCATTCACGTCCTTCTTCTTCACACACTGTATGCCCAGATTCTGAAAACTGAAAGCAAAGCGTCACACACAGAGTATTGGAAGTACTTGCACAACATCTCCTGTTGACACAGCAGGGATTCCCCCCTCTATCCGTGACGCTGTGATGGACCGACGTTTAAGAGGGAAGGGCTGCTTAAGCTGACGGCTGGTCAGGAAGGCGGAGGGAAGCATTTTCAATGTGTGATGAAAAGTATCTTTGTGTTAACTGCTGGAAAACAAAACACTTGCATTTAATACAATGTGTTTGTTTTTCTACATTCTGTAACAAATGCAGAACAAATGACTCATTTAGCCAGCGATGACTCTTTACGTATCACCATACTGTCATTTGTCCTCAGCACAAGCTGTATGTTTGGATTTCATCACAAAGGCAGAAAAGAACCCACTTCCTCCTCCCCGGATCATTGTTTATGATGTCAGTTCAAAAGGAAACAGCCAACATGAAAGCGTCTCTTCCTTTAAATCTACAGTTGAACGCGAGCGCCGCTTCCTTTCTGCGTGAGGTCACTCCCGCAGCGACCTTCCGCACGAGCGCCACAGAGCCGCCTGTTAATGATTTATCTCGCTCTGCCCGCCTCAGGGAGGACGTTGTTCAAATCCAGTAAAGATTAACGGAGGTGAAGGAGATAAGTCTGCAGCGGAACAGTTTCCGCATCATTCCCGGGAAAAAGTCCAAATCCAGACAGAACGACTCTGGAGTTTGATTGTAGCTTTACAGACCCATATGTCGTCCTGTAAGGTAGATTTTAAGTGAACTTGTGTTGTTCGCATGCTTTTATTTGTGCTTGTAAGGTGGTATGAAAGGCGAAATGCAGTCAAATTGTTGGTATTTGACAGTTTAACGTATGGCATCCTGGCAAAAATCTTCAAGAGGACCACAAGTCCTGGACCGGAATGGGAATCGCTTGAAAAAACTTTATTTAAACTGGCGACCCTAACAATTTTCCCATTTTAAGCTTTGATTAAAGTTTTTTTTTTTTTTAAACAATCCTGAGCTCTTTTGGGTTGATGTCATCCTGTCCCCCTCTAAATCTTTGGTCATTATATTTTAGTTTAACTTACATTTGTTCTCCTTTTTATGTCTTTCCTGTGATTTTCTTTTCTTTTCTCCGTGGTTTTTCCTCGCCAAACCCAATGATCCGCTGTGGAAACCCCTGACTGGATATGCCGACAGGTGGTCACTCGGCATTTTGGGGGGGGAGTGCTGTACTTTTTTTATTGAATGACTATCAACATTTTAGTAATTAAGGTTATTTTTAAACATGTCAATAAATGAACGCATTGACTGTCTAAACAGGCTGACTAGAAAACAGCAAAGTTTTGTTTTAAAGTTTTGTTCTTTTGTGTCAGCTGAAGAGAAGATAACTTCAACCAATCACAGTATTCTATTACTTTTATCCATTGTCAAAACATTTGAATCCTTTGATCTTTGGTAAAATCGTTCCCAGAGGTCTTTTAATTATGATGATGTTGTTTTTAGCCAACATTTTTTTAAAAAAACTGTGTCGTTTTCTAGGACAATCTGGTGAGTAGTGAGAGATTATTAGAAATTCGCCTCTAACTTGTGGGCGGGACCATTGGCGAGGAGTGACTCTGTCTTCCTTTCCCATCATTCCTTTGTTGAAACACACTCCAGCTAGCTTACAGCCCCTCAAACCGCCAACTTAACATTACCGGTGCAACAAAAACTGGCAAGAAATATCAGAGCTATCCATCCGTACAGTTTAGATCCAGATTCCAGCTCAGACGAGGAAAACAAAGACATTCTTGGATCTACTGGTCTGTAAGTGGATGCATGAGAATAGGGCAGAGCAGGGAGCTTATATGTCAGAAATAGGACCTTTTCCCACCGTCGTGTTATTGTTTGCTCCAGAACTCACAATGTTTGACTAAAGAAATACTCAGAAATGCTATTTGAGCTGATTTGATGCATGGCCTCCATTATCAGAAAAATGCTACAAGAACATCTTAAAACACCAAACAAAACACGGTTTTCATTGGAGTGGGTCTTTCACAAGTTTAACGTCGGAACTGCAATATCAGTGGAGACACCAGAACCAGAGTGAAAGCCCGATCCAACTGGTCATGGTAGCCAAATCTCCAGTAAAGTGACTTCATCTGAGAGTCCCACCTGATCCACGGGTTTCTGAAGAGTCAGAGAACCCGCTGCCCTCGCTGCACCACTAAATATAGACATAGGATCTATTTATGCTGCGCTACTGTAGCTTCCTGAAACAAACCCGAGCAGACAGGAAGTCTCAAAGTTTCAAAATTAAGCCAAGATGCTCATGTAGCCTTCTTTTAAAACCTAGCGTGTCGCTGTATGGGCACTGAATACGTACAGAAGCTGACCACAATACCAACCGGAGGTAAAAGAGATGAAATCAGCCAGAACGGCGTGGAAGGAAACTCAAAATGCTGCGGTTCACGTTGAGCTCATGCTTAGCTGCATTTCTGCAGAGATGCATGTCAAACTCTACAGCCCATCATGTGCTGCCAACATCCTCCCATTGAGCTCTCTGTAAAAATAGTCTAGATTGATCCTAGTTCAACCGGTTTAACCACCAGATCCGCACCTTTACGTCACAACTATCTCCTCTGAGTCGTCCACGGCAGAGACGGTTAGCTTGATAGTTGTGCACTTTGTGATACAAGCTCCAAATCTGGCATGGGTGTCCCTTAGGATGGGTTAGGGTTAGGACCCCCTCTTACAGAAAAGCACAAGAAAATCAAATATGAGGGCAATGTGTAAAGATGGCAGCCATGGGCTGTTCCTGCACAACATGCAGGGGTACCTTCAGAGTACTGTTACATTATACATATCATTTCAAATCTTGAATTTTTCCTTCTTGCGGCTAACATGCTTTTGTGACAGAGGGGATCCTACGGTGCATCCGTGCCAAATTTGGTGCTTGTACTGTAAAATGCATGGCTGGTTCCACTTAAACACTCCGAAACACCCCAAAGGTCAGGATCAACTAAACAAACTAAAACTAAACTTTTAAAACGGAACTTTTTCTTTACCTAAATATGAATAAAAATAGACAGAAAATATTATTTTGGAATAAATCGACTTAAACCTTAAAAAAACGTATATTTTTCTCTCCATAAAAATGATCTACGTTAGAAAAAAAGTAAATGTTAAAAGAAAAAAAACATTGACATTTCTTTACTTTACATGAAAAAATCAACTTTAACATTAAATGTACCAAAGGATTTTACTCTCCTGTGTATTCTTTGATCACAGCAACATTTGCACCACAAACGAGACACACGGGTTTAGCGGCGGCGTCAGTAAACATTTCTTCTGCCCCCAGTCGGTTTTTAAAACTCTGCTTCCACTTTTTCCGCTCGACTTTGTGAGAGCTAGTGGAAGAGTTCGGCAAAGCTGAGCATTGCATTGTGGGATTACCGTGGAAAGTGTACTATTATGCATTCGGTTCAGCTGCTGTACACGCTCCAGCGGGTGGTCAACACCGCCCCAAAAGGTTGCTGGCTGCCCGCTCCCCAACCAGGACAGCTGTAAAGCATTTAACCCCTTGTTTTCCTGTTTCCTCCTTCTTTATTCTAGTTTCTCCCACCATTTTTTGCCGCTTAACTCCTGCTACAAGTTTTCAGCTATTTTAACCGTTCAACTATTAAAATGTTCTTTTTTTTGTTTGTTTTTTTGGTTTTTCTACCAGTTGAATGCTATTAAAAGCTGTTTCAGCTTTTTCCAGCTATGACTTTTGGTCCTTCAAATCCTTGAACTTACAAGATATTCCAGGATTTCTGCCTCCATTGGAATCCATGGGGAATCATTGGTGCACAGGCTCGCTGGTTCGATACCTAGCTCTGGTATCATATATATATATATATATATATTTATCTATTTACCAATATTTTTTTATTATTGTGCTGTTTTCACTTTATTTATAGTCAACTTTGATTACCGGTATTTCTTTCTTTCTTTTTTATTACCCTTTAAGTTTCATTTTCATTTTCTTCTTCTAGTTATTAAATTATTATTTCTCTGGTTTTTAACAGTTTTACCACATTTTGAAGCTCTTTTTTATGTAGTTTTATATATTATTTGTTATTTTTAGTCGTAAGTTGTTGTTTTTTTAAGGTATGAATGTTGCTCTGACCAGAAGGCTCTTTTCATTTCATAGTACGAGTGACAATGACAAATGAAAGATCTATCTATCTATCTGTACTTGATATGTTACCAACGCTGCCTTTAATAACAATATTATTAAATGATAAGACGCAGGGGGGCCTTGACTTGACACATGTGCTCTAAAATAACCTTTCATGATTCATGGAAGGGCTTATCTTGTCTCATGAATGAAAACTAATGTGCCCATCCTTGCTATTTGTGCGGTCACGCCCCGATTTGGCCGGCGGGAAGCTCCCAGACTAGTTGGGAAGAGAAGCCAAGCACTTATGGAACCAGCCTGCAGAAGAAGTGACAGCACGGATGTGGGGCTGAGCATCCCTACCAAAATGCAAACAATACGAATTCAAAGGCACAAATGCACGCAACTTATGAGCTAACACAACTCACTTAAGTATTGGTTCTCTACCAAAAACCAGATAACTAGCGGTTTAAAACAGAATCAATGAGTTTATGTTAAAGTTAATCTAACGGATGGATTTCAAGAGGGGACTGCAAGGTGGTGCAGTGGTTAGCACAGCGAGAAGGCCCTGCTTCCTTCTAGGAAGAGTCTGCTCTGCCAGCCCCGCCCCCAGACTAACAGACACGCCCACTTTCTCAGTGGAGCTAGCGGTGATCGGCTAAACGCTTTCCCTCAACCTGTCCAACGTGCACATCCATCTTTGCAAAGGTAAAGATGGTTGTTCTTTTTTTGGGGCGAAACGCAGACACGCTGCCGAGGCCGACTCTAGGATGATGTCATGAAATGGACGGCGCCCACAAGGAGAGAAAGGCGGAGCCTCAGAGATCGAGTCGTCTTACTTCTGGGTAGGAAATTTAGCTGCGAAAAGAACTCTTATCTCGTAAAAAAAATCTTCCTTTAGTGCGTCACAGGTAATGTATCATCATATATGGAAATAGCTTATTCTGAAAGTTATTTCTATTAAGAAAACAAGATATAGACCCTTTAATTGTTGACTAAATTGTCCTTTAGATGCGAGTGTGTGTAGTTCTCTATGTGGTCCTTGTGATAGACTAACAAATAGGGGTGTAACCACTGATCCACTTCATCAATGAATCGATTTAAATTCTTACAATCCAACCATATCGATCTGTCTGAGGTAAGTTGTTGACCGAATCGACCCATACCATTATAAAATGGTTTGAAAATGTAATGACTATATCTACAATCAATCCTGGACGATACCATTTGGATTGAGGTACAGTAGGTTTATTTTACTACATCGTAAAAACGACGATCACGGCGGACAACACGCACGTGATGTCAACAAAAACTGAACAACCATCGTTCCAGTCCAGTGTGTGGAAACACGTTTAATAAAGTCATGTGACCATCCAGTGTCTAGAATGTTCCCTTTAGATTCTCTGGATGTGGAAAAACAACAGTGGTGAACTTTAGGAAACTAACATGTGAATGGATTCGACATTCATTCTAGTTGATTTGTTTGTTTGGACACAGATTTCATTTCCAAAATCCAAGAATCTGGAAAACTTGCAGGAATTTCTGTCTGAGTCTCACTGGTTGAACTTCTAGCTAAAGATGTCCTGCATCCATCTTTAGGTCAGTGAATCGAATCGTTCCAAATGAACAAATATCGACTCTGAATCGTATCGTCAACCGCTTTTCATAGTGTGAATCGATGGTTACAGCCCCACTAAGAAACCATGCAGGGTGCACCCCACCTACACCCAGCGGTAGCTTGGATAGGCTCCAGCAACCCCACGACCCTGAACTGGAACACGTGGGTTTGGAAAATGGATGGATTTGATGAATCCGCACTGTCTTCATAATCAATTTTGGTCCGTTTTCTAAAGCTGTGCCTCCTTTCTACATCAGCTCACCTTCTATGGTCAAAAATGTATATTTGTGAAGATGCTTGTTTTCTTCTGGAGGTCCTTCCTGTCTTTATGTTTGAAACAAATCTTTGTCATTCACATGAACATTCGGTCTCCAGTGACCTGTACAAAGGTCGTGACCCTCTGGGTGTCTCGGGTGGTGGGTGTAACACGCCCTCACCTGTGTATTCTCCTTTCCTGCAGGTCTGCCTCGTAGTAGCCATGTTTGCAGTCTTTTCCAACCAGTTCATGGGGGTGGGGCTTGTGCGGTGTGTTTTTGGTCACCAGGGAGATGCGAACTCTCAGCGGGCCGTTGTAATTGTGCACCTGCGGAAAGAACACACAGCTGTAATGACATCCTCATCACACAGCTCACAGCTTTTAGGCAGACGGGCTGATGGATGACATGCATTCACACTAAGATACAGGATTCCAGCCGCAGGTTTATCATCTAACAGTATCAACCATCCAATCGAGTGTTCAGTCAGAGATTGTGAACTTTTATGATTTACCCTACTGGAAAAAAAATAAATTCTTGCACAAGTCCCACTCTGCTAATCTTTTCCTCTCTTGTAAAGTCGTTCCAAGTGGTGCTTTAATAATGGGACAACCAGAAATCCCTGTTGTTTTCTAGGAAAGTGTTTGAACTTTTGAGCCAAGGCACACTTTAACCTTGACAAAAATCCCGCGGCACACCAGCATCCAAAACTGTAAAAAAAGGAGAAACTCAGTCTGTATTGATCTACAGCCCCCCCGCAATCTCACGTGCATTTTTGTGATCATTGTGGCAGAAAAAGCTGCAAGTTGCTGCTGTTTTTTCTAAAAGATGGAATCAAAGTGAAGCTAGAAGATTTAAAAACTGGTTGATGTGAGTTCGTTGTGGTTTCAAGACGTTGAACAAGGAAGACTCGTTGTGCGCTGAGATGCTGTCACTTTAACCCAATGCATCATGTGAGATGTCGTGTGAAAACTGCAGCAAAAGGGCAGACAGACCAGCTTCTCTGAGGCTTCTTGTTTTGTTCACTTGTTCCACGTCTGACCCGGATTCTGTGGAAAGCTACACCTTCTAAAGACGCTTTAGCTGGGTATTTCTTTAGAACTGAGCAACTTTAGAGCAAATTGGAAAGGAAGTGAAGACTTTACCCTTTCTGATTGGTACAAACTGATGACATGTGATTTACCTTCAAGAATGATTGGTGGAGACAGTTTTAAAGGGGCGGACTTTTCCTAAAACAGATGAATCTACTGCTAAATCGCGGTAACCGTCATTCTATCAAAATGTCTTTAATAGAATCAAATAAACACAAGAAAACAAGCTTTTACGATCTTTTATTTCCTAACTCCTCATTTTTATAGGGCCTGTTTGGATGAACAAAGAGCTGATATCCTGGAGATGGTAAATGTTTTTAGATCAGTTAATGACGGCAATTTCCCACAGAACACTAGTGTGCTGCGGCACACTGGTTGAAAAACACTGTTCTAGCAGGGCTCCAGACTAACATTTTTCACTAGGAGCACAGTGGCCCCTAACTGAAAATTTTAGGGGCACAACCAGAAAATTTAGGGGCGCATACTGTAAACCAACATGCTAACCAAATCTACTAATTTCCACTGTATTACTAATAAATACTTTAATAATAGACACAGAAATTACAATGTGCTGTTTCAAATTCAGTGTCACATTTTATTCTGCACTTTTGAAGATGCAACAACAGCTAAATTGACAGAACCATCACTGTCATGACAGTACAAATAGTAAAGAAAACGGATGGAAATTTATCTTTGTGACACCAAATAAGTGCAGCCAAGATGCACAGTAAGCGTGTTTGAGATCACCCAGGTAAACTCAACCCTGCACCGATCACTGGGTGTGAGACGTATATTTTTGTTTTTGCTCGAACATCACCTGTCAATCATCACAAAAATATCGCGAGAAAGGGGTGGAAGCAAGGGGCAAACCTACCCGAACACAGCTGGAACTTTAGTACTGAACTGACTGAAAGCTGCCCTACAGACTACAAAACAATGCATTATGGGACATGTGTCCTGATGGTTTTTGTAGTTGAGTGATTAATTAAAATAATTTAAAATACCAATTCTTTAAAAAAAAAAGGCTACATACATTACAAAACATTAAAATAATCATAAAATATATAATAACACAGATCATACTAAGGGGGAGAGGAATATTAAAACTAAATTGAATGTTAAGGACAACTCCAACTTCCTATTGTCCTTCAGTCTTGCTGCAGATTCGCCTTCATCTCACTGCCCCCCCCCGCCTGGTCTCTTCACTTACTCATAGCTCAGACGCACATGTCAGGTTGTGATGATATTTGTCTCCGTTTCCTCCTCCGTTAACGCGCGCTCAATTATCTCTAGGCCCCTCCCCCTCCACGCATTTTAGCCACTTACAGCTTCTTTCCCTATTCTTCTCACACGCAGTGGCCGCCTCACAGACGGGCATCACGCGAGTGTGTGCTCGCGTCTCATTGATTATTTAATTGATCGTTGACGTGCCCCTTCCACGTTTAATGTATATAAAAAAATACGTAGGGTGGGGGAGGCAAATTTACTGGTAGCACATGTGCGACTGGATGTAAAATTCAGTTGCACACTCTCAAATTTTGGTCGCAAAATGCGACCATTTGGTCGCAGTCTGGAGCCCTGTCTAGGGTAGGATAGTGTTGTGGGCGGGACTGCTGACGCAACCCCACCCCCCTCCCCATCCCCATTGCTCTGAGCGCGGAGCAGAAAACTTGTAGCCCGCCCAGCGTATTTTCTACATCATAAGTTCTTTTTCAAACACAATTTTTTCAGCTGCTCCTGATTCATAACAAGTTGGATAAAGAAATACTCAGAAATGCATTTTTAAGCTTATTTTTCTTCATTTGTGTCTTCCATCATCACTAAAAAAGCCTCAAGCACATGTTCCAAACACCAAAAACACCATTTTCACCTAAGTGGGTCTTTAAAGATGTTCTGCTCGAGCACAGACAGAAAGCGGTTCCTGGCAGCACCATCCCTCCCGTAGAATCGCATCCATTGATTAAAAAAAGGGGAGAAAACAGGTGGAAATGTTGTTTAAAAAAGAACCTTTTGTTCCAACCGCATGGCAGCAGCTCAACACATCTAAGAATGTAGACGGGGTCAGTTTGACCCGCTGAAGTTCAGAGTGAAAACCAAAAGGAGATAAAGGGACATTTCCTGACTTTGATTCTGACAATATATTTGTTGATTTTTATCTTGACATGATTAAGTTTCTGTGATGGGGGGGGGGATTTTGAAGGCATTGACACTTCTAATGGTGTCAATTCTCTTTTTGTTTAGTTTGCAAACATTATCTATTGAATATAAGTTCTCCTCCCAACCTCCTCGGGGGGTTTCTAACCCGTAGCTCGGGTCATCTACCATTGAGGCTCCTTTCCTGGACTGAGATGTCACAGGTTTGTTCGGGGATTTGCTGTAGCCACTCCATCAGTTTGGAGGCTTCGATCGTCACGGAGACCAACACTTTCACCTTTCAGGTGTTTCACAACCGAACACAATGGAAACTGGATTATAAATGTTAGTCATGTGTGGATTGTGAATCAAATCTTACAGAGTAGTGGATCTGAAGTTCCTCCTTGATTACGTATGATTACGTATTTCCCGTGTTCATAGTCTATTTACTTCAAAAGAGTAAAGATAGAAATATAGTTCAGATTGACAGGCATTTTCATGACAAGGTCAGGTCCAGTTCTAAACAGAGGCTGGATTTGAAGACCCATTCTAATGAAAACACTGATTTTAGTGTTCTTGTGGCATCTTTCTGATGACGGATGGAACACAAATTAGGCTTCAAACTGCATTTCTAAGCATGTCTTCGTTCAAATTGTTGAGAATCAAGAGCAAACAAAAACAAAAGGCCTTTTGAAAAAGATCGTATTTGTGAAAACAAGCTGAGCGGCTCACAAACCCCCGCTTCTCCAAGCTTTCAGCAACGGGAAGGGGAAGGGGGGCGGGGTTGCCCTGAGCCAACGGTCCCAGCCGCAACTCAGAGCTGAATTTCTAATGAACTTCTGCCGCTCTGCTGAAACTATGTCCTAGAGAACAACTCAGGATTTTCTTTTTGGCTATAACCAACACATCCAAAACAAACTATATTTAGGCCTCTTCTATTTATAGTTTGTTTATTGTGCAATTTGAAGGTGTCTCCCCGTTTAACTGAAGATGAAGAGAAAACGACATGTCAATTTCTATGTATGTGTCAACATTGTAGATATTGACAAATAAAGTTACTTTTGACTTTGAAATCCAAACCCATGAACCAGAAAACAAACTACAGCTTTACTCCATTCATGTTTTTTTCCAAATTCCTTACGTTTTGGCTTCATGTTCCGATATAACAGACTAAGGACCAATACGAATTCTTCCCCGGCCCCCTCCGGCTTCTCCCTGCCCCGACATTTAGCCCTCCAAGCGGAACAATGTGAAAAAGTTTTCAACTGAAGAAACTGGAGGGGTAGGGGAGGAATGGGGAGCTGGCCTTGGTCTGCTCCTTTTGACGATTCCAGTCAGTGTTCAATTTCAATAAAATGTGGAATATTTGGGTAGAAGAAAAAAAAATCTCTTAAGTTTTTCCTCTTTGATTTGTTCCACTTTTTTTTGTTGTAATTATACTTTATTAACTTTACAAGAAAAGAACCCAACAGAAACCAGCACAGCACAGCAGATATCTAATGGTAAAAGGTATACACACACAATATAGGTAAAACAGTTACTAAATACTTAGAAAGACAAAAAGTGAGCCTCCTTTACAAAGTTTATCAGATAATTCTGGAGGAAGGGGATCCAGATCAGGCCGCCACGTCTTGTCGGAAATGTCGGAGTGTAACCCTTGTTCTATCCTAGGCACTTTACTGTTGGGAGTGGGGTCATCTAGACCCACTAGACAGAGCGCTGAACCTTTTTTTTTCAATGATTTGTGATCTTCACTGGTTCAATGGATTACATGAAATCCTCTCCACCTTTATCCACCTTTGTCATGGTAGGGAGAACACGTCAAAGTAAAGGCCCGTACACACCGGGACGAATATTCGCCAGGCGTTATTCGCCAGCGTTTTTCGCCACGTCTTTTGTGTTCACACCCAGGCGATTTTCGCTGACGATGAGCCGACTGAACATGCAATTTCATTCCCTGACATTGGATGGCGCTGTACACAAGGTGGTCGCTTTTCACTCAGAAGAAGAGAGCCACTATTTACGCGCTTGTCAGAAGAACATGGTGAGTTTTATCGACTGGTACAAGAGCTGAAAATGTATCGTGAGCGTTTTCGGGGATATTTTAGAATGTCCGTCATTATTTCTTTGCGGCAGTGTAGACGCTACTTGGCGTCTATCTTCTTTGCTGGTATGTGTGCTCAGAAAGGCAGTGTTGTGTTTGAGCGCCCCCAAGTTGTGTTTTACTGTAACTTCAGAAGCTCCAGACACGTGTGCAAAAGCGCCATTCTCATTGGTCGAATAGATTTCGACGCGAGGCGTCAAAAAAAAACAACGAACCCGAGGCGTTTTTTTTTTTTGACGCGTGGCGTTTTTTCGCGTCGGTGTGCACACTCACATTGGTGCCCTTTGTTTAGTCACAAGGCGAATTTCCGGCGAAATTCATCCCGGTGTGTACGGGCCTTAAGGGTGGGGTCATCTAAGATAGCACAAGGGTTAACGGGGCACTGAGGCGTTTCATTGGGAAAACTTTAAAGTCTCTCTGTACCACTGTGTAATAGATGGAGGTTTCATTTGCATCCACTGTAGAAGTAAACATCTCCTAGCCAGGAGTAAACGTTTTTTGGAGCAACCTCGTCTGTCCAGGTAACACAGGCAACCTCCCTGACTGGCCTAAAAGAAACAAAATAGGGTTTGAGGCAAAGGATCTATGAAAAATTGAGCTCCGTGGCAACATTTTGCCAAAATCTGCAGAACACAGTGGTACAGTGTTTTTACATTTTATACACAGAGGTGAGCCTCTGGTGTATATGGAGTCCTGTGTAAAATTCAATCTTGGTTTTCCCTGAATTTGTTGCATGTACATGTTTTTTTGTGCAGACACAAAAGCGTTCAATCCCCAAATCTGTCTCCCAACGATACTCAGATCTCTCACTTGTGAGAGGGTTCAGTGCCATTAATTGTGCACAGCAGAGAGAAAGGAATTTCTTATTGGAGGTGGCATTTTCATTAAATTTCAGAAGAAACATTTCTACTGGGTGTAGGATTGGTTGGTCGCCTGGGAAAGAGAGGAAGTAGGAAACCTAAAAAATCTTGGTGTGATTTTCTGAATCTCTCTTGAATTTCTCCAAAAGACGGAAATTCATCCTTTTTCGAAAAAGTTGCAGACAAGTTTCAAACCCTTATCATGCTGTTTGTTAAATGTCCCAAAATCTAAGCCCGGGGAGAGGGCTACCTTTTAGGTAATAAGAGGCTGCATCGCACTGGAAACGTTTTTTAGACCCATTTGAGTCCTGATGCGGTTCCAAATTCTAAGTGTAACAGTAAGAATAGTGTTGTTCTTCATCCCCACTGGAAGTCTAGTTGGATCTAAGGATAATAGACTCACCAACTGTCTACATGTGGTTCAGACTCACCAAAAATGAGTGTAACCATCCGGATATGATGCGTAAATGACAGGCCCAGTACTAGATAGATAGATAGATGGATGGATGGATGGATGGATGGATGGATGGATGGATGGATGGATGGATGGATGGATGGATGGATGGATGGATGGATGGATGGATGGATGGATGGATGGATGGATGGATAGATAGATAGATAGATAGATAGATAGATAGATAGATAGATAGATAGATAGATAGATAGATAGATAGATAGATAGATAGATAGATAGATAGATAGATAGATAGATAGATAGATAGATAGATAGATAGATAGATAGATAGATAGATAGAGCAGTGTTTTTCAACCTTTTTTGAGGCACGGCACACTTTAACCTTGACAAACATCCTGCGGCACACCAGCATCCACAAAAAAAAAAAAAAAAATGCAGAAACTCATTGTCTGTATTGACGGCCAGACACCCCACTTTTTGGTTTCAAGATGTTGTTTGTTAGAACTGAGCGACTTTATGAGCGAAATTGGAACAAGGAAGTTGAGACTTTAACCACTTCTGATTGGTCAGACTAATGACGTGATTAGTTGTAGCAATATCGCGTTACCGTCATTCTTATTAAAATGTCTTTAATAGAAACAAATAAACAAAGAAAAAATAATTTTATGATCTTTTATATTCTTAACTACTCAGTGTTTTATCAGGGCCTGTTTGGATGAAAAAAGAGCTGATTTCCTGGAGATGGAAAATGTTGTTAAATCAGTGAATGAGGGCAATTTCCCGCACACTGGTTGAAAAAGACTGAGATAGAGTACTTTATTAATCCCGAGGGAACTTGCATATCCATCCATTGCTACTCAAGTACACGAACATTCAATAGAAATTTAAAAGTAGTTGAGTAATAGATAGTCATAAAATCCTAAAAAATCACACTCACTAAAAGCAGAATAAAAAGAATATAATATAAGAGCAATAAAAACAAAATAAAAGTCAGTAAAAGCATAAAAGTGGTAAAAAGTAGTTGCCCATTTAGTGACTCCTCCTCATGCCCCCTCTCCTCCCAGCGGCATTGAACAATCTAATTGCCCTCGGTGCAAAGGACTTCCTGAGTCTTTCTGTGGAGCATGGCAGAGAGCGAAGGCGGTCAGTGAATGCGCTCCTCTGGTCACTGAAGAGTCCATGTAGGGGATGTCCAGTGTCCAGTTTGGACAGCATCCTCCGCTCTGCCACCGCCTCCACTGTCTCCAGGCTCCGCCCCACCACACAGCCTGCCCTCCTGATCAGACGATTCAGTTTTTTTGTGTCCTTTTTGTTCGCGCACCCCCCCAACACACCACCGCATAGGACAGGGCACTTAAAACAATAGATTGAGTCTTTTTACAAAGAACAACCTGCTCTGCCCCTTCCTATATATGGAGTCCATATTTGCCGACCAGTTTAGCTTCTTGTCCAGGAGGACTCCAAGGTATTTGTAGCTGTCCACTACCTCCACCTCTGCTCCACCAGTGAGGATGGGCTGAACCGCAGCAGGTGTTCGTCGGAAGTCCAGCACCATCTCCTTTGTCTTGGTGGTGTTGAGGTGGAGGCAGTTTCGTTGGCTCCAATGCACAAATTAGTACTGAAGGTTGGGTAATGCCTGACCGCCCCTATCAACCGGAAGCTGCAAAACCCTCGTCTTAAGCCTAAGTTTCTTTCCATACCATATAAATGTGGACAAGAATCTTTCAATCTTGAATGGCAACATTTGCATGGGGTACAGTAACCTGGGAAGGATGCTTTGTTCCACATTTGACACAAAGAAAGTGGTAAATGTCACTTTTTAGAATGAACAAAGCCTTTCCTACTGAAGTCCCACGATGATAACTTTTAAAAGTTATTGGTTTGTAAGAGTAACAACCATCCCATCTTGATCTAAAGTGGGTTTTCCAAAAGTTTCAAACAGCAAAACTGACTTGATGACCAGAAAGAAGCTTGTTCTCTGTGGTTGATCATCCTAACCAGCTTTTGATTTTTAAACTCCCACTCCGGTCATCTTTGGATTCCCAGTGGTCTCTTTAATTATGATTTTGCCGTTTTTAGCAAAAACCAAACTTGTGACGCTGCTGTCTGGCTTTCCAGAACCCCACATTTTGGGTTTTTAACAACCTACGCTTTCTGCCTCCTTACTGACTGCACGTATGGGGCGTGCACGTGACACGCAAGTGCTGTAGGACGTCCACACAAACTGCACTCTGATTGTCTAGTGTCCTCATTTCTGCACACAGGGAGCCGTCCACTAAGCACTAACGTTGGTGCTGTTTTGATGAAAAAGAAAAGTCTGTACAACATTCCTGCGTCTCACCAAGCGAGCTACTATCTCCACTTTTTGTCCAGACCACCCGCCTGTCGAGCGGCTCAGCGCTCCCCCAGGGGATGGGTCAAATGTGGAGGACAAATGTCACACACCTAGGTGTGTGACAGGTAATAGGACTTAGATTTTAACTTAACGTCACTCTTGGAAAATAATAGAGGTTTTACTGGCTACATTTAAAAAATTATTTATAGTGAATCTGTTGTGTTGTAGAAAAGACCGTTGTTGTAACTTTTGGCAAACAAAGATTGACCTTCTGACCCCCCCCCCCTCAGGCTTTTCTGCATTTGCAGCAGGGTTCGAACACACGGCCCACGGACCCACACAGGGGGACGTCCTATCCACTTGGCCGAACCAAAAAGGCAGACATTTGTGGGCCGATCCGTCCGTGTCTGTTCCTTAAGAGAGACATCGGTTTGGTCCAAAGCACCGGAGGTAAACGAATTCTCTGCATAACCTAAATGGATGAATTTGAAACTTTGTCATCCATTTTTAACCAAACTATTTGGTATTTCTTCATTTTGTTGAACTCAAGACCGGGGGGCAACATTTGATATGAGCACAGCTAAAAAAAAAAGGTTATAAATAACTTTCACGTTTCTGTGTTTTTTTTACGTGCGTTATTGCGAAACCCTTTCTTCCCAAATCTATTTTTGTTTGACTTCATTTGCCAGAGTTCAACCTGACATTCCTAAAAAACACAACAAAGGGCTGCTGTCTGACCTGCAACGCCGGGTCAAAGCAAAGTACAAGCTGTACGAGGAACAGCTCCAGGTTCAGCCCCGCCCCCCTTCCCCGCCCCTGCATGCAATGTAGACATACGCAGGTCGAATGAAAAATCTCGAGCAACACGGACCTTGATGGCTGGATACGTCTTGGTGGTGTCGTTGCTCTTCTCTCCAGGAATGCTCCCGGCGGAGCGGCCCTCGCACTTGTAGCGGAACCTCATCCCCCTTTGCTTCGGCTGCTCGATGATCTCTATGTAGGGTTTTGTCGGCATGACTGTCGGGAAAACAGAAGACTCTGAGACCCAGAACCCCTTCCCGTCAGTGCCTGTGTCAACGCAGCCCCCCCACCCACACACACCCACACACACCTTGTCAAGGAGGTCAGTAGTGCACAGGAGTTATGAAATGTTTACTCAAGGAAAGTCCTACCTGGGTTGACTGGGGGGCCCCATCTGTACACACCTATTGAGAGAGAAAGAAGAAAGAAAGGCCGTCATCTTCATGTTACTCCACTGGCTGTGGTGGTGCGGATGACACGGGCGCCGGAGCATATTTGTGGCCTTCTAAGAATTTGTCATTTGCGGTGTCACAGACAGGGAGGTGGAAAACTACTGGACTGCGGAGTCCAAAGAGGTCGCGCAGGCGCCGGCCTGGGCCTTCCAACTCAAACCTCCGTTTCTGATCTGACTGTTTCGCTCCAGAGGGGAAAAAAAAAACTGCAGGGTAAAACAAAACAACACAAAATGTGACAGGCAGGGTGAAATGGTGGTGTCAGATTACCCGCTTTGTGAGTGAAAAGGAAAGTACAACATTAGCACTGGACTGTGTGTTTTGAAGTGAAAAGGGGGGGCAGGTATAAAGCTGGTCAGGTGATCAAAGCTCCTCCCTTCAGCCAGAAAACGATGCTGTTAATATGTTTGCTTTTTAAATCTTACTTTACTGCTACTTTTGTTTGATTTCATATCAGATATTTTTCTTTTCAAACATCACCAGAGGTTCACAGCACATGCGCGGGGAGGCTTTGGGGACAGACAGACAGACGTGCAGAACTGCAGCTCTAGGATAAATACTAAACCTTGCGTCTTTGGCGCATAGTTTTTCTCTAAACTGCGTTATTATCAGACGTCTGAGGCTTCAAACATAAAAGGTTAAATAACCAGAAAATTACACAATGATTTCATGACTGGCTGTTGTTATTTGGCCTTTGAAGTGGGTGGAAATGCGTAAAGTTGAGAGATAAACTAGAGGAAGTCTGGCATGGAAAGGTGGAGGCCCCCCATCATGCTGATTGGCGCCTTTCACTTTCTCCTAAAATACTCTTCGATGTTTCCCCCCCAAACAAACTGAGAACATAATGGCAGTTGGGTCAAACGACGCTTTAGACGTGAGCGCGCGGAGCAGGAACAGGGCTCCTCCTGACGCGGGGCTTTCCCTCTGCGCAAAACAACTTCCAGAGCGCTTTCAGCCCCAGCCCAGGGGCAACAGAACAGGCCGAGCGCACCGACCGACCGAGCCGGCGCCACTCACCGTCCATGGCTGCGTCCGGGTCGCGCCTCTCCTCCGCGGGCGAACTCTTCTTGGCTTTTCTCGGTGAAAAGACGCCGCAGGACCGTCGACGTTGGAACTCCGATGACTTCTTGACAGAGCCTCTCCGCCGCCTCCTTCGCCTCGCCGGCTCCACCTACATCTGCGGCCCGCCGCTGACTGTGAAGCGCCGGAGAGCGAAGCGCGCAGATTTTCCGGTTCGACCCGCCGCCAAGCCGAACAGCGAGACACAAGTTCACCTTTTACGCTTCTGGAAACCCAGGATACATAGATTGATGTGGTATCTTTATTGATTACACTTAGATGCAGCTTTTCTGTCAAATGTGCATGCGTTATGCGTCCTTAATGTGGTGCGTAAATATGCATATTACAATGCAGTAGGTTGTAGTAGCAGGTATGTGTAGTCTATATGTACTTTAAGTAGAAATAGTTTATTTTTTTACCATTTTAATTATATTTACTATTGTATAAGTGATGGGGAATATATGCTGATCAATACTTGTTGTCACATATACTTAAATATGGATAAATCAAATGAAAACAACAGAAAAGAGTTGATTAGGACTTTTTTCAGTTCATCAACAGACATATAATCAGACCACATAGTACTATGGAAGAATAAACCACACTGGATGGTTTGCTATCTTTTTAAAAAAGGCTAAACTTCTTTTATTTTGGGTTATCCTTTCACTTTTCAGTCTAAAGTGGGAATAATCTACCAATAAATTCCTGCACACAGATTTCAGAGGAGCTCAGAAAGACAGAAAAAAGCACAGCAAGACCTAGATATGCTTCCGGGGTGTATTGCAGCTGCAGCCAGTGGCATCCTTGTTAAATACGACTGGAATTCTGCAGCCCGGAGGACGTCTTCCTGCTTCATTACTGAGAGATACAGACATAAAAATGAAAAATTCTGAACAGTGAGTTTACCCATCCCACCACATGCAGTGACAGTTCATACCAGGAAAACCAGATAAAAAGCTTTTGAAAGACCATGGCTGTGAATAAATGGCTTCAATCTCTTGATTCTCCTTTTCTTTGTTGGCAGGTTTATGCATGAATCAATGTTTAGAGATGTTATGCAAGTAGTTTTACTCTATTTTTGTAATTCTCAATTTGGTTGGACAATAACAGTAAGACAAATGAATGTTGAATACTTTCTTTTTCAACTATTATTTTTCAGAAGTTCTTTTTTTTTAGTCTGCAATTATATTTTCTGTACTGTTTGCCTTAATAATTGCAGTGTCCACGGAGCGGACCTGGCTTACATTTCACTACTGGCTGTATTTGCTAAATATAACTTTGTATGTGACAAATAAAAGAATCTTGAATCTTAAACCGAATGATTTAAATATATAATGTCAGGTGATAAACAAGTGTTGCACATTACTGTTATATGAAGACTCTTTTATAATAAACTATTTTTAACTTAGTGATTAAAAAAAGGAAAAAGTTGAAGGACCAATGCAGTAAATACCTAAAAAATTGACAAAAAGTCAGATGAAAGAAGTGCTGCCTAATCATAAAAACACAGCATCATAGTGCATATGTTTTCAATTAAATAAAACAATGACTTCTACTATCCGAATTACCTTTGATTTCATGACAAACGTTATTTTGTAACCTGCACACTACAGCTGTAGCTATTATTTTGAAAAGACGGGCGGCGCAGCTTCCGGTGCTGTCCTGTTTCCGGCTTGACGCCATTCTTCTACTTTTTTACTCTCCAACCTGCCCCCACCCACTCAGAACGGCGCGGAAATACCCAGATGACGCAGTAGAGAGCAACAGACACATAGGCAGTGAGGGGGGGCGGCGACATAACTTTCGGCTGCAGTCATGGCGGGGAGGGAGGCCCGGAGACGCACAGTCCGCGTGCGCCGCGCGCCTGCTGAAGCCCTGCGGTTCAGCGACTGAAATCGGGACTTCCGCCGTTGCGCAACAGTTTTACCTGACGACCTACTTTAGACTAGATTTTTTTTTATATCATTAAGAGAGTTTAAAAAAAAAGAAATAAAGACTTTTAATGATACTTTTGCTGTGTTTGTGCTCAGTGTTCTAATAATAATAATCATAACACAAGCGAAAAAACAAAACAAAAGGCAAAAAAAGAACAAAGTTGCCACTAGGAGGCGCTGTAGGATAATCCATCAGGTCTCTCAGTCTTCACCTCTCTTGGGTCTAAATTGTAAATGGTTTACTTTAATTACTGGTCAACACATTGTTTTCCTGTTTCTTCCTCCAGTTTTTGGCGCTTAACCTCTACTACAAATTTTCAGCTATTTTATCCATTTAACTATTCAAATGTTCCGCTTTTTCCAGCTGTAACTTTTGGTCCTTCAAATCCTTGAACTTTTCAAGATATTCCAGGATTTTTGCCTCCACTGAAATACATGGGGAATCCTTGGTGCAGAAGCTCGCTGGTTTGATACCCGGCTCTGGCATTTTTCACAAACATATATATATTTTTGGTTATTGTGCTGCTTTCCCTTCATTTATGGTCAACTTTGACCTTTCAACACCAGCCTAAGTAAATAGTTTTTCATAGTTTATGTTTTTTTTTTATTCACTGTACAAAACTGTATATACAGATGACCTCTATATACCTGCACATCTCTTTCCCTGTTTATTTATCAGAACATTCTTACTCTTGTATATATTCTTTCAAAATGTGTGTCTGTCTAACTTGTCATTACTGTCTGTACATACCTGTGCCAAACTTTCATGCTACTGTGACAAGGAAATTTCCCATTCGTGGGATTAATAAACAATCTTGAATCTTGAATCTTTATTTATTTATTTTTGCCAAATATTACCCTTTAAGTTTCATTTTCGTTCGGCACTATAGCATCCAACCTACGTTTCCCTCTAGTTTTATTTTATTTTAGTAAGCATTTTTATTTTTATTATGATTGTTGTTTTTAGCCAAAATAAAATAAAATTAAAACGGTATAGTTTTCCAGAACATATTTTCTGCAGAGTGGCGTGATTTCATTCAAAATCCACCTCTGAGTTGTGGAGAAAGCCCACCCACATTTCCCGTCACCCGTCTGTTTACACGCTCTCTCACTAGCTTACAGCCCCTCAAGCCCCAAATCTAACAGGAGCGGTGCAACAAAAACAGTGAGCAGGATCAGAGTTGTCCAGCCATTGGGTAATATGTCAAATTGAAATCTGCCCCCACAAGGTCTGCAGGCAGGGTGGCCATGTGTTGCCCTACAGACGTACTAATTCTAGATCATCTAGATCATCTCTTTTCTCTACCGAGGGCAGTAACATCTGAAACTGTACCCCTCAATACACCTGGCATCAGGACACCCTAGGCAGGAGGTCAATGATCGACTTTGTAGTTGTTTCAGGCGACCTTCGGCCCTGTGTCTTGGACACTCGGGTGAAGAGGGGGGCGGAGCTGTCCACCGATCACTTCCTGGTGGTGAGTTGGATTCGCTGGCGGGGAAGGAGGCCGGAAAGACTTGGAAGACCCAAACAGTACAGTGAGGGTCTGCTGGGAACGTCTGGCTGAGCACTCCGTCAGGGAAGTCTTTAACTCCCACATCCGGGAGAACTTCAAACAGGTACCGAGGGAGGTTGGGGACATTGAGTCTGAGTGGACCATGTTTTCCACCTCCATTGTCTCTGCTGCTGCTCGGAGCTGTGGTCGCAAGGTCTCTGGTGCCTGTCGCGGCGGTAACCCCCGAACCCGGTGGTGGACACCGGAAGTAAGGGATGCCGTCAAGCTGAAGAAGGAGTCCTACCAGGCCTGACTGGCCTGCGGGACTCCGGAGGCAGCTGACAGGTACCGGCAGTTCAAGCGAGCTGTGGCCCGGACTGTTGCGGAGGCGAAAACTCGGTCCTGGGAGGAGTTCGGTGAGGCCATGGAGAAGGACTATCGGTTGGCCTCGAAGAAATTCTGGCAAACCATCCAACGACTCAGGAGGGGAAAGCAGTTCTCCACAGGCACTGTTTTCAGTGCAGGTGGGGAGCTGTTGACTTCGACTGGGGACATTGTCGGGCGGTGGAAGGAGTACTTCGAGGATCTCCTCAATCCCACTGACATGCCTTCTTTTGAAGAAGCGGAGAATGAGGACTTTGGGGTGGGGCTGTCTATTACCCGGGCTGAAGTCACTGAGGTAGTCAACGAGCTCCTCGGTGGCAAGGCCCCGGGGGTGGATGAAGTCCGCCCTGAGCACCTCAAGTCTCTGGATGCTGTGGGAGTGTCTTGGCTGACACGTCTCTGCAGCATCGCGTGGTGGTCGGGAACCGTACCACTGGACTGGCAGACAGGGGTGGTGGTTCCCCTCTTTAAGAAGGGGGACCGGAGGGTGTGTTCCAACCATAGGGGAATTACACTCCTCAGCCTCCCTGGGAAAGTCTATGCCAGGGTACTGGAGAGGAGAGTCCGTCCAATAGTCGAACCTCGGATTCAAGAACAACAGTGCGGTTTCCGTCCTGGTCGTGGAACAGTGGACCAGCTCTACACCCTATCTGGGGTGCTGGAGAGTTTGTGGGAGTTCGCTCATCCAGTCCATATGTGTTTTGTGGATTTGGAGAAGGCGTTCGACCGCGTCCCCCGTGGCATCCTGTGGGGGGTGCTCTGGGAGTATGGGGTCCGGGGAGCCTTACTGAGGGCTGTCCGGTCTCTGTATGACAGGAGTAGGAGCTTGGTCCGCATAGCCGGCAGTAAGTCAGACCTGTTCCCGGTCCACGTTAGACTCCGGCAGGGCTGCCCTTTATCACCGGTTCTGTTCATAGTTTTTATGGACAGAATTTCTAGGCGCAGCCAGGGGCCGGAAGTGATCTGGTTTGGGGACCACAGGATTTCCTCTCTGCTTTTTGCAGATGATGTTGTCCTGTTGGCTCCATCGAACCGGGACCTCCAGCGTGCATTGGGGCGGTTTGCGGCCGAGTGTGAAGCGGCTGGGATGAGGGTCAGCACCGCTAAATCTGAGGCCATGGTCCTTGACCGGAGAAAGGTAGTCTGCCATCTCTCGGTGGGTGGAGTGTCCTTACCCCAGGTGGAGGAGTTTAAATACCTTGGGGTCTTGTTCACGAGTGAGGGAAGATCGGAGCGTGAGATTGACAGGCGGATCGGAGCGGCGTCCGTAGTTATGCGGTCGCTCTATCGGTCCGTCGTGGTGAAGAGAGAGCTGAGCCGAAAAGCAAAGCTCTCAATTTACCGGTCGATCTACGTTCCAGTACTCACCTATGGTCATGAGCTATGGGTCATGACCGAAAGAACGAGGTCCCGAATACAAGCGGCTGAAATGAGCTTCCTCCGCAGGGTGGCTGGGCGCTTCCTTAGAGATAGGGTGAGAAGCTCGGTCACCCGCGGAGAGCTCGGAGTAGAACCGCTTCTCCTCCACATCGAAAGGAGCCAGTTGAGGTGGCTCGGGCATCTAGTCCGGATGCATCCTGGATGCCTCCCTGGAGAGGTGTTCCTGGCATGTCCCACTGGGCGGAGGCCCCGGGGAAGACCCAGGACACGCTGGAGAGACTACGTCTCTCGGCTGGCCTGGGAACGTCTCGGGGTCCCCCCAGAGGAGCTGGAGGAAGTGGCTGGGGTGAGGGAAGTCTGGGCATCTCTGCTCAGTCTGCTGCCCCCGCGACCCGGTCCCGGATAAGCGGAGGAAGATGGATGGATGGATGGATGGCAAAAAAGAGTGAAACAACTGAAATATGTCGGTTCTTCATAGTAGCCACCTTTTGCTTTGATTACTGCTTTACACACTCTTGGCGTTCTCTAGATGAGCTTGAAGAGGTAGTCACCTGAAATGTTCTTCCAACAGTCTTGATGGAGTTCCCAGAATGCTTAGCACTTGTTGGCCCGTTTGCCTTCACTCTGCGGTCCAGCTCAGCCCAAACCATTTCCATTGGGTTCAGGACCGGTGACTGTGGAGGGCAGGTCATGTGGCGCAGCCCCCCATCACTCTCCTTCTTGGTCAAATAGCCCTTCCACAGCCTGGAGGTGTGTTTGGGGTCATTGTCCTGTTGAAAAAGAAATTATGGTCCAACTAAACGCAAACCGGATGGAATAGCATGCTGCTGATAGATGCTGTGGTAGCCATGCTGGTTCAGTAGGACCTTCAATTTGGAATAAATCCCCAACAGTGTCACCAGCAAAGCACCCCCACACCATCACACCACACCACAACATCCATCCGTTCACCTTTTCTGCGCCGCACAAAGACACGGCGGTTGGAACCAAAAATCTCCAATTTGGACTCATCAGACCAAAGCCCAGATTTCCACTGGTCTAATGTCCATTCCTGGTGTTCTTTAGCCCAAACTAGTCTCTTCTGCTTGTTGCCTTTCTTTAGCAGTGGTTTCCTAGCAGATATTCTAGCATGAAGGCCTGATTCCCACAGTCTCCTTTGAACAGTTGTTGTAGAGATGTGTCTGCTGCTAGAACTCTGTCTGCCATTGACCTGCTCTCTAATCTGAGCTGCTGTTAACCTGCCATTTCTGAGGCTGCTGACTCGGATGAACTGATCCTCCAGCAGAGGTGACTCTTGGTCTTCTTTTCCTGAGGCGGTCCGCATGTGAGCCAGTTTCTTTGTAGCGTTTGTTGGTTTTTGTGAGTGACCGCACTTGGGGACACTTTCAAAGTTTTCCCAATTTTTCAGACCGACTGACCTTCATTTCTTAAAGTAATGATGGTCACTCGTTTTTCTGTACTTAGCTGCTTTTTTTCTTGCCATAATACAAATTCAGTAGGACTATCAGCTGTAGATCCACCTGACCTCTGCACAACACAACTGATGGTCCCAACCCCATTTATAAGGCAAGAAATCCCACTTATTCAACCTGACAGGACTCACCTGTGAGGTGAAAAACATTTCAGGTGACTACCTCTGGAAGCTCATCAAGAGAATGCCAAGAGTGTACAAAGCAGTAATCAAATCAAAAGGTGGATAATGAAGAACCCACAATATGACACATTTCAGTTGTTTCACACTTTTTTGTTGTGTATAGAATTCCACATGTGTTCATTCACAGTTTTGATGCCTTCAGTGTGAATCTACAGTTTTCATAGTCCTGATAATAAAGAAAACTCTTTGAATGAGAAGGTGTGTCCAAATGTTTGGTCTGTACTTTATATCACCAAAATGAAATGAATAAAAAGTATGTGCACTAAATAAAGAGCTGTTATGCAGAAAATCTATGGTCCCAAAAGCATAAACAATAAATTCATTTTGGTTTTAATGGACACGTGTAAAAATCTGTAAAACTATTGTTGGAGGTTTCTTCTATTGGCTCGTTGCAATAAGTAATACAATAAAATCGATTCCTCTGAATGTTTCTTACATTCAAGAATTTTGACTTGTTTTTTTTTATTATGTATTTTAAATCGAAAATGTCTGCTTGTGGTCCACTTTCAGTTCTTTTGTTATCAAACTCTCCCAAAAAAACAACTTCAGTGTATTTTGTTTCTTTTCTTCCACAACCAATTTAGAAAGAAATAAAAGAAAAAGAAAAGCTGACGTATTACAAATAAATAAACAAGCTGTGATTCTTAGTTGAGTTTTGTATGCACTTTGGCCTTTTCTTGTGTAGTTTTTAAAAATTTGATTCTAAAACTTCCAACTGCAGCGGCGAAGCACTTCCGTTCAAAACAAAGTGCAAAGTTATGTTTTATGGCTATAACAAAAACTTTATAAACGGGAACCGGTTTCACAGTAAGACGCCGATGTAAAGCTACCGACGTAGAACGACTTCGGTTCGATTCAAGACACTCGAAAAGCCGACAGCTAAACGATCCGAGGGTCCTTGAACGCAGCGGGAGATGCCTTACTGGGAGGAGGCCGGCTGCGCTCGCGGCGAGGCGGGTCTTCTTCTCCACCCTGCCTTCTCCAGACTGCGGCGGGCTCGACTGCTTGTTACAGAAACATGGCGGAGGGGGAGTTGGACGTCGACTCTTTGATTTCCAGGCTTTTAGAGGGTGAGTTTATCGAGCGTTATTGATCAGAGTCTCTTGGTTTGTGTGTTGTTGTTTTTTTTGTACCTGAACAGTCCAAGGCTACATTTCGTGTGGAAGTGGGGAGGAACAAACCCGGGTTAGTAGCTAGCGCAGCCCGGTTCTTGAGTGAAAAATACTAGTTTTGGTTGAGGTAGTGGTAGGTACACCTAAGTGTGTATTATCTGTCTTTATTTTACATATTTTAAATACATGTTTAATGTCTTTTGAGGGTCTACTTTAAGTGCAGCTTTGGGAACAGTTGCGCTAAAAGTTGTAGCACTGGCTTTTTGTTTGAGGCGGCACCCTAATTATTGGGCTGATATTGGTTTGTTACTTTTTACTGCTGTTTCCTAACTCAGTTTTAAAGTTATATCTGCTGTTTTTTTTTTTTTTTTTTTTACTTTAATGTCTCAACCTCTTTAATATGTAGAACCAGGTCATACTGTGAGCGGCAGCTTAACAACTAAAAGAAACTAAATAAAAAGTTATGTGCGATACATGCATGTTAGTTGTGAAAATGTATATATATCCATAGTTCCACATATTTTCTATTTTATTCTATTATTTTATTTCTATTTATTCTATTTTATTCTAACATGTACGTCACTTATTTAATCATAAAACCCAAAAACCAATCAATTTCATATGAATCAATACTAAAGGGGCCTCATTTTTTAGGAGTAATGCCTAAAAGAGGGGTGGGCAAACTACGCATGCGGCCCACCAAGCTGTTTAATAGGGCCCGCCAACTAGTATGAATTATATTGATAATCCTTATTGATGTTTTCTTTTCTAGTGTACTGCAAAAACATTGATCTTTGTTCAAGTCCATTCATGTAGTGTTAGACGATTATTATTGTTTTTTTTTTTTTTTTTTAAGTTTTCGTGTGTTTTTCCGCCATTTTTCCAATCATTCAAATCTGTGTTTTTTCCAAATGTTTTCAAATTAGAGCACGTTTTTGTCCATTGGATGATCAAAACACTCCACTGATCAGCTTCTGGTTCTGTTATATTTGAAAACCCTTTGTGGCACCCCCCCCCCCCAGTCCAAACATTTGCCCACCCCTTGGCCTAAAATCTCAGCCACTTTCTTTTTCTTCTGCGTACCGAGTATCCGAGTACTTTTAGAGAAAGGCTGCTTGTCTAGTAGCATTGTTGTGTTTTTGCTTGGCTGTGGTGGATGAGTCACAGCAGCTCTAAATAAGGGATCCCCACACAAATGAAACCATTTGTCCGTTTCCACGTACCGAGAACATGTCTCTGTCCTCACTAAACTTCTATACGGGCGACAAAACTACTTCCCATTTTCCGGAATTGATGTTCTGGAGGAGTTTAACAACCGATGGGGAGCTGATGTAAATAGTAATGATAAGTAAAATAATAATGATGAAAAAGCTTTGAGTTGTTTGGCAGGACAAATAAAAGATTTTGCTCAGAAAGAAAATTAACAAATGATTTTGTTTTTGGTGAATTTGGATTCAGCAAAGTGCTTTTAAAGACCCACTCCAATGAAAATCCTGTTTTTAAACATGTTCTTGTGGCATTTTTCTCATGATGGAGGACATGTATAAAGAAAATTAAGCATAAAATTGAATTTCTGTGCATTTCTTTATCAAAATTTTGGGGAATCAGGAGCAGATTAAAAAAGAAGCAGTTTGGAAAAGGTCTGTTGTGAACTGAAATAGATGGACCAAAGTCTCCCCATTCTGATGCATCTTCTGTCGGACAAATAGATCCATGAACGTCTTTGTTTTCCTCGTCAGAGCTGGAATCTGGATCTAAACTGTACGATGGGATAGCTCCCATTGCTCGCCACTTCTTGTTGCACCGCTAATGTTAGCTTGGGGTTGTGAGGGGCTGTAAGCTAGCGCGTAAACACAGGGAAGATCAGCGGAGGGTCACTTCCACGCCTTCCACGTTTTTAACAGTGTTGGCTAAAAACGGCATAATCATAATTAAAATGACCACTTGGAACGATTTTACAAAAGTTAAAAATGTAGTTGGCGTGGGATTTTTCAAAGCTTTTAGGTGGTTTGCTCTAACGCAGCAGACTTGACAGACCTGTCTTTCTATGCCGTTGATGCATTTATGGTAACTTGAAACCTTAATGCTGCTGCTTTTTACTTCATCAAGAATCCTTTGGGTCTCTTCGTTTGCTGCCTGATCACAACTGCTTGGCTCCTTTTTTTTAGTTTTGTAGAGGAAATGCGTCATTGACAGTGAAACATTTAGTCTCATCTGGTCAGGGTGGTTGCACGTATGTCATACTCTGGTCACGTCCCGTGACTTCACCAATGTCCGGAACGGAGAACACGCAGGGCTGACAGGAGTCCCTGTCCCGTCACATTGTTGTTACAAACCGGGAAGTTTCAAACATTTCCAAATCTAGAGTAGCAACTCTTTGACAAGTTCCAAGCATTGTTGTTGTTCTTCACACCGTGCAGCCAAGGCTTTCTGCAACAACTCCAGCAATTCCTGTTGCTCTTTCCGCCAGCACTGCATCAGCCAACATATTCCTGCACACAGACGCACAAACAGAGAGCCTCCTGATCTCCTACTAAATGTCAACAGCCACAGCTGTTCCAGGCAGAGACTAACCTCCTCTTTCGGTAACTCTGATTCAGGGCTGTGGGTGCAGCACTGAGACCTTTTGGTTGTTTTTCTGTCCTCAAACTGGAAGTTTTTAGATGTTATGCGACACTAAGAGGAGCGTAAACAGGGTTAAGATATCACTTTTTCATCAAATTAATGTTGAGCTCCAGGAACAATTCATTTGGACACAATTGTCGGCATCATAAAGTTCTGCTTTCACCACTATTTGAAGAACTCTGTTACTTTTTAGCCAACTAAATGCAGTCTCACAGAAAGAAGGACGACTTTGAGTTTAGAGGTTAGTTAAAATTCTTTCCTGATTCTTGAAAAAATTAAAAAAAAAAGGATCCAGAAAATCATGTAGTTGATTTTATGCGTCTGGAAAAGTAGCAAAAGGCTTCTTTTATATGATGAAAGCTGTTGAAGACAGATTAGACCCGACCCCTGCTGCTGGGATATTCTTAGCAGCGCCATGAGATCAAGATGCTTACTCATTTGTAAACAAGAACCAAATCCAGAAACTGCAGTGGTGGTTCTGAAAAAACAAAACGAAAGTTCTGTTCTGTCCTTCTCCTAATTCTCTTCTGATCTATTTTCAAAGCGTTCCCTGCGGTATTTTAGTCACGACTATGCTGTTTTTAGGCCAAATAAACATAAAAATGGTTGTTTTCTAGGATACAATTCATCTCCCGAGTTGTGGGCGGGACTGTTTGCACAGAGCAACTCCGCCCCTCTTCCCCTCCTCATTGGTGGGAGCAAGGAGCGTGTCGCTCGCCCAGTGTGTTTTCCACATCACAAATACATTATTTTCAAGCAGCCTTTTGTCGCCTGCTCCGATTTCAATCAAGAAAAACTCAGAAATGCCATTTTTAAATGGAATTTTCTCCTCCATCATCAGAAAAATGCTGCAAAAATGTGTTTAAAAAACCACATTTTCATGAAAATGTACTCCAGCAAGGACTTTCATCTGTAAAGAGAATGTCACTATATATCATTTTTATGGTGGTGTTTTGAGGAGGTACAGCAAATATGTCCTCGAGCAGGTTTTCAGTTTTGGGCTGACGAGCTGAACTTGATGGACTGACGACGTGGTTTTCCTTCAGGAACGCTTCTCGGAGACACGATTGCTGTTTTTGGTTTTCTCTGAACACATTTTTGTTCTTTGGAGCTCTTCCTTTAAGTGGAAGCGTAAGCAGCACAAGTATTTACAACCCTTACATACTGTTGTTTTTTTTTTTGTACTCAGGCTGCCTTTACTTCATAATTACATTGTATGTGTTTGACTTTCATATTCTTTTTTTTTTACATTTCTATTTCCTGTTCCTGGAGCTCATTTTAGTAGTGATCGTTGAGGATATAAGAGATTCTTTAAACTGATTGAAGTAGCATGTTTTTACTCATGTAGGTAGTAAAGGACCGGACAGTTGTGAATCAGTCAGCTGTCTTGTGTTTTAGGCATCTGAGCTGATGGTTTCCGTTTTTCCCTTTTGAGCTTGAGCTCGTGTTATTAGCGCTATACTTGATGGAACTATCTACCCAGGAAATCACAGCAACTCGGGGCTTTTTAAAAATGCCACACAGTACCCGTCGATGTGTAAAGCATAAGTGAAACCACCTTTTCACGACTGTTGGAGGACGTGGCAGCAGAACAAAGACTTAACCGATGTTTTTCAGTTCTTTACTGTCTCAGTTCTCTGTTCTTGTTGACAGTAGAGACACTTTCCGTGGTGTTCTGCCTTTTGAGTTGACGTGTTGTGCAATCAGAAGTGTTTTTCATTTTTCTCAAGAGACCTGCTCCGTACTGCTCTCATCACTTTAAAAAACAGGGTTTCTCCATTAAAACTATTGTTGTTAGTGGAAAATCCCAGAGGATCAGCTGTTTGTGCAGTACTCGCAAGCATTCAAAGCCCCTTAAATCCCATTTTCTTTATTCAGTTTAGACTTTAGCAACAGTCCTGATGGTGCAAATGAATGTAGCTGCTGCCACATGCTTGGCCGGTCAAATATTTGCACCAACTGTGCTTTTTGTTTTTTTGTTTGTTTCTTTTTTTTTTCTGTATTTAATGCATACAAAAGCCATACCGGGTTTTAGGGTATGGCTAAAACATGCATGCTAGTGTGTGTTTTAAAAAAAAAAAAAAAAAAGGTAGAACTAAGTTTGTTGTGATTTATTTTTCTTTTTTTTTTGTCATCAATCAGCATCCAAAAATCCATCCAAGTCCTCATCTTCTGTATCTGAAATGAACAGCTGGGCTAAAGGCCAGGTTCCCTTTGGTCATTGTCGGAGTCCGTCTCGTTGCCGTGCGGCTCCTTGTGATAGACGATGGCTTCTGAGAAAGTTCGAAGAACAGAGCTAGCAGACACGTCATCCCAAGTATCTACAATCCATTCACAAACTGGGGCGCAACTCGCCCGGCGCTCCCTCCCATTAAAAAGAGTGGAAGATGGAGAACTATTCATTGTAATCCACTGGAAATTGCTGCGCCGCTGTGGTCCTTTCCCGGGTGGAAAGATGGCACAGTTTCATAAACAAAAGCACAGAGACAGACCTCCTGAAAATGACGCTTCTCCCAGCTGTTCTCTGATTGTTCATCCATCGCTCAAGTCCGTCTTCTAACTTGGGCCGCCTCGCCTTGTTTCCACGGTAACCCAGCTTCGTTTTCGCGCTTCCTCCATTTGCGAACCATGGCATTCCTTCATCTTGAATTTTCTGGCCGCTGCTGGATATCCATGTTCCTCCGCGTAGATGATAGCTTGTGCTTCATAAGCGTGTCTCTTTGCATTTACAGGGTCGCCAAAACGATGTTCTGCATAATGCAGCACTTTTGTACTATTCAGGGGGGTGTCTTTCACATCCTCACTTCTGTCCGTACCGTCTTCTTTACCGAAGTCAGGCAACAACACATACGGTGGACCGCACCATAGGGCGCTCCGTACATTTTGAAGAAAATGTAAGACTTTTAAGTGCGGGCTATAGTCGTGAAAACATGGTGGTATGTTTTCTTGTATACGATCATCTGCAGACATCATTGATGACACTCGTCTGTGTGGTTTCCAAAGGCCGTTTGGTGCCATGCCAGTCATGGTTTTAACATACTGAAGAATAAGAAACCCGTCTTTGTTTTGTATTTTTGTTCTTAAGAGTAGTGCCCTGTTTTTCGTGGTGTGAATTTGTAATGCTGTGCGGCGTTCAGGCTGCTGGCGTGGCACTCTGTTATGGAAACAACAAAGGTGGTGCCTGTGTGGCGAGGAGTGCTCGGCCCCTGGCACCAAACACGGCATAGCGCTCTCACCCAGGCTTTTCAGCGTCCCAGCTAAGCTTCGCAATAATAACCTCTCTTCCATTCACTCCCTCTGCTGCTGCTGCTGCTGCTGCTGCTGCTGCTGGCTTCAGTTTTAGTTTCCTCCATTTTCTCACCCCTGCGTTGTCCTGTTTATTTCTCCCTCGCTCTGTCCTCTCAGTTTCATCCTTTCTGTTGCTCCACAAAGACATTCATTCACCCCTGACACCAACAAAACCGCCCCCGAAATGCAAAGCTTGCACACAAATGCCACTGCAGGATGGGATTTCTGCGTTAGGACTTTCTGTTGCAGTTATGTATTTCATTTTCTAGTCACTGAGGGTTCAGTGTTTTCCACTGCCCCTGAGTGGGCGAGAGTTTGATGGAGGGTAGGGGAGCTCCTGGCTTCTCGCCCGGGTGCAGAAAATGGAGGTGGATGGCTACAAACGGTCTGATGGGGCATTTTTTTTTTTTTTTGGTTGACGTTGTGAGCTGCAGCTGAGACTGAAATATGCACGAGTCATGCCTTCTTAAAATTCATGGAGTTACTTGACCCAATAAAAGTTCCCTTAAGTGTGTTCTATATTTTTGCAAACTTGTCAGAACAGCTGTTTTTGGCAAGCGTCAGCATTTAACAGCCGAGGCTGAGGAGAAGTTTTCCTAGTATTTAAGGATCCTCAATGTTTTCACTTTTAGTTTTTCTTTTCACCAATACTGTATTTTGCCTTAGTCTTTTTCAATTCAATAGAGCCTGTTTAACGACATCTTTGAACCTAAGACCTAGCTTTAGACCACTCTGATGAAAATGGTGTTTTGAACAGTTTTCAATCAGGGGGTGGGCCACAGTGTCCCTGCGCCGCTCCATTCTGATCCTCCACCTACAGACAAATAGATCCATGGGCGTCTTTGTTTTCCTCGTCTGAGCTGGAATCTGGATCCACACTGTACGGCTGGATGGATCTGTTATTGCTAGGCTTTTTTGTTGCGCGTGGGATTGTGAGGGGCTCTATGCTAGCGGGAGAGCTCTCTGAAATGGGGAGGGGGAAAAGGGATGGGGGGGTAGCTACTGTTGGCAGAGAAAGCCAACCTTGTCGCCCAGAACTCAGAGGTGAATTAGCTCCTGACCCTCTGCAGAAGATGGTCGGAGTAGGGGTCAAATGCAATCTTTAAGGCAGAGACCACAAAGCCAAAGAACGTATTACTACCTAACTGGAGGAAAAATTTTTGCTTTTTGATTTATTTTACACAAAAAATAGATCATATTCTCTTATTATAAACAAGGCTATAACATTTCTGTTTAGAATGGCATGGACTTGCACAACTTTTAAGGACTTAGACATATTTTGAATATTGTCGGGGACCAATGTCTGTCCTAGCATCGCACTGAAGCCCTGGTGTTCAATAGACGAGTACAGATAATTAAATGATTGGTAGCTGCTAATTTTAATGTTTTTTTTCTAAACCGTGTGCTTTTAAAGAGTTAGCTGGTTTTGGTTCCTGTGTGGCTAAACTAAAAAAAACAAAAAACAAAAACAAATGGCCTCTTTGAGGGGTGGTACAGTCTGCCTTCTGAACTGTATGGAGAAGTTCGTTAATAAAACTATTAACTGATCTTCGTGTTCTCAAGTTTTAGTGATGGCTTGTAAAGAATCGTGGGATAGATTGGCCTCATTATACTCATCGATGAAGAGGAAAACTGAGGTGCATTCTTTGACGTTGTGAGATAAATCTTAATATTTTGGACAGCCCACTTTATGATGTAATCATCTCTAATGTGAACACTTTGTTTTCATTTCATTCCCACTGGAAACTGAGTCTTCAGTTCATGTTTCCTTCTTTAGCATTTAATGATGATGAAATGTTTTACGCATTTGATCGTCCCAAGTTGGGCTTGTCTGTGCGGGAGGATGCTAACACCACGTCACTTGGCTGATGACCCAACACTGACTTTGTACACGCATCGGTTTACATTCAACCGTGACTCAGTTTGCGCCTGCTGGGTTGGAGAGTGACAGCGTTGCATGGAACTCGGCTGTAGACCTGGATGACTGGATTAAAAACGCCACGTGAAGTGGGATCCTGCACAGGCATGTGCGTCCGTCCACTTTTTTACCGATGAAATGCGTCCATGAGAAAGTTGTTTGGGGAGGTTGATGCGAGTTCACATGGTTCTCCGCCAGTCCGGCACCATCACAGCCTGTTGGCTTCTGACCCGGAGCGAGGCCTGGCCCCTGCATAATGGTCTCCTTCTCATCTCATAAGGTGCAGCTCTGGAGCTTACGAGCACTCCCTCTTTAAGATGACTGACTGCTTCCTCCTCCTTCTGTATGGCAGTGCCCATATATGGTAATGCCTTCCACAGACGGACTCCTCTGTAATCATCTTTCACTTTCTCCCCCTCTTCTGGTTCTGGGACACACTTGACACAAACCATCCGGCTTCTCTGTGGACTGAACCCCCTGCTCCTGCACCACCCGATCATGCAGACTTCCAACATTACGTCCGTCTTTAAGGCGTTCACATTTGTCACGTTAGAAGTCCTTGACCTCCCGGGACAACAAAAACTTCACTGCAGTTTGAAAAACTGATCCGACGAGTCTGTCACTGCCGTGTGCCGGTTTCCTCCTCCCACCCACTTTAACCATACAGGTGAACCTGTGCTCACATTGTGGTGTTTTCTAACAATACTTTGGTGTGGTTTAGAAAGTAACTCAGAAAAGTTTCTTGAGTGAACACTCCATCCTCTTCTGTCCAGATAAATAAGTTAGCCCCTGAAGATTGATGTAGGATTTCTGAACATTAGCTTAGTTAGAACTGATACTGGTTGAGTTCCTCTTTAGTTGAGGATTGTGCATCTTTGGCTGCAGATCAGCAGAGTCCATCTCGGAGGTTCAGAAGTTCCCAGGAATGCAGATCTCCCCGTAAGGAGGGGAGTGATCAAAGCACAGCTTTTCTGTTAGGTGAGCTCATTGCTAGGAAAAAATGGTGACCTGTGCGTTTGAGCATTTCAGCAGAACGTCTGACAAATTAGAGGCTGAACAGGAGCAGCGCCTGGTGTAGTAGCTCAAGAAAACAGAATTTAGAGCTTCCAGTGTGTGACGATGGACTTGAACGCACCACATACACCCAGGCATCTGACTGAATTATTGTAAGGAGGATCAATTAATCATAAAACAAACCCTACTATTTACAAGACAAATTGGGGGACTTCAGAGATTTATTATAACCAAAAAAGTAGTAGTAGTAGTTATTGGAGGCCTTTATTGTGAAGTTACTTAAACTAATAAGAAAGTAGGAATTGTTTTTAGGGGTGACTGATTAAAATTGAAGTTGTTTGTTTTGTCTGCTACATTACCAAGAAGAAGACACCTGTACCTTTTGGGTAATTTGACTACGTAAATATTTACATTTTGACTGATATTTACATAATTCTTGAAGAAAAATAAAAAGAAAATTTGTCTATCAGGCAGGGCTCCAGACTAACTTTTTTCACCAGGAGCACAGTGGCCCCTAACTGAAAATTTTAGGGGCACAACCAGAAAATTTAGGGGCGCATACCGTAAATCAACATGCAAACCAAATCTACTAATTTCCACTGTATTACTAATAAATACTTTAATAATAGATGCAGAAATTACAATTTGCTGTTTCACATTCAGTGTTACATTTTATTCTGCACTTTTGAAGATGCAACAACAGCTAAATTGACAGAACCATCACTGTCATGACAGTACAAATAGTAAAGAAAACGGATGGAAATGTATCTTTGTGACACCAAATAAGTGCAACCAAGATGCACAGTAATCGTGTTTTAGATCACCCAGGTCGACGCAACGCTGCGCAGATCACCTGGTGTGAGACATATTTTTGTTTTTGCTCCAACATCACCTGTCAATCATCACAAAAACGTCACCAGAGCGGGGCGGGATCAAGGCCCCAACCTGAGCGAACACAGCTGGAAATTTAGTACTGAACTGACTGAAAGCTGCCCAGATGACTACAAAACAATGCATTATGGGACATGTGTCCTGATGGTTTTTGTAGTTGAGTGATCAATTAAAAATATTTAAAATACCTATTGATTAAAAAAAGGCTACATACATTACAAAACATTAAAATAATCATAAAATATATAACACAGATCACACAAAGGGGGAGAGGAATATTAAAATTAAATTGAATGTTAAGGACAACTCCAACTTCCTGTTGTCCTTCAGTCTCGCTGCAGATTCTCCTTCATCTCACAGCCCCCCCCCCCCCCCCCCGGCCTGGTCTCCACCCACGATCCAGGCGAGGTGCCGGTTCATCTCAAGCACGTCTATCGTTGCATTTTCCCCACGTATTTTCAGTGTGTCTAAAACTACTGTTGTTTTTGCGCGAGGGTGTTTAATGTCCAAGCCCCGTTAGCTGTCACGCATGTAGGTGTGGGACATTTATTCTCCTCAGCTGACCTGACTCCCGCGGGAGCGCTGTGCTGCCGTAACAGCCGTGCATAAACCGTTTGATGTGCCGCCGTAACCGTAACCAAAACTTAACCTTCCTCCGGTTCTGTGTGACCCAGAGAAAAGTTCAGCACGGACTGCAAATATTTAGAAAATAACGAGCGAATAAATACGTTCTAAAAAGGAAAGTAAGGAACTCCTTAATGTGGTCCGGGGAGGGAGGGGGCTGTCAGGTGTCCTGCTTTCAAGCCCTGTCATTGTCCCGCCCCCAAGATTCATATACCCCGCTGTGATTGGTTGGTCAGCTCCGTGCACAACAATGAAAAAGTGTCATTCATACAAACTGACGGGCTGCAGTAACATTAAGGCGGGGGCCGCAAAATATCATCTTGGGGGCTGCAAATAGCCCGCGGGCCGCGAGTTTGAGACCCCTGCTGTAGTTCTGTCACTGGTACACTAGCCGTAGGTCGGAAGAACGAATCAATAGTTCACTTACTCATAGCTCAGTCGCACATATCAGGTTGTGATGATATTTGTCTCCGTTTTCTTCCCACAGATGTTAACGCGCGCTCGATTATCTCTAGGCCCCTCCCCCTCTACGTATTTTAGCCACTCACAGTTGCTTTCCCTATTTTTCTCACACGCAGTGAACGCCTCACAGACGGGCATCACGCGAGTGTGTGCTCGCGTTTCACGAGTATGTGCGCGAGTGTGTGTGTCTGCCTGCGTGCGTGTGCGCTCGCGTCTCATTGATTATTTAATTGATCATTGACGTGCCCCTTCCACGTTTAATGTATTAAAAAAATACGTAGGGTGGGGGAGGCAAATTTACGGGTCGCGCATGTGCGACTGGATGTAAAATTCAGTCGCACACTCTCAAATTTTGGTCGCAAAATGCGACCAATTGGTCGAAGTCTGGAGCCCTGCTATCAGGTGAACTGATATACGCTGTTAAAAAAGATAAAGGGAACATTATAAAAAGACAAATATTCTTTCTAAATGCTTTATTCTTTATATAGTTACATATGCTGACAACACAACCACACACATTATTCTTGGAAATTTCATGTTATTAGGCTCTGGAGGTCTGGATGTGGAATCATACTCGAACACAACAGGCTGATTCCACTTGGATGTAATGTTTTTGTTTTTGTGGCTCAGTAGTGGGTGTGGCCTCCACGTGACTGTATGACTACCCTGCAACACCTGGGTATGCTTCTGATGAGGTGGCACATGGTCTCCTGGGGTGTCTCTTCCCACACCTGGACCAAAACATCCACCAACTCCTGGATAGTCCGTGGTGCAACCTGGCCTTGGTGGATGGACGGAGACACAATGTCCCAGATGTGCTCAATTACATTCAGGTCTGGGGAATTAGATCAATATCTTTGTCTAGCAAAAATCGCTAAAACACTCCAGTCATAGGTCTAGCCACTTGCACCAGCATACGGTCTCACAAGCGGTCTGAGAATCTCATCTCTGTACCTAATGGCAGTCAGGCTACCTCTGGTGAGCGCATGGAGACCTGTAAGGCCCTTTCAAAGAAATGCCACCCCAAACCATTACTGACCCACTGCCAAAGCGGTCATGTTGGAGGATGATGCAGCAGAGCGTTCTCCAGACTCGGTCCCGTCTGTCACTGTGCTCAGGGTAAACCCGCTTTCATCCCTGAAGAACACATGGCGCCAATGGCAAATTTGCCAGTCTCGTTCTCTAGCAAATGGCAAACATCTTACACCGTGCTGGGCTGTAAGCACAACTCCCACCTGTAGACGTTGGGCCCTCATACCACCCTCACTGAGTCTGTTT
This sequence comes from Oryzias curvinotus, assembly GCA_023969325.1. Taxonomy (NCBI): domain Eukaryota; kingdom Metazoa; phylum Chordata; class Actinopteri; order Beloniformes; family Adrianichthyidae; genus Oryzias; species Oryzias curvinotus. The sequence continues at coordinate 27,388,888 of CM043723.1, forward strand.
TTAACAGCAGACAGGGGCACATTTGTGGCCTGCTGGAGGTCATTTTGCAGGGCTCTGGTAGTGCTCCTCCTGTTTCTCCTTGGACAAAGTCCTGATGAAGGGTTGTTGTGTCCTACGGCCTCTTCCACATCTCCTGATCTACTGGCCTCCTGGTAGCGCCTCCACGCTCTGGACACTACGCCGACAGACACAGCAAACCTTCTTGCCACGGCTCGCATTGATGTGCCGTGCTGGATGAGTTGCACTACCTGGGCCACTTGTGTGGGTTGTAGATGCCGTCTCGTGGTACTACTCTGACACTGTCGGCATTCAAAGTCACCAAAACATCAGCCAGAAAACCCAGAAGGATGGAGAAGGTGTCTGTGGTCACCACTTGCAGAACCACTCCTTTGATTGCCTATTATTTCCACCTGTTGTCTATTCCACTTGCACAATAACATGTAAAATTGATCGTCAGGCAGTGTTGCTTCCTAATCGGACAGTTTGATTACACAGAAGGGTGATTGCTATACCCTTGAAAACAGTGCAATCGTAACTAAAAGACCACTGGGAATGCTTTGAAAATAGATCAAAAGATGAGATTTAAACAGTTTGCAGTTTTCCTGAATTGAACGGATAAACCTGATTTGAGCTGAGCCATCAGTCTGTCAGAAAGATTAAACCGTTTCTGACGGTGACTGTAGGTTATCCATGATGCCAAATGTGTTATAATTCTGCAGTTAAAGTGTGTTTGTGTTAAAAAGGGTTCAGTAAGGCACTGGTGATTGTGGTTTTGTATACAGGAAGTTAAGTTGTAACTGAGCTGTTATTTTGACACTAAAAAGAAGTGAAATGGTCTAAAAATAGCATATTTATGTATACCGTACATATTTATCTGAGATCTTGTACTTGTTAGGATTTGGAGTAACACAAGCTCGTCGGTCTGTCTTTTATGCAGAACATATGGGTTATGTCTGAATTCCCTCCCTGCTTCCTAACCCCCCTATAAGGCTATACAGAGCGGAACTATTTAGTGCCCTGGCTTTTAATTCAATTGAACACATGCTCACTACCTTTCTGTGTTGTAATGATGAAAACATAGATGGTTTATAAAAAATGAATGTACATAATTTTTTTTCCAAATGACAAATCATTTAAACAAAATGCATTATAGTTTATATTTGCCCACCCAGTGAGCAATCTAGTGCAGAGACTTCTGGGAAGTTTCCAGGGACCTGGGTTTTTAAATTGTTAGTTTGGACAACCCCGAAAAATAGGAAACGCCCTGTAAGGTGCAGTAAATGGTGGGGAAAATTGGGCAAAACGGTGGACACAGAAAACAGGAATGATGCTGGAGAAACCCAAGAAGTTCTGATCTAAAAACTTTGAGACGGCGTCACACAGCCCCTAAGCACATTTTTTGCATTTTCCTCATATGAAATTTCTGTCTTTCGTGACCTATGCGTCATTTACGCCATCCATAAGAGTTTCTTGCGTTTGTTATTTGTCGATGTGCACAGATGTCCATTGAAGGTTTCGGTCGGCGGATATTTACGTGAATTCAGTTTTGAGCTGCTCAGAATTTTTGGTTGGTTGAGAATTACGCAGTTTGTGCGTATTTTATCTGGTTTATTCGCAATTATTAGGTAAATCGTACGCAATTGTTGGAGATTTTTGTGAGATGCATACGCAAATTTGTGGTTTTCCACAACGTTCCAAATGTTACTAACAGACTTTTCATGCAAGAACCGGTGATGTATAACGTTCCTACAGCGTATACGCCGCACAATTTACATCAACACTACAAAATGGAAACTGTGACTAAACAATTTTGACTTTTACATTGACGTGTTCTTTGCATAGTTTATTTGTTCTTCCGTGGTTTTAATTCATCTATGAAAATGTAAAGAGCTGCAACTTTTCTCACTTTTTCCCACAGAAATGTATGATTTATTTTCAATGTGCAATGTGCGCAAAATGTACGTAGTGGCTGTGTCACACGACCTTAAGACTGTTCACCTTTCGGCACATCCTGTTTGGGATCACCAAAGAAATCCGCCTTAACTGATTCTCACAAGTGGCTTGCCAGAGATTTTTACCCAGTATTTTATCGGGCAGGGGACCCACTTGGGCCCCCTTGTGGCAATGTAGTTGTGGTCTAGACCAATTTCATGAAGCTCATCGTGCCCCTGGGAAATGAACCTTGATATCCTGTGTGCCGGTCCCGCACTTAACCAACTGAGACATCCCACTGCCAAGATATGAAACTTTAGATTATGGATTAAGAAGCACAATGTAAAGAGCTAGAAGGCTTTTTTTTCCCTTCTTGTTAGGGAAAAGCAGTTAATTCTCCTGCTGGGGAAACTGCAAGGGATCAGAGCGACAGAACATTGGGAGAACTGAATGGAAGATTAGTGTCAATCATTGAAGAGGAAACTGGTTCCTCAGTCACAAACACAACTCACCTTCATCCTCCTCTCTGAAGAGCACACCCCTCTTTTGCACGGATCAAGAACAATAAGAGCCTGACGGAGGCAGGAAGGTTCTCTTCCCATCCAAAGAAAACCACCAGCAACTTCTACCTTTTCTACGCTAAAACAACGTGGAGGAGTTTTTATCCTTCAAGTTTAGTTTGTTTCACAGATGGGATGATTTGTCTGACTTCGCCATATAGAAATCTATTCATTCTTAAATAGCTGTTAGTCTACAATGACTCTTAGACACTGGACAATAAGATTTGTTAGTATAGAGTATATTTTATTTATTTATGATATATATGCTGTTTTTATTGGAGCTATTGTGCCAAAGTAGTTTCCCTTTTATGAGATCTATAAGTTTTATTCTATAAAAAAAAAAAAGAAAAACCTGGTAATTATTGTAGTTTCTCAGCCACGCCTTCATTTCTTACACGTTTATCAGAAAGTCAGGATCAGAGCTTCGTCATGTCTGAACTTGCAGCGCGAGACACACCGGAGATGCCGTCGCCTGAATCCGACTCATTAGGTTGAATCTGATCGTCACTTTTTGTTTAGATGTCATGTGTGCGTTCGTCACTAAGGATATGGGTTCTAACCGTGAGTTGTGTGGTTGTGGACGCTGCTGTGATGCACTGTACATTAGCATGCAGTGTGTGGACTGAGGAGGCGCCGCTCCGTCAGAGGACGGGCTCCCCGCTCTGCTTTGACGCAGTAGCTGCTCTGCTCACCAACACCTTGCTGGCCAGAAAGTGGTTTTTCTAGGTTTCCATGGTGATGGGGATGTGGGCGTCTCCCTCTTTTCCTCGGCCGCTGAAGCCGCAGTGCTGTGGTGACAGAGGATGCTGGGATACCTGGCTGTGCACATGCTCTGTATGCCGCGACACAATGTCAAGGTCACTGAATGTGTGTGCGTGTCCCGCTATGATGAGGCCTTCCTTTATACATCAGCTGAACAGACTGCACAGATGGGCGGGGGCGGTGGGGGAGTGGACACCCCAGCGAAGGGGATTTTCCTACAAAAATCTCTGATCCTTTTTTTATGGTCACATATAACTCCCCCTTTGTGGTCAACCAATCACCACAAATATTTACAACAATTCTGATGAGCATAAATCTACTGTATATGAGAACTGGACTGAGTGCCCCTTTACGCTCCCAACAGGAAGTGCCCGCTGGCTCCAAGAGGCCAAAATCCTGCCGACTTCTATAGAGAAATAAACATCCCATCGGTCATATGAACCATTCTTTCTCTGATACTTTTTTAAACATGTTCTTGATAGTTCACATTAGGCCTACACAATATAACACAAATTTATCGTTATCGCAATATCCAGCGCTACAATACACACATCGGAAAAGACGGTGAAAATCGCAATAAATCTTAAACCTTAAATGTGTTAAAACAATCTTATGGCAGCTTGAAGCCTTTAACGAACCAAATCAATCCCTTTATGCTTTTGACCAATTAGAGTTATATCGTTATCACAATATTAATCTCTAATATCGCGAGTTTTCCTCATATCGTGCAGCCCTAATCCTTATTTTAATGATATTTCTTCTGTTGACCAATCACATGGCTTATTATAAGTAGGTTGTCTGACATCCAACGTTCAAAACGGCCCGCCTTTAAGTGTTAATTCAATTCAGTTATTTATGGAGCCCAGTATTACAACAGTAGTCGTCTCAATGGACTTCATACTGTAGTTAGGGGTGTGGCCTTCCAACAAGCTCACTCCTGATTGGTGAGCATTGAAACGATGAGTCAGACCAACTCGGACCAATCGCTGCTTATGGACGACGTTCGGCTCCGACATGCGGCAAAAATGGCGACGGGATGAACTTCATTTGGTGGGAGCTGGAAGTAAAGTCCTTTCTACTGATGACATCACACTCGCTCAGTCCAGTTATCAGATACAGTCAATGCTAGCTAACCGTGGGGGTGTTCACATGCTCTGAAGATTAAAATAGAAGGCTTGTGTTGCACTTGTGTTTGCACACACACACACACACACACACACACACACACACACACACAGGCTGGAAGCCGCCCTGAGCTCTCGCCAGCGTGAGCCCCTTCCAGGGAGTTTCCAGCTCTCCGTGGGGGTGTCGTGTGACGGGAGCAGCTCGCTCGGCTCCGCTTACCTGCAGCGTCTCTGGTCTATGAGTGAAACTGAGGGTCTGACGCCGCCGTGTTCCTCCATCAGCAGAGTCTTTATGGCTTTAAATGAAAGTCAGACTGCTGCAGAAATCTTAGAAAATATCAGGAAAAAAAAAAGTTCTGAAGTTGAGCTGAATGCAGTCCGGCAGCCTCTGGTTTCAGGATTTTCAAAAATCTATTCCTGGAGTTCATCAAGTGGATTTCTTCTAGAGAATTTGATCCGTTGGTAAAAATATCTAAACTTTGTAACCGTGAACACTTTTCCTTTTGTTTTGTATGTAAACAAACATAGGATTTAAATGCAATCTGTCAAACATAAATTTCATCTGAAAGGTTTGAAAAAACATTTTCATTATTTTGTGAAACATAAAAGTTAAAAACTCTCCTGGAACTTTGGCTGCTGCACGTTAACTTAATGTTCAGTAGGGAATGGGTGTGGTGACGATGCACGCCAACGCTCCTCAGGGCGATGGAGGACATCATTTCTGAGAAAACTGAGTCCCCAAAAAAAGCCGGCCGTTTGAAAAAAGCAATCAGAAACTGAAATGGGCGGGGCCAAAGTCAGATGCATCCACGAATAGATCCACGAGCGTCTTTATTGTCCTCTTCTGAGCTGGAATCTGGATCTAAACCGAATAGATCCGATTTTGCTCCACGTTTTTGCTGCACCTGTTGTGTTAGTTTGGGGTTGGGAGGGGCTGTAAGCTAGCTGGAGATGGTGGAAACAAAAGGATGCTGGGATATCAGCGGAGGTTGCTTCTGCGCCAACAGTTCCACCCGCAACTTCTTTATGAATGTCTGACGAAATCGCCGCTCTGCAGAAAACGTCTTCAAGAAACAGTTGCATTAAAATGACATAATCGTAATAAAAAAACACTAGGAACACTTTGACAATCCATCAAAAGATGATCGGAGTGGGACGTTAAAAGATCGTGAATTTAACTGAACAACACAAGGCTATAAAGTATTCAATTGCCTTCAATTCTGGTCTCCATTTTTTTCTTATGTAAGGAGGTCGTGAACTGGTCTTGAATCGCTGAACCTCAGCTAGCTAGTTAGCTCATGCTCGTCTGTGCAGGACAGTGACAGAGGGCAAATTCATGGGGCAATGTCTTGAACAGAGGTTACTCTTAGGGGTTAACGGTTCGAGAAAGACGCCTAAACTTGGCACAGTGGAGGTTGTGGAATCGCATGTGGAGAGCAGTAAACGGCACTCTTTGCACGTCCACTTTAAAATGAGATTATTTATGAAAAGAAATTCTTAAATTGACCTTCAGTAAATCAGTTGACACCCCGTTTCTGATCAGATGACCATGTTGGTCAGCCAGGACACCCGTGTGGTCACTAACCCTCAACAGTGAGAGGATGTTTTTATTTGTTTTTTCAAACTTTATTGAACAGTAACTCAAAGTAGAAAACACATCATCATGGAGATCATCAGATGTAAAATGTGGTTTCAAAGCCCTGAAGGGGTGGTTCATTTCTCCGGTACAATTACATGAACCCCAAGGGAAGCTTCATGGGGCTTCTATTCCCATCCCTAGTAAAAACCAATGTCGTCTTTCCAAACCGCTTCCATTACAGTACGTCATAGAAATAACAGGATCGTGGTTGGCCAAAGGAAAGCTCCCTGATAAGAAATAAATTGCTTAAAAGATTAAATATATATATATCATTTATAAAACAAAATGTTTTTTGTCAGAGGAGGGAATTAATCATCAAACAAAAAAGCACATCATGTTCCAGTGTGACCTGCCTTGGTCGTGAATTCATAAAATTGAAACCTGTTTATCAAAAGTCTGATCAAATTGGAAGTTGAGTTTTTTGTTTTTCTTCCACTCTGCACTTCTGTATGTCAAATTTAGATTGGAGAAGTAACACATTAATTCTATCATCAGGTTTGAAATGTACCACAATGTTACGGTTTCATTTGATGTTTACAAAAATGTACCAAATTCACGGCAGAATTGAAAAAAGTGGAAAAGGAGAAGAACGCATTCATGGAAATCCTTATGAAAACTACAATTAATTTCTATATTTTTGAGAATTTGGATAGAAACATATTTGTGGGGTACATTTTTTTTAATGGATCTGGCAGTAGCCTTACTGTTTTCCTGTATATGTTTAAAAGATTGTTCCAATAGATTTCTCCTTTAGGTGTAATGCTTCTTTTTTCACTTAAAGTATCACGTTTATATTTGTTGTTGCACTTTTTTTTGGAGAATATCGGTAACATTAATGATAAAAGAAGAGTTCCTGGATATTTAGGGTGAGACGTCGTCAGCTGATTTCCTCCTGAGGGGGAGGGCTTTCATCACGCGTGTGCAGCATGTTTCATAGAGGAACCTGTCCTGTCCCAACAGTGAGAGGATGTCGTCCAGGGAAGATCGTCCAGATGACGGAGGCGGAGGTGCGCGGCCTCTGCATCAAGTCACGGGAGATCTTCCTCAGCCAGCCCATCCTGCTGGAGCTGGAGGCTCCCCTTAAAATCTGCGGTGGGTTGCCCCGTCCCTGAGCTGGCACAAGCCGTCCCCCCCCTGCCGTCCTCCTGCAGCAACCAAATGTGCTCTGTTGACCTCAGGTGACATCCACGGACAGTACACAGACCTGCTGAGGCTCTTCGAGTACGGCGGCTTCCCCCCCGAGGCCAACTACCTGTTCCTGGGAGACTACGTGGACAGAGGGAAGCAGTCTCTGGAGACCATCTGTCTGCTGCTGGCCTACAAGATCAAATACCCCGAGAACTTCTTCCTGCTGCGGGGGAACCACGAGTGTGCCTCCATCAACCGCATCTACGGCTTCTACGACGAGTGTGAGCCGCCTGCACAGCGCCTACACGCTAGGGCTGATGGGAAAAAAACCTCGTTTCGGCGATATATCGCGATAGTTCATTTGGTGATTCTTGTAGGATATTTGTCACTTTTTTTTTCACTTAAACCTCCGACCACTAGTTGGCAGCAGAGCAGCTCTACAGCCAGTTCAGTTGTCATGAGACATGAACTTCTTGGTTTTCGGACTGCGGTGCTTTTTTAGCGGCTCGGATAAGAACGAGTGAAGCACTGCAGCGGCAGAGCGCACAGAGCCAACATGCCGTCGGCAAAGCGGGCCAAAGTTCTGCAGAACCTCCCAAAAGCAGTTTGTAGTTCAGCCACCTGATGGATCACAGTGATGCTCTGAAAAAAGGCCGACATGGTGGCGAAGAGCGACTCTAGTTTAGGAGCTGCAGGTGCAGACTGCCATGTAAACAAAGCATCTGTGCCACATCATGAAAGCGTCTCCTTCATCCTTTCATGCTGCCTCATCATCACACTTTATCGTTTCTAGACAGATGTAGTGTTTTTTTTTTTTTTTTTTTGCCCCTCTTTATTTTGAAGCAACGTTCAGACTCCTGAACCGTTTTAAATTTCTGGAGAAACTACATTAATGTTGAACATAAACCACTTTATTTCCTCAATCATACTTTAGAACATTATTGATTAAGGCACATTCAATTTAATTTTTTTTGTATTATACGTAAGGGTTAATGGCCTTCAAAGTGTGCATTATTACTTTTTAACGCACGTCGTGGAAGCCGGAACCGTCCGACGCAAATTCTTGTTTTTTGGATTGCTTTTCTCACAAAAAGCGGACTATTTGTTACATTAGTCTGTGTCGCGCCACACGACCTCCGCAGTCAAGAGTTCAGCGATAGTATATATATATATATATATATATATATATATATATATATATATATATATATATATATATATATATATATATATATATATATATATATATATATATATATATATATATCTATATGCTGATCTTTCCAATGGGTTGAATAAGCATCAGTTCAGAGAAAGTTCACCTCTTACCCGCTTGTTTCTGTCCAAATGATGAAGCTAAAGGTTGTTCTAAAGTAGCCGGCGCAGTGATACAAAACATTTGAGCTAGCTGACCGGAACTTCTTTTTTTCACTGTGCGGTTGTCCTGTGGTATATCACTTTTTAATGTACAGCCAGCAGCCAATCAGAATCGAGTATTCACCCGGACCATGGTATAATGAAACATATTTTGTCGTTGAAATACTTACTGTTCCCTTTCTATATTTTAAGTTACCAAAATAAAAGCGCAATAAATTTGCTTGGGTAAAAGTAATTTATATACATGCTTGACATTGTGGCCATCAAATAAACTGATTTTTACAATTTTATTATAATAATTGATGTATTGATAATCAGTTAACAGTTTTTTTTTCCTAAGTCGTATTTAAAAAAAAAAAAAAAAAACAACAACAAAAAAAGGAATTGTGGTCCAGTCCAATATCAGGATTCGTATCGCCACACACTACCCAACACCCCTAGTGGACGCTGTAGGGAGGAATGCAGATCCTCGATGCTGCGTTTGGAAGTGAAAACGATCCGTCTGCTCCTGTCTTCAATCACAGGTAAACGCAGGTTCAACATCAAGCTGTGGAAAACGTTCACCGACTGCTTCAACTGTCTGCCCATCGCCGCCATCGTGGACGAGAAGATCTTCTGCTGCCATGGAGGTACTTCTGCTCCTGGTTCACCTCTGGCCGGATTTATCTTTAAAGCTACGTCAAATCAGATGCTCTACGTACAAATGCGCGTTCTTAACCCTTGTGCTTTCCAATGGGGTCAAGATGACCCCACCCTTCCATTGACGTGTTCTCCCTACCATGACAAAGGTGGATAAAGGTGTAGAGGATTTCATGTAATCCATGGACACCAGTGAAGATCACAAATCATTGAAGAAAAAAGGTTCAGAGCTCTGTCTAGTGGGTCTAGATGACCCAACTCCCCACAAGGGATAAACTAGAGGCTCAAATGTGGGAGGAGCTACTGTCAAAAGCTGTTTTTCTAACCCTTGTGCTATCCTAGGCACTTTAACATGGGAGTGGGGTCATCTAGACCCACTAGACAGTGCACTGAACCTTTTTTCTTCAATGATTTGTGATCTTCACTGGTGTCCATGGATTACATGAAATCCTCTCCACCTTTATCATGGTAGGGAGAACACGTCAATGGAAGGGTGGGGTCATTTTGACCCCATAGGAAAGCACAAGGGCTAATGGAAGCCTTGACTGTACATGTCATTTACAATGCATGGAAGACACGGATCATTACGAGAGATCGGTAAACGTGGGTAATCAGCGTCGTCATGTCTGGGTTCATGACATCATTCCGATTCTCCCGGTACGGCGAGCTTCACCGTCTCCTCAGCGACGGACGCTTTACTTCTGTCTCTCTGTGACCCTGTTTGACGACTTCCTGTCCCGCTTTAGTCCGAGGAGCGACAAAACACAAAGAAAATTAAAGGAACTTTTTATTGTTTTCATGAAAAAAAAAAGATTACAAAGTTCAGGATGAAAACAATTATAATTGGACTCCGCCCACTGATGACATCATCAACGCGTCATGGGCCAAAGCTGAATCCCTGATGGGTTGATGCAAAGTGAATTCTGCAGATATTTGAGCCTTGGAAACATAGTCAAAACTGTTGCTGATGCTCAAAGTGGCGCCACAGGACCTCTGATGGCGTGTGCACACCGGCGTGGCGCCCCGGACGAGCGCGTCTTGTTTGCCGTGAACGCCGCTTTAAAAGCCGGACGTCTCCCACAGGTTTGTCTCCTGACCTGCAGTCCATGGAGCAGATCAGACGCATCATGAGGCCCACAGACGTCCCCGACACAGGTAGCTCCGTGTGCACACACACACACACATGCACGCTCACACGTGTACACACTTACACAGTGCTTCTTCAAAGTGAGTCTGCTGCTTTTCAAACATGTAGGAGTCTGAGTCCATCCTTTAGGGGAAAAACCTGAAATGACTCCACAAAAGCAGCTTTTGGAATGATGTCATTTCCTGTCCCCTAACGCCAGCAGCTGATTCCTGATGAACCAGCCCCCCCCCCTGCATTAAGCCTGACCTTATATGGGGGTGTGGAGCCTGGCGGCTGCCAGCTCTCCCCTCTCCTCTTATGGTCCTGGTAGGAACTGCCTGATGGGACGGACCGGCGTGTTGTGGGTTTCTGGTCTGGGGTCGCCGGTGTCCGGTCTGTGGCGGTCACGTCTGACCCGAAACCCGCTCTCCCTGCAGGCCTGCTGTGCGACCTGCTGTGGTCCGACCCGGACAAAGACGTCCAGGGCTGGGGGGAGAACGACCGCGGCGTCTCCTTCACTTTCGGGGCGGACGTGGTCAGCAAGTTCCTCAACCGCCACGATCTGGACCTCATCTGCAGAGCCCACCAGGTACCAGAACCCCCCCTTCACCATGCTTCATTTCTGCCGGCTCTCTGATGGTGTCCGGCGCCCCCAGGTGGTGGAAGACGGTTATGAGTTCTTCGCCAAGCGGCAGCTGGTGACCTTATTCTCCGCTCCCAACTACTGCGGCGAGTTCGACAACGCGGGCGGAATGATGAGCGTGGATGAAACCCTGATGTGCTCCTTCCAGGTACGGCACCCCTCCTTCCCCCGACCGCAGGGAAAGCTCCCGGCGCCGCCGTGACCGCCAACCCGCGTCTGCTTCGTTCCAGATCCTGAAGCCCTCCGAGAAAAAGGCCAAGTACCAGTACGGAGGGATGAACACGGGTCGGCCCGTCACGCCTCCACGCACAGCCCAACCGCCGAAGAAACGGTGAAGCAGAGGGAAGCCCCGCCCCCGCGTGAAGAACACTGCAGAGGAGGAAGCAAACCCCCACCAACACTCTACCAAACCGTCTGCTCCAAGCTTCTCCTCGCTAACGTAAACCTTTTTAGACGCGGATCCTGCTGTAGCATCTTTTTTTTTTGTTTTGGTTGTACTTTACCACTTCTCCTCGCTCCCCCCGCCTGTACAGACACCCCCCCCCGTATGACTGACCATTGCTGGGTTTTCAATAAATACAGGTTAATTAGCCCCGCCTCTGCTTTTCCAAACTTTTAGTCAATAAACACAAAGACTTTAAAAGGTTTCCGCTTTATTGACGTGAACAGGTGGGATGAAAACAGCGACGCCTGCAGACGGTCTGTGGGTTCAAAACTGGAGCTGCCGTGTCTGACACTTGATTATCGGCAGTTCCTCTGCTGACTCAGCAAAAAATCTGACATTAAACAAATGCGTTGAGAGGAATGGATTAATGTAAAACTAATACAAAAAGTAAAAATGCTCCCAAAAAAAATCCCTTTCAACCATCTAAACAGCAGAACTTTAAACACTTTCAGGTTTCCTATTAAAGATTCCCTTTTTTTTTTTTTTTTTTATAAATAAGGGAATTCTGTCAGTGTCGTCACCCCCCCACCACGCAGCATATCGTCCCACAATCCACCACTACACCAGAGCCCTGAGCAGGAAGGACAGCGCCGCTCCGATGGACAAGCCCAGCGCCAGGAAGAAGGTCATCAGCGCCCCCGCCGTCTCCGCGTCTTTGGGATCGACCATCCTGACGGGAAGCAGACGCAGCGTCAGAATCCCCGCCGTCACGGCCGGCCGCCACAATCCACCATGAAGCCCCATCATCCATTACCAAACAACGAAGCCTTTATTCAAATGACTGAATCAGGAGCAGAAAATGTCCATGAACGTCAGTTTTCCTCGGAAAAGTGCGGACGGACGATCGCTCGCCATTTTTGCTGCACCGCTAATGTTAGGTCGGGGGAGGCGTGAGGGGCTGTAAGCTAGCTGGAGAGCGTTTCCAGCAATGGGGCGGGGAAGGGTGGGCGGGGTTACTCCGCCCCAACAGTCCCGTCCCCCGATTCTTGCTGCTCAGCAGAAACGACGTCCTGGAAAACGGGAAAAGTTTGACGAGACGATCGGAGTTTCTACATGCCAGCAAGAATGATTTATTTCCAAAGGTAAAACAAAACAAAAAAAAGCTTCCTAAAGTCTCTAATCGCCAGCATCTCCTGGACCATGTGACCAAGATGCTGAGCCAATGTGCAGATAAAAGGACTGAAGTGTCATCAATGCAGACGCACAATGACTAAAACCGACACATTGACGTGTCTAAACCGTTACGGTTAGCACACTAAGGGATTTTTACAATATTAGTTAGAGTTCATTTTTAAACCTGGAAGTGACACGGCTTGATTCTTGAGGCTCCGCCTTTCTCTCCTTGTGGGTGTCGCCCATTTCACAACGTCAACCGAGCGTTGAAAAAAAAATAACATCCGAACTTTTTTAATGACGGATGTGCGTATCGTGGAAATTAAACGAAATCGTTCAACCGCTCCACTGGGAAAGTGGGCGTGTCTGTTAGCCTGGGGGCGGAGCTCATAGTACAGACACTTCCTGGAAGGGGGGGGTTCGTCACTGTTGGATGTAACAATGTGAGAACACTAGTCTTCATGAAATGGGAGGGGCTGAGGCTCAGAAATACTCAGAAATGTGAGTATTCCCCTAAGTAAACTTCCTGGTTGAATGAACGTCAAAAATAAAATAAAAAAACAGCTGCTTTGCTACATTTTTTTAAAGAAGACTCCAATATTAAATACCTTAGAGGAAATTCATGCAGCTGAAACTCAAAAGTCTAAACTGAATTACTCAGTCAAAATGTCTTTTTTTTTTTAGTTTGGATCAAAAATACTGCTTTAGGGTTGTTTTTTTGTGAGGAATGAACTTCATAAATACACTTAAAAGCTCAAAAAGTTGCTTTTAAATGAAATGGACCCTTTTAAAGGGGAACCAAGGAGGAAGAACCGGAGATTCAGGTCCTCCTCAAAATGTGCTGCTTGGCTTTATGTCTGAGGCAAACTCAACATGAAGTTGAAATAAAAAAAATAGTTCCTCTGAAGCCCCCTGCTGGTCATGAAGGGACACTTCAGGGATTTTCCTAACCCTGAATGTATGTCCAAATGGATAAAAAAGCATCCGTCCTTCATTTTCTGGATCTAAATCAGTGATCCACGGTGTGACGGGGATAACCAAAGATCTCTGGAGGTCCATCAGAGACGGCGGCGTTGCACTTACTGCGGCCCGTACGACATGGAGAGGCACACCAGGTAGCCGCTGGACAGGGAGAAGAGAATCATGATGATGATGAAGGCGGCGTCGTGCGTGAAGAAGGCAGAAAGGTAGTGGCGGGGCTGGACGTTGCACAGCATCAGCAGCGGGACGAACGCCACCCTGGAGACGACCAGCGCCGGGAAGAGGCGGGACTCTTTACGGGGCTGCAAGCAGGGGGGGGAGAGAGGGGTTTCAACCAAAGTGGGACGATCAGTTCTGAACACAAACGGAGCTTCGCTCACCCACTGAACCATGGAGGTCGCCGTCCGGCCGAGCCAGTCGCCGATGTTGAAGGTTAGGAAGCAGCAGACGGAGGCGAAGTAGAGCTCTGAGGGAAAAACGGAAACACGTTTATCCGTAGATCCACGTTATGACAGGAGAGAAGAATTCATGGCAGCTGCTGGGGGTGCCACAGTCCGGGTCAAAGGTCGGCCATCTTTACCCCTCACAGAGCCGTTTGGATCAGAAACACAGGGAGGAGCAGCAGCCTTTGGAAAAGCCGGTGTTTCCAGTGAGCGGCAGCATCTCCCTCCTTTTTAAAGTTCCTTGTTTTGTTTCCTCTAATGGGTTCTGATGTTTCCCAAGAGGCCACAGAACTGTGGTGATGGACTCATGATCCGCTTCTCCCATAGATTTTTTAGTCAACAACCACCTTTTCTTCCTCATCTGGATCAGGATGTTTTTGGGAAAAGATGCGTGTTTCTGGGATTTGCTAATTCCTCATGACGGATTATTCTTTCTGGTAAAGTCGTTGGACATTAAACCTGCTGTTGTCGACAAAAGGTAGACTTGGTCTAAAGAAAGCAGAGACACGATTGGACAGACAACAATTTGAGTTTTTTTTACCCCATTTTCCAGGAAACGCGGTTCGAACATCCACGGTGACGGCCGGGAACACGGACAGAGTGACGGAGAACACGAAGGTCACACAGAAGGCCATCACCCAGATCTGAAGGAGAGGCGAGACCGCCATCAACCACCTGAGCCGGCGTCCAGACGCTCACGGCAGGTCCAGGGAAGGAACGCCGCCGTACCTTTTTGAAGACCTCCAGGACAGAGGCTTTGGCCTGGCCCCCCTGCAGGGGCGGGGTGGTCCGCGTGGTCCCGTCTGAACTGCAGTCCAGCTCGGCTTCCGTCTTGCTCGCTGCCGTCAGCGACCCGTTGGCGTGACCGTTCGTCTTGCTGCTGTCTGCAACAGTGAGGCAGCGACAGATTGAAGTGAATACTTCAGCGTTCATCCAACGGCAGGAAATACCACAGAAGAAGAGATTTACCCGCTATGAGAATACCCATATATACCACATATGACTGTAGACCAGATAAGAATAAACTTTGGGCTTTTACTTTGAAATGCTTAACGTCGTGCATCGCCCACTGTCACCCCCCCCACACACACACACACACTCATGGTGCTAAACAGAATTATATCCCATTTTTTTGCCTATGACTTCATCTGGCAGTTTTATGTTGTGTCACCCTTAAATATTTCCTCCTGTTGTGGATATTTCTGTTTCGCACCGCGAGTGCGATGTACAACGTTGGGCATTTCAAAGTAAAAGCCCAAAGTTGCTGTTCTCGCCCCGCCAGCAGCCGGTTCTGCAGGCGTGCAGCGGCGCTCTGACGGCACGTCTGGTCCGGACGGCGCTCCGGAGCCCCCACCCGCATGCGATCGCACATCACTCAAGTTCTAACCTCAAACTGTGGAAAGACTGTGGAAGCGTGCAGCCAGAACAGAGCCGGCCTTTGTCTGGACTCATGCGATAAACCTTCCATTTCCCTGAGGGGGAAACCCGTTTTGGGTGAATCAAATCCGTGTCTGAGCTGCTGCTGCCGCTCAAGTGACCAGACCTCAATGATTGGGTCAACCGACCTAACGAGATAACGCGGAACTAAAGCGATTATGGTTTGAGAAAAGCAAACAGACAGCATGGATGAAGGACGGACGGACGGACGGGGAGGAGCTCACCCTGCAGCAGCTCGTCTCTGGTCTCCGTCTCCTCGCTGCCGACGCCGTTCAGGAAGAAGCGAGCGAACTCCTGAAAGAGAACCAGCAACCGAAAACACGTCAGGAACCAACGGAAGCGGCAGCAACATCCCTGTGACAACACACCAGGTCATCATCATCATCAGGGCTTCCCTGCAGCACTAAACAGCAGCTATAACAGCTATAAAACTCTATTCAAAACATTACTTTGGTGTGTTAATCTGGTTAATCCAGCAGCCATTCAGGGTTTAAAAACTAAAAATTCTGTTGGAAATAAGGAATAAAGAAGTTTTGGGGTTTTTCTCCAGTTCAATTCCAGCATTTTTGAACTTCATCATTAAAAAAATACATTTATTTGTGTTCGTTTCAGTAAAAATACAGGATGAATGCACAATCTTCTTATATCTGCAGGACTCATGTTGACTAAACCCCCCCCCCCAGGATCAAAAGTCTACATCCACCTGATTTACTTCCTGATTGAATATCAGTCAGATCAAAGTTGTGAAACAAACAAACACAAAGAAACGGGATTTTCACAGCTTCGCTGCATGATCTCTGCTCTCATTAGCTCACCGTTTGGGGTCAAATCAGGGTCATCCTGAAGTCAGTGAAAAAACAAAACTATTAAAAGATTTTAACTCAAAAGTACACATCATCATCAAGTTTCCATTGACTATGAAATTGCGCAAATTAAATTTGTAATAATCAATTTCATTAATAAAAGTTACTAACTTGTGGGCACCAGTTTTTTTTTTGTTTTTTTTACTTCAATTGTTTTTTTTTCTTCAGTGTCCCTTTAGGGCCTCCGTATGTTTTCATTGAAAAGGGTGAAAAACAAAAACTAAAATTTCAAAAACAAAGCAGCAGCCGTTACAAATAAACATTATTAATTTAGTGACAGCTTTAGGTTGATGGGTTTTGTTTTAAATTCATTAATTTATTGATTTTTCAAGGATTGGATTCAATTCATACAGATTTATCAAACTCAGAGAAATAATGAAATGAATAAAACAGAAAAACTAAATCAATAAAGACACACTTAAGTCCCATTTGCTCGATTAAGGATAGTGATGATTAAAGACACGTAGAGCTTGATTTATTCCCTGAAAAGGAGCGGGAAAAAGACAGTTGAAATAATGCCCCCCCCCCCCCCCTTCAAGTTTAAAATAGTTTTTTTAATTTTACAATCTGGTTTTTCTTCCTGACTTCTGATCCTGATTTGAAGCCGTTTTTTTTCCGATGTTAATGACCTTTGTGCTTGTTAAGGTCATGTCAAACACAAACTGATGACACCGACACACACAGAGGCGTGTTTCAAAGGTTCTGCTGATCCCACATGTTGTGAAACGGTTGCATAAGTTTGGACTTCCTCCCTCGACCGCGGCGGCTGGTCTCCGTCATGAAATGGCGTGTCTGCAGGAGTGTTGGGGGGGGGGTCTGGGTGTACAGCAGATAAGAGGTGCAGGATGGGACCGGGTCCAGGAACATCCCGGAGCAGTTTGTGGGTCTGCAGCGGAAGCTGCTGGACCCGATCAGAAACCTTCATTCGCCGTTTTGATGGACAGAAGTCGACTCTAGCAGGTTATAAACTCCTAAGTGGTTAGGAAAGACATGTGTGCTTTGAGGCCAAATGCATTGTGGGTAACAGGCTCACAGACCAGGCGTGGCAGCATCATGTAGCTCAGGAGGGTGACCAGCGTTCCCACACACGGAGTGATGAAGTAACCCAAAGCCGCCGACTCAAAGTCTGCTTCACCTGCGAGGCAAACGGTTCTGATGAAGAGGAGCCGCCATCTGACATTCTGCTCGCCGAGCTGCAGGCGGGACGTCAGTGAGGCTTACTGGCAATGGCGAGCAGCATGGCGAGGGCAGCGAAGGTCCCGGCGAGGCCCTGGCCGCTCATGAAGATGGAGTTGTACTTCGGGGGCAGCTGACCCACCAGGCCGAAGCAGCTGCCCTGCAGCACGGCGCTGAACGCTGCACACAGCGCCAGAGCACCATCAGCCGACAAACACGGTCCGCCCAAAAAGCCCGCCCGGCCACGCCCACTTACAGTTGATGAACCAGATGGTTGCCATGGTGACCGAGAAGAAGCGGTCTTCCTCCATCTGTACTTTAACCAGCGCCGCCGTGAAGATGAAGAGCAGCAGAATCAGAACCAGGCTGCCTGCGATCCGCACCCTCTCCGATATCCTGAAACGCAGCAGCAGCGGCGGCGCAATCGTGATTCCAGAGAGAGCATTTAAAAGTCATCAACAGGGCTTTGAGGAGCGCCACCCACCACTGGTACAGCATGGAGTTGAGTAAGGTGAAGAGCAGCAGGGGCAGCTGGGACAGCAGGGTCATCCAGCTGTTGAAGAGGTACTCTTTCTGCACGCGCCCCGTGCCGTTGTGGGCCTCCGTCCCATTCAGCCGTCTCTCGAAATACTGCAGGAACAACGCAGTTTAGGACGCATGCCGCACAGGAGCACCGCCTGAACACCGCCCACTAAAGAGCCCAGGTAGGGCTGCATAAATGCATAAATGGATTTATTTGATTCGCTAAATACTTCGAGCTGCCATCAGATCGCTTTAGCGCAGTTAAAGTAACCATTGATTGCGATTTTTGCCGTCTTTTGCGATATACATTTTGCACAGCTTGATATCGCGATAACGATAAATCTGCGATTTATTGTGCAAGCTTAAGCCCAAGCAACCGAAAGACCACGACTGATCTAAAATAGAAGAGCTTGTTCTGGGTTCAAGTCCCGCTCCCAGCATCTTTGGATCTTCACCCCAATTTTAGCCAAAAGAAAAGAAAAACTTGCCATTTTTTTAGGATATAGTTTCAGCAGCAGTTTGTTACAAATTCACCTATGAGCTGTGGGCGGGTTCGTTGGCACAGAGCAACCCCGGCCCCTCCTCCCATCACCCATAACGGATAAATCTCTGTTTACACGCTCTCCTGCTAGCTTAAAGCTCCTTACAGCCCCCAAGCTAACATTAGCAGTGCAACAAAAATGGCGATTAACATTGAAGCTATCCCGCCGTCCAGTTCTGATCCAGATTCCAGCTCAGACCAGGAAAACAAAGACGTTCATGGATCCATTGGTCTGACAGTAGATGATCAGAATGGAGCAGAGCAGGAAGCTTGTAGCTTGTCTCTCCTCCTGAGTCACAACAACGTGAATAAAGAAATGCGCAGAAATGCAGTTTTGAGCCCAATTTATACGTCTGTAAAGCTTCGAATCATTTCTTTAGGAACGAAGGAGCAGGTCAGTTCCACTGAAAGGGTTTTAAATATTTGGAAATCTTCAGAGTTTTAGGTTTCGCCCAAAAAAAAAAAAAAACTTGTATGCGACCTCCTCCACTTCCCAGCATTCAATGGGTCTGCAGTTCATGGCGAATGTTTGCAGTAAAAGCCGAAATGACAAGTAAGAAACATTTACGTGAACAATCCAGCTCTAAAGGCCGTGTCACATTTTCCACGTATAAAACTTCGGTGATTTACGCAACTCAAATATTTCTTGCGTTCGTCGATGTGCGCAGATGTCCGTCGAGGGTTTCTGCCGACGGGTCTTTTCGTGAAGTCGTGTTGGGGCTCTTCAAAGTTAAGAGTTAAGCAGTTTATCTGTATTTTACGTATTTTATACGCACTTATTATGTACATCTGGAATTGTGCGCGATTTCTCTGAGATGCATACGCAAATTTGTGCCTTTCCACGACCCTTCCACGTATGTCTAGTGGACTTTTCATGCATGAACCACGGATGTATAACTTTCATATCGCGGCGCATGTTAAAAATACGTGATTGAAGCACAATATTCTAATGAATAAGTGTTCTCTTTGTTTATTCGTGCTAAGTACGTTTTTATTCGTACTTCTGTGGTTTTAACGTGGCTTCATTTGTGATACAGTGAGAAAGTTTATGCCCTCTCTTTAAGATTTCGTATATTTTCCACAACTAAATGTTTCCCATCATCAAACACATTTAAATAGGAGTCAAAGACAACACAAGTAATGATAAAATGCGCTTTTCAAATGGTTTCTTTTTTATCAAGGGAGGAAATAAAACCTTGATTGTCGTATGTAAAAAACTGATTCCCTCTTCTGCTATAAGATAACTCAACTGTAGTTTATCAAACTCGAGTTTGAATCTTCAGGCCACACCCACACCTGATGCTGCCACGCCCGTCTTCAATCAAGAAATCACTTAAATGGGACCTTACTGACAGAATGAAGTAGACCCAAAGATCTTCCAAACCTAGACATCATGCCGAGGTCTAAAGATATTGAAAGGAAGAGAGATTAGAGTGGAAAAGGTTATCCAGTCATTCCAAAAGCTTTGGGACTCCACAGTGAGAGTCATTATACACGAATGGAGGAGGCATGGAACAGATCCTGCCCTGTAGGGGCCAACCGAGCAAAATGACCCCAAGAGTGCTGCAAAAACTCATCCAAAAGGTCAAAAAGGATCCCCAAAGCGCATCCAAAGAAATCAATTAGAGGTCAGAGTTCATAACTCCACCATCACAAAGACCCCCGGCAAAAATGACCTGCAAGGTAGAATTCCAAGATGGAAACCGCTGCTGAACAAACGGAACATTAAGACATCTTGAAGATCGCCAAGACTTTTGGAATCATAGTCTGTGGTCTGATGAGACAACAGTTGAACTTTTTGGAAGGCCTGTATCCCATTACATCTGGCGTAAAAGTATCGCAGAGTTTCTGAAAGAGAACATCATTCCGGAAAGAGAACATCATTCCAACAGTAAAATATGGAGGTGGTAGTGTGATGGTCTGTGATCGTATACCAAACAATCCTGAAGGTCAACGTCTGGCTGTGGAAGTTTCCCCTGACTAAAACTCCACACAAAGACACGAACTCTGGGTTTGGTAGACTTTCGTAGCGCCTGACCAACATTCAGACAGTTAGCTGAAGTGGAACCACCTGGCCCAAGGGAGGGGCCGGGTCTTATACAAGAGCATGTGAATGCTGGTTCAGGAGGGAGAGCCGTCTCGGTTGCAGTGAAGGTGACAGGCTCTCCCAGAATAGGTTGTTTTCTTTGGTTTTGATAACAATAAAACCCCATTGTTTGGCGTCCGCTGGCTTGGTCATCCTATTCCGGAGTGATTTATTATTCTCCGATGTGAGAACCCGTCACACCGGCCATCTGTTGGGCTCTTCCGCAAGACAATGACCCAAAACATACCGGCACCTCCACCTTGGAACGGCTGAAGGACAACAAAAAGACGACTTTGGAGTGGCCTAGTCAAAGTCCAGCCCTGAATCCTACTGGGATGCTGTGGCGTGACCTTAAAAGGCAGTTCCTGCTCAAACACCCTCCTCCATCGCTGAATTACAACAATGCTGCAAGGATGAGTGGGCCACAGGTCCTCCACAGCGCTGTGAGAAACTCATAGCAAGTTATTGCAAACGTTTGATTGCTGTTGTTGCTGCTTAACAGGGAAATATTAGGTTTAGAGGGCAATTCATTTTTCACCCGGGGTAATAAAGGTTTTAGTTCTTTTCTCCCTTAATAATACAAAAAAACAATTTGAAAACTGCGTTTTATCCTTACTTGTGTTGTCTTTGACTCCTATTTAAATGTGTTTGATGACAGAAAACATTTAAGTGTGGAAAACATGGAACATAAATAAGAATTCTTGAAGAGGGGAAACGACTTCCTCACAACACTGTAAATAAATGTAGACAATAGAAACTTTCTTGTCTTGTAGTTGTGCGTTTGTGAATGGAAAAAGATTTTAGGAAACCGTCGATCCTGTTGATAAAACCAACTTCAATTTAATGTCAAACAGATCCACCATCAGCTGTTCGGTTCAGTTTTACCTGTGAGGCAGTCATGAAAAAATTCCACGGCAACAGCGTTCCCAATCCCAGAATGAAGAAGATGATTCCCACCAAGCAGCCCCTTCAACGCAAACAACACACACAAATGTATAGGTGAAAAGGGAACACACTCACAAAGGAGGAAAGACACAAAAACACAAACACACAAAAAGACACAAACACACATATATATTTGAAAGGAAAACACACACCTGAAGAAGAACACAACTAAAGAAAGCACACACACGTACGAAGAAAACACAGACACACACGAGCCAATACAAATACAAAAAAGTTGAAGAAAACACACACAAACAAGAAAAAAAACACACACACATGAGGAAAACAAACACAAGAAAAACAAACAAACAACAAACACATGAAGAAAACACACACACAGAAAATAAACACACAAACACAAGAGAAAAACACACACATGAAGAAAACAAACAAAAAAAAACACATGAAGAAAACACACACAAAGACAAGAAAAAAAAACACACAAACACGTGGAGAAAACACACACAGAAGTGAGACGACGCGCACAAACAAAAAATATAGACACACAAAGGATGAACTGGGTGACTGTGAAGTAGGAGACACAAATGAACGACAAATGAGACGGTGCCCATAGCAACTGCTGCCCGGGTTCTTCACCGCTCAAAGCTTTATGCGACAGAGAATGAGAAAGCCCATCCCCACTGTGAAGCACGGTGGTGGCAGCATCATGCTGTGGGGATATTTCTCAGCAGCAGGCCCTGGAAAGCGTGTAAAGATGGGGGGCAGAATGAATGCTGCAAAATACACTGAAATCTTGGAGGGAAAACTTTTTCAGCCTGCAAGAGAACTGCGGCTCGGGAGGAGATTTACTTTCCAGCGACACAGGAATGGTCTAAAAAGAACCAGGTACATGTTCTGGAGTCAAAGTACAGACCTGGATCCCACAGAGAACTTTGGGCTGGACTTGAAAAAGGCTGTTCATGCCCAGTCCAAACGCAACCTGACAGAACTTGAGCATTTTGGCAAAGACGAATGGATTCCAGTGTGTAGATGTACAAGACTGATAGAGACTTATCCACACAGACTCAGCGCTGGGACTGCACCCAAAGGTGCATCTACTATTTACTACTTATTTTATATTTTTGTTTCATTGACATTACTTTGTAGAAATCAGTTTTCACGCTGACATTGAAGCCTTTCTTCTAGTACATTTTTGTGTGAGGAAAGTCAACTTTTTAATCGACCATGAGTGATTTATGAAAGCAACAGAAGGGGACAAACATCCAAGGGGGTGAGCACTTTTGCACAAAAGCACAAACACACAAAGGTTGTTCACATTCAGGTCCGTCAGCACAGAACATCGCGTGACGGAGGTCGAGAGTTCTTCAAACAGGAAGTGAAAGTCAGTGGTTCAGACTCACCGGTCAGGAGGAGGGTTTCTTTCCAACTTCATACTGACGCTGTGCTTTCTGTTGACGCTGGAAGACAAACGGCAGAGAAGACGGGTCAGCTTGACCCCGGAAAGCTTTGGAAAAACAGGCGTTCTGACCCACACGCCCTTCAGGTCCAGGAGAACGGCATCCGTTCAGTCTGTGTGCCTGAAAGCGGACGCAGCCCTCTGAAAGTGTCTTCATGCGGTTAGGGCCCTGAAACCAGCCGACTAGTAAAACTCCAGGAGGAAGCGTATCACAGCCCTGCGGTGTTCTGTCAAATAAACGTATCCTGCTTTAGCGTTCTCCCACAGAGCTGTGTGTCTGCATTAGCATTTTCCTTCTGCCTCATCCCAAACCTGCACCGATTTGTCGAGTAAATCCTCGGTCAGCAGTTGGCTCCAACCCTCCGACAGCTCCTCTTTTACCAACAAAAGCGCGAGTCACAGGCGCTAGACAAAACCAGCCTCACATCCTCTCACTGCTGGGCTTCTGCGGGTTTTGAACCATCCGCTTCAGGCTGTTGGGTTTCTGAGCAAACCTGACGGGTCAGGAGCGACTACATACCGACAGCACGTCAATCCGATCCTCTTTTGATCTATCGTTAAACCCCGCCCCTACTCCCTATTGCAGAGAGCTCAGAGCGGGGGGCTTACGGCCCGGCCCGGCCCGTCAGAAAAATGCCACAAGAGTAGGCCTGCACAATAAATCACAAATTTACCGTTATCATGACATCAAGCTGTGCAAGACTCATATAGCAAAAGACGGCGAGAATGACCATAAATGGTTACCTTGAATGTGCTAAAATGATCTTAAGGCAGCTAGACGTATTTAATTAATCAAATAAATCCCTTTCTGCATTTGACCAATCAGATGGACGCCTTCACGTTGTTGACCAATCGGATGGAGCCCTTTTATGTTAGATGCACCCTCCTGCGTAGTCGAGGGCCATTTGGAGTGTAATTTGAATAAGGGTTAATGGCCGACAAAGTGTGGATTATCAGAAATGAACGCACGTCGTGGAAGCCTGAGCCGTCTAACGCAGAGCAATGCACACTTTGAAGGCCATTAACCCACTTATATCACGGTCACTCACAAAAGAAATAAAAATTAACCAGTTTTTAGTCAGTTATTTTTTTGGTTTGGATCGCTTTTTTCCCAAAAACCGGACTATTCGTTACATGGTGTGCCGTCACAATACACAAGTGTGCGCCGCACCACGGCTGCAGTCAAGATTTGGTGATATAAAGCGATTTATATACATACTGATGATCACGATGGGTTAAATAAAGCATCAGTTCAGAGAGGAAGTTCACCTCTTACCACGATGATAACACAATGATATCCACAGACAACCGTGCCTTTTCTATGCTCAGGCAAACACGCTTGCACGCAGGTTTTATTCATGCTCGGACAATCTTAAAATTCTTTTACTCAAAACTTACTGCACACCTTTGTGTACTGCCCACCTGTGGACAAATTATAGGGCATCCAGCAGTAGCCCATAATGATGCCCTAAGGACTTTATTAAAAACAGCCTCGGTGGTGCAGTGCAAGTCGTTTGTTTGTTATGGTTATGGTTTTATTTATCATCTTAATGCTTCAAATAATGAAATCATTTGAACTCTCACCATCGTAAAGTACAGCATGTTTAGATACCAATCCCCTATTTGGAGGTTTTGGTACGGTCGCCTTTTTTTAAACTTTTACGTTTTTTTTTTTTTTAAGTCAGCAGTTTTAGTCTTTTTATTAAGTTCATGATACTTGGTTATTTTATTGTTCTCATACTTTTATGTCATTGTTTTTTTATGTCTTTGTTCTCGTACTTGAGTGTTTTATTTTTATCCTTAAGTATTTTATTTGATTTGTGTATTTTGTGGCAAATGGACCTTGAGTCTGTAATAAAGCTTCTTCTTCCTTGTGCTATCCTATGGGGTCAAGATGACCCCGCCCTTCCATTGACATGTTCTTCCCTACCATGACAAAGGTGGATAAAGGTGGAGAGGATTTCATGTAATCCATTGAACCAGTGAAGATCACAAATCATTACAGAAAAGAAGTTAAGTGCTCTGTCTAGTGGGTCTAGATGACCCAACTCCCAACGTTAACGTGCCTCAGCGTTGGGAGTGGGGTCATTTAGACCCTACAAGATAGCGCAAGGGTTAGATACAGAACATTTAAGCTATGTGACCAGAACTACTTCTTTTAGGCGTGCAGTTATCACTGTGAGCCATCACTCTTAAATGCACACCCAGCAGCCAATCAGAATCGAGTTTTCACCCGGACCATGGTATGTTGACTTTTATTTAAATTAAAATGTTGCAGTGAAATGGAGATGATATTTTTGGTTGTTTTGCTATTTGTTCATGTATCGCAAGTTATATTGTCATCGCAATATTGATCACTAATATTGTGAGTTTTCCTCATATCATGCAGGCCTACACAACAACATCAAAAACCCGCTTTGGTCATTGTCACAGTGGGTCTTTAACCCTTGTGCTATCTTAGATGACCCCAGCCTTACTTTGACGTGTTCTCCCTACCATGACAAAGGAGGAAAAATTTCATGTAATCCATTGAACCAGTGAAGATCACAGAAAATAGAAAAAAAAAAAGGTTCAGAGCTCTGTCTAGTGAATCTAGATGACCCAACTCCCAATGGTAAAGTGCCTAGAATAGCACAAGGGTTAAACAGCTCTCCCTCCTGTGGGTTGAAGGTGACGCAGACACGCATGAGGCCGTTGACTTGTGAAGGACACGACAAACACACCGAGCAGACCGAGTAAACACTTTACGAGCTCCCTTCCTGAGCAAGAACGTCAACGGCATGAGCTACTCATTAGCAAAACCTGAAACACACCCTGTTCCAGTACCCCGTAAAGCCCTTTGTGTAAGGATCTGCACCGTGCCGGGGGCAGAAACCGGCAGTGTGGAAGCGCCTGATTTCAAAGATTATAGCTCTGAGAAAAACAAAACGATCTGTTCTGAGAGGCTCAGTTTCAGGTTGGGAAACACGCAGCAAATCACAACATTTCTCACCATCCAGTAAAGGACAAAAACCCATTTCAGGCAGAAAACGGTGTGTGTGTGACGGTACACAAACATTTTTGTTTCTTCTCTTCTGAAGTTTTCCACTGAAGTCTTACACACAAACAGCTTCTTCAGTAAACGGGACAACCCTCCTCCTCCTCCTGAGACAAACATGCTGACGCAGGAGATGGAAATGTACCGACAGAACGATCCACCTCAAATCCAAAGAGGAACACCCCAGCAGATGGGTTTAAGGTTTTTAGAGGGCGAAGGAAAGCCTCACGCGTGCAGGCACAGAATGTTCAGCTCCCACGAAAGCAGGAGGAGAACGGGCGGAAGGAGGAGTTGCTCTCCTAGCAACGGCAGACCACCTCCTCAGTCTGTAAAGGGAGATGAGGAGAGCAAAACTGTTCACCGAGACTCAGGAACGGACTTGAAGGAGGAGGACGAATGCAACCATGACCTAGACCTCTAGACTCTATTCTCAGCTTTGGCTCTCTCTAGATAACAAAAACAACGAGAAAAACAAACCGTCACCTCAAAGATCCGGTGAGATCCGGTCGACTGTGACGGTTTTTCAGCTCCGAACAACAACAACCAAACCAACCGAGAGCATCAATGAATGAATGAATCTATTTTACAGAACTTAACACCAACGACACCGTCACAGAGCTCTTCTGGTTATTTTCTTTGTTATTCCAGATTACTCAAATACAAGTTACCAAATGAATCTTTACCAAATGGAACAGTTTTCATTTTAGGCTCAAAAATAAGGTTTACATTACATAAGAGAACCTTTCATCCAACCCAGGAATTCTGCTTTATCCCTTGTGCTGTCTAGTGGGGTCCAGATGACCCCTCTCCCAACGTGAACGTGCCTCGGAGGCACGTTCACGTTGGGAGAGGGGTCATCTGGACCCCACTAGACAGCGCGCTGAACCTTTTTTTTTTCTTCAATGATCTTCACTGGTGTCCTTGGATTACACGGAATCCTCTCCACCTTTGTCATGGTAAGGAGAACACATCAATGTAAGGGTGGGGTCATCTGGACCCCATAGGATAGCACAAAGGAGCTTTGATTAAATATGAACACACTAAAGCTCAGGCTGAGGCCAGAAAAAAAGATGCTGGGAAATACCAGCTTTCCCTGGAGGACCCTTCCTGCGTTGGCTGCTCATGTCTACGGTTGACGGTAGACGCCTCTGGATGGTACGGCGTTTCCACACCGAACTAGACAGTAGAAGCGGGTCAGGGACTAACAACTGCCATGTTCCAAGGTCAAGGCAGAGCGGCAGGAAAAGCAGCGGGAAGAACGTCAGGAAAAACTGGGAAAGGCAGCAGGAAGAGAGTTAAAAAAAAAACGGGACAGGCAGTTGGTTCTCAGGACAGCCCATGGATCCAGGACTGTAGGATAATAGTTCCTTTGGGGAAGTAAAGAGGCGGATCTGCTGACAGTGGAATTTATGAAATAACCTCAGAATAGAAATCATTTGGTTTTTAAAGTGTGTTTGTGTTCATTTGACCCTTTTACTTTTATTTTATTTTCTAATCCTCTTGATGGACGGATATGATTCATCCTCCTTTGGCCAGACCGGTAACATGAGTCAGCAACAACAAAGGATGACTGGCACTGAAACATGACCCACCCCACCTGACCAGTTTGTTCAATGGGGCTTAGAAGGTTCTGCCGAACCAAACAAAAAACAGATCCAAGGCATTGAAAAAGTGACTTTAACCGTTAAAATGTGTTTTTTTTTTTTTTTTTTTTTTTAGAGAACAGGAACAGAGAAGCTGGAGTTATGATGGCAGCTTTTCCTGTCTCACTTCCTCCACGTGCTCACCTCCATCTCAGCAGGGCCTGATGGGGCCCAAACCCATCAAAACACAGCCAATGAGGGGGGCTCTGGCTGTGTGTTGATGGGTTTGGGCCTCATCATCAGAACACAGCCAAAGATGGGGGCACCTGTTCTGCATCTGTGACGGCGGTTCGTCTGACCGCCAGAGCAGCGGAGGACGTTTCCCTCGCATCACAAGAACACGTTTAAACATCCAAATCGACGTTTTAGCAGAACCGAACCGGCGGAGAGCTAGCTTAAAAAGGCGGCTTGAACTCACCGTCCGGGTCCGTCACAGACGCCTCTTCATGTTCCGCATGAGAACCGCTTCACCGTCCAAACACACGAACGACTGTCGGTACCGTCCATGCACGTGGGAGCACGCAGCTCAGACAGAGCTAGTCTCTGACGAAGGACGAAAAGGGGAAAAAAAAAAAAAATACCGGAAGTACCACCCACGCACGCGCCACGGAAAAGGCGCGTTAAGGAACACCTGCAGGACTTAATGTTTCAAAATATAAATGTGTAAAATGAAAAAAAAATCAAATATTAATATCAAATATATATATAAAATCATATATATAGCACAAAGGAGCTTTGATTAAATATGAACACACTATATATATATATATATATATTAAATGTTATATATATATATATAACATATATACGTTTATAATGTACTTTGTATTGTATATGTAAAAATATATATATATATATATATATGCACACATATACGTGTATGGTTTTTTATTTTTTCAGTATTTGGTTGTCAACTTCTTCTCAGTTACTTATACTTCACTATCACAAGTGCAGATCATTTTTTAGGAATTCCTAAATGACTAATATGACGTACATATTAATGAAGAAGACATCAAATCATTTCAGAAATCATAATTATACGTCACAGACCAAGTATCAGAATTAAGTCCATATTACAACCCTATAAATGTGAAGGCATCAAGCATACAGGTACCTTGAAATTGGGGTTGGGTAAAGAAGTCTGCTGCGCTTGATATTGGTGAAGGTTGGAAGGATTTTGGTCTGTGAACCATCAGAGGAAGAGTTTTCTACAATTACACCTGTCTGCTGTCGATTACAAACATGTGTTCCAGGGGCTACACAGTTCAAATCAAGCTTGAGATTTATTGACTTCAATGATTCTCATGAAAATAAAATAGCTAAAAAATATTGACATAAGTGACCAAATTACTGTAGGAATGAAGATAAAGTAACTTCTGAGGAAAGTAGAGTTTTCACGCTTGTGCAGTGTGACAAACCATCTGCTGGTTTGTGCCTTATGTAGAAACACCAGCCAATCCTGTTCATGTTAACCTTTAAGTCATTTTTCATCCTAAAACATCTCTGCTAC
The DNA here is from genome assembly GCA_023969325.1 of Oryzias curvinotus. Taxonomy (NCBI): domain Eukaryota; kingdom Metazoa; phylum Chordata; class Actinopteri; order Beloniformes; family Adrianichthyidae; genus Oryzias; species Oryzias curvinotus. The sequence continues at coordinate 27,417,977 of CM043723.1, forward strand.
ACCACATTACACACTCGGAACACCTTTCCTTTGAGCTGCAGAGCTTTTCCTTCCTTTGGTAATCAAACAAGCCCTAAACCTGTTTCCTTGACAACAAAAACACAATGATTTAACAACTATAATAACCGCTCTGACACAATTGCATGATATTCAGAAACTTGCAAAATAAAGGGAATCTGATTTGTATGATTTTTTTTTTCCAGGTTTGTAATTATAAACTTTTGTTGTTATGTAAAAAAAATGGAGCTTATGTCTTAAATTGAGCTGTTAGCTTAGCCTCGGAGTTTGCCTGTGGATCTTATAAGTCTAAAAGTTGCTTCTGTAGTCTCTAGTTTATTCTCTATGATAAGAAATTTATAGTTAGCTTTGATACGGAAGCATCGCGCCGCATTGTCAGCCCCCTCCTTATGTTTCAAATACGTTTTTAATCTTTACATTTATTTAAGTAAAAGAACAAAATCATCCTGTTAAAAAGTATAATTGTAAGGATAAATAAGTACTTGTTTGGGGGTTACATTTTGGCATCTGAGCCCAGTTTCTCAAATTAGATTACTACCAGTATATATGAATTTGATGTATTCATATTAAATTCAGATAATCCAATAACACATAAATTCACCAGATCAGATTTGTGTTGAGTGTGTAAACAGTTTCCACGTTGATATTTTGCTTAGTGGTTTGTTGTTTTCCCCCAAAAGTCAGAATCTAAACAACGAGTTTGAGATCAGAAATAGTCACTGACGTTGGTGAAACGTCTACATGGTCACAAGTCAGAGTATTTTTTGAGGCCCTGCAGGTCCTGTTGGGTTAGCTGCTGCTCTGTAAATAATGAGGAAAATGATGACGAAAGCGCTAATGTTTACATCCTCCTCATGCCAAAAGGTCAAGCCCAAAGCCGACTGGCTTTGGAGACCTGGGAGGAATCGATCTCCAGTTTGAGCTGGTTTTGGAAAAAATATTTGGATAGGGTCCACTCTATTTGCTCTCTGGGTGTGCAGATCATGGAGGACCTCTCCTGGACAGAAAACACCTGAAAGGCCCAGCAGCGTCTCCACTTCCTGACAATACTCAGGAGGAGCAGCCTGGAGAAGAAGCTGCTGGTGACCTACTTCAGAGCTAGCATAGAGAGCCTCCTGACGTTCTGCATCACAGCCTGCTACGCAGGAGGCTTGGTAGAAGATCACCGGTTCCCTCCTGCCCAGCCTAGAGGACATCGCCAGCTCTTGCTGCATAAGTTGAGACCCTCCATCCCAACCACCACCTGTTTCAACTGCTACCCTCAGGCCAACGCTACAGATTATAATAATGGATTAGATTTATCTGCACTTTTCCAGATGCTCAAAGGGCTGACATTCATTCATTTCTCTTAACCGTTTTTCCCTTTCGGGGTCACGGGGCTGCTGGAGCCTATCCCGGCCACTTGTGGGCGAAGGCAGGGGATGCCCTGGACAGGTCGCCAGTCTGTTGCAGGGTAGAATATCCTCAATCGCACACCCATTCACACCTATGGACAATTTAGAGTTGCCAATTAACCTATGAAGCATGTTTTTGGATGGTGGGAGGAAGCCGGAGACCCCGGAGAGAACCCACGCATACATGGGGAGAACATGCAAACTCCACACAGAAAGGTCCCCCATTGTTGTTCTGTTTCAGGTCCCCCAGCCGGGACTTGAAGCGGGGGCCTTCTTGCTGTGAGGCAAGAGCGCTAACCACTGCACCACCGTGCAGCTCTCAAAGCTTACTGTAAGCCCTCAAAGGGCTTAGATGTTGCCATTATTCATTCACTCCTCATTCATTCTTGGTGATGGTAGCTACTGATGTAGCCACAGCTGCCCTGGGGCAGACTGACAGAGGCTGTCAGTGTGCACCTACCATCGCATTCAAACACCAGTGGAGCCACACTGGGAGGGTAGTGTCTTGCCCAGGGACACAAAGACAGTTGGCTGGGGGGAGAGAGGATTGAACCACCAACCCTTTGATCATTGGACTACCTGCTCAACCGCCTGAGCCACTGCAGTTAAGACTCGCACCGACAGACTCAAGAACATTTTTTCTAAACGAAAAAAGAGACGTCATTAAAAATAATAAAAATACTACTGTTACAAATATATATACATTTCTTTTGAAAGTTTTTTATTCTCTATATATATTCATTTTATTTTAATCGTCCAAATAGCTGGAGAGCACCAGGATTTTCGTTGTCTCAAGCTTCATGTGCAGCCATCACAATCAAAGGATTTCTGATTTCTCTTCTTTTCTTTCACAGCAGATTTATCTCTAGTGGTGTTCCCTATGTGGGCTTCAGGCCAATGTCTGGACTGGAGAAAGCCCTCATGGGCGTCAATAACCTAAATGGTCGTCTTTACAATACATGCATCTTGAGTGGTCAGCACCTGTCTCCCACTGCTTCTGCCAACAAGATCATTTATGACTTTGTTATTTCAGTAGAAAAGTACTGAAGTAGGTTTTAAAGCCCCCCCCTAACTGGTTTCAGCTGGCTCACGGCTCCTTAGGATTCAATAAGTGGATTAATGTAAGCAAAATGTATGAATCAGTGTGTTAACATTTTTGTAAAAGTACAAAAAGCCTCCATTTAGTACAAGAAATCATGCCACAATCTGTATAAAAAGTGCTAGCTTAACAAATTGAATTCAATGTCATACAAATCTGCTGTTTCTCCAGCGGTCCCCCTTAGGGCGCCGTCCGTCTTTCTATTAGATTTCACAGATTTGTTTGGAGCCCAGCAGTTTAAACCAAAAGGACAGCAGACTTTAACTGTAAAAGGCACCATCATCCAGCCACGTTAGGCCGTCTGTAGCTGATTATCCTCCTCATCAGGACAGTTATTCATGTTCATGCATGTTCACACAGTAAGCAGAAGAACTTTGCACAGCCAGTGAGAATGTTTTTTTTAAATTAAGGGAGATCTTTTTCACGTTCTACCAGCCTCCAGCTCCACTGAAGCTCAACTCTGCTGGTCACAGGGAGCTCATTTTCATACGATTTCCCTGCAGGAGCGTTCCACCGCTGCAGTCAGCATAAAACTCTTTCCAGTCCTGCAGACATTTGAACAAACTCTCTGCTCTCAAAGTTACTCTGGATTTGATGCCAACCTGAATCTGTTTCTCCTGATACTTAAAACTGGCAACGACCCAATCACCTCTGAAGAAAATAGCTATATTGAAACTGCACATTAAAAACTAACGTCATATTCATAACCTCAAATTGAGGATTCTGTTGAAGGTTTTCTCTGCAACCTGTCTGATCTGGATTTCTATCTTTCATCAAGCTCTAGGACCACTGATTTTTTACATACAAAAATAAAAACTGAACTGAACCTGGCCCAAAGTGGTCTGAACGAATGGTTCCGGACTTCAGAGGAATCTGGAAATTGTTTAAAAAACTTACCATGAGGTCGAAAATCTAACCGTTTACTGCTCGCTTTGTGCACATGGTACTAACGTCCATTCAAACTTGATCAGATGTGCTACAACTTAACTGCAGATAACTGTTTCTGTGTAAATATATAGCAAAATGAAGAACTCAGCCACTAGAGGGCAGCAAAAGCTCCCCTTTAAAATCTGACAGAGCCATCCATCCCCCCCCCCCTCCCTCCCTCCCTCCCTCCCTCCCTCCATCCATCCATCCCTCCATCCTTCCATCCCATCCATCCCTCCATCCTTCCATCCACTGAACTCGCTGAATCCCTATGAGAGTCATGGGATTTTTGGAGCCAACTCAGCTACTGTTAGGTGAAGATGGGGTTCACCCCAAACTGGTCCCCAATTGGTTGCAGGGCCTCACTCTTCACACACACACACACACACACACACACACACACACACACACACACACACACACACACACACACACACACACACACACACACACACACACACACACACACACCTAAATGAAGAGAAAATCAAGGAGAACATGCAAACTCCACATGGAAAGAACCCAACAGGGAATTGAACCAGGGCCTGCAAGAGTGCTAACCACTGCTCCACTGTGCAGCCTTGACTGAGCGGTACCTCTCTTAAATCTTAGCTAAGGAAATGGAATCTGCGGGACGGAGCAGATGAAAAAACCTCCTGCATGCAGAAATGTTGGCTATGAGTCTAAAAATTGTGGTTGAACAGCTTCCTGTTTGTCTTAAAGCACAGCGGAAAAGAGCATGTGGTAATTTCCACGCTCTGATGCTCAGAAACCTCCACATGTACTTAAGTCCAGTCCACAGGACCTGGTAACAGGAAATCATGTCTTTTCTCCTTCCCCAAGACTCACATCAAACTCAAAGGTTCTCGTTCTTTCAGGTGATGCTGTCTTGAAGTTGAGTCCTGGCATCTGGACTTCTCGTCTTCTCTTCCTCAAATGTTTTTCCACTCATCCAAGTAGCTCCGTCAGCCCAAGTGAGGCTGGATTCAGGCCCCACAAATCCCCCCCCCCCAGGTGGTTCACCCACATTCCTGCCAGTGTGTGGCCTCAAAAAGGGACATTTAAACGCAAAGCGCTCGGGACAGTATTCTGAAATAGTATTCTTCATTTTAGAAAATGTGCAGATGTTTAATTCATTTAAAACATGAAATAATTGTTGCTTGGCCATTTGATTTAGTGGAGAAGAACCCAGACAAGAGGTGAAGGAGACAGACAAGAAGCTGGTGACGCATCTGATAGAAAAGAGAGCAGAGAAGACTTAAAGTAGGACTTATTAAACTATTGAAGTCACAAAAACCTAGATGCTCACTCTGGTTTATTTCTGTTCACTGTTGCCTTCTGGGAAAACAAGTGCAGACATACATGACAAGTCCCTCCCAACAGAGAAGAACGAGGAGAGAGGTTCAGATGATGATGATGATGATGGTAGAGAGAAAGAGAGACGATCAGCTGATGATGAAGAAGGAGTAGAACAGAGAGGTACAGAGGAGGGGGCTGGGGCAAGGCATTACTCAGAAGATCCTTCTGAATGGCCTTCAACACACAAAACTGGGGACTCGTTAAGGCAATAATGGTTGAAAATGGCTCAAAAGTGTTCTGCTGGGTCATATCTAAGATCAGATAAGAAGTAACTAGATTTATACATTTAAAAAATAAAGGTGTTGTGTGGGTGTTTGGATAGCTTTAGGAGGGGTGGATGGGAAGTTCTATTATGTGCATTTATGTCTGTGTGTTTGTATGTGCGCGTGTGTGTGTGTGTGTGTGTGTGTGGGTGTGTGTGTGGGGTTAATGTGGCTGCATACCCCTATAAAATAGGGTAGTTGCGCCCCTGCTGTGACGCTCCGGTCGACCACTCTGCCTCAGCGCCATGGCCCCCAAGAGGTAGAAAGGTAGAAGTATCCAGGTACAGAACCCTGTGGAACGCCACGACTAGCCCTCACTTGTGAAGACGTTCAGCAACTGTGTGCTGGATTAGAACCGTGTGCAGAGGTAATTCTGCACCTCCTTTAGAGGGGCATGTGGGCGAAAGGTAAGCAGAAGAGTTGGTGAGACGAGTGACCGCCATCAGAGCGCCATCAGAGCGGCGTCAGCGCGGCAAGATGAAGCTGTGTCTCATCAGCCTGCATCTTTATGTGATCTCAACTTGGAGTAAGTAGGTTTTTTTTTTTTACATTTATCACTTTGGGACTTCGTTACATTCAGCGTCTTTGTTTTGTAGGTTGTATTTGTGTTTAGTAAACGAGGCGCACATGTCAGAATCTTTAGGTACGGCTGACTTCCTTCTAATAAATGTTCAGAGTACAATTCTGGCTGCATGTCTTTTTTTGGGGGGAGGTTAAAAACTTAAAATTATTTTTTCCTGTTGCAGCTGGTGTTTTAGTGCTTTTTTTTGTCATGTGTAAATTGAGGTAACTGATCTTGTTCGCCTCCTCTTTGTCTCCTTACAGGTTTTTCGTTGAACACAAAAAATGTCAGACAAACTGCAGACTTTGATGTCTTTGAAGGAGAAGCTGTGAACATCAGCTGCTGCTGGACAGGAGCAGACAGAGTGAGAGTGACCTGGTTCAAAAATCAACTCAAACTTGATTCATTTTTGACAAATACGCTTCAAGAAACTCAAAAAGATGAGATGGAAACATGTTCATTCCGGAACTTTGACAGCATCAAAAAACAGGATTCAGGCAGATACGTCTGTGAAATTATCACTGAGATACCTAAATTTACTAAAGTCAGGGGAAACGGTACAATCATCACCGTGGAAACCAGAGAGAACCCAACTAAACCAACAACAGGTGTGAGAAAACTATAATACTAAGTCTGAATCATTTTAGTGCAATGATTGTTTGAAAAAAACCTTTGATCTGTTCGTTCATCACAGTCTCATGTCACTGAGGGGAAAAAATATTTGTTTTCTTTTTTTTTTTTAGAACATCCAGCTCCACCCAGCAGACCCCCCAACATCCTGCTGACCATCAGCCTTCCTGTGGTGTTGCCTCTGCTCTTCATCTCTATCTCCTTCTTCCTCTTCCTTCACGAACCAAGAAACCACGGTGAGGATTTATCTGTGTTTGCTGTTTGAATGGAGGGATGGACTTCTGTGAAACCCAACATCTAACTGCAGAAAATTCACACCGATGTGGCTGAAACATGAAAGACGTAGGCAGCTTTCATGAATTATTTATTATTCAATTTGTAAAAGAAATTCATAAAACTGTAGGGCTACAGGAATCCAGGATCCACATACTTTACACATGTATGAACGTGGCTTTACACTTTTTGCTGATCGATGAAGGAATTCAAGCTGAGAGGAGAAAAAAAGGATAGATTTGACGCTGTAAACCCCACTTCCGTCTGTATTGCTGCGTTTGTTTGCAGCTCTCACAACCACAGTCATCTACACCGGAAGTGTAGGCGGCCGTTCTCAGCGGGTGAGTGGGGTGTTGTGTCCTCTGCCCTCCATCACATCATGACCACTAGCAATGACTGATAAAGCTCTGTTTTCCTCAGGAGTCTCAGTTAAGTTCACTGATCTGCTATAACAGAGATGAGACCAAAGGAAGTGGATCAAGATCTGCTGCAGTCTCATCATCTCTATGAGGAACAATCCGGATGGTGAACCTGGGAGAACAATTTGATATTTTAGATCAAATTGTGAAACACAATCAACCAGAGGCTCTTAAAGCCACCGGCAGCTCTCTGATTCGTCCATTGTGACTCCAAAAGGCAAATAATGTGAATAACCAGTGAGTGAATATGTCCACATACACATGTAAATAATGCCAACAGGTCAAGTATCCAATAGAGTGATTCTAACAAAGTGTGATGCTTCATGATTTTGATCACTGAAGATTATTTCATTGATTAATATTAATACGATTTATTAAATTTTGGTCAAAACCAGTGTGAACCAAGGTACAGATATGTTTATGATGGTAAGTGGAAAGTCCATATACTGGAGATAGTCCATGATGACTCCAAAGTTGGTATTTATTCTTCTGCTGTCAGATTATCAACCTTACTTCTGATTCCGTACTGCAGGGTTTCTTTCCTAATGATTGAAGGAACCTCTTAATATTGCAAGTTATCATTTTACTCATATCTTATATATATTTTTACAATAAAAGTAGACCTGCTGCATTTTGGAATTTACATGGTTTACACATTTAGAAATATTTGTATAGAGATACAACAAAATTCTACATGTTTTAAAAATAAATTCATATTAATCTGGCACAGTTAACATCATAAAAAGGAGAAACTCGAACAAAAATGAGCAGATCTTTATGTTCTGCTTCTCTTGGATGCCGTTTCAGTTTAGCCACCAGGTGGAGATCGCGCTATAGCATTGCATTTTTTTCAGAAGATTCAGAAGGCAGCAGGGGATTGTGGGATAGGGTCCCTTGGTCAAAATAGGGCTAAACATGAGTGTTTCTTTTTGCCTGCATTTCTTTTCATGTGGCGGTTTTGTTGTTCCACACTTGGTTAGTCTTACCTGCTATGTTTGTTTCTTTTTGTTGCACCATGAGTGTGGGAAGTGGAGAGAGTGATGAGCCATGTGTGATGTTCATCGTTGTGTGTGTTCAAAGTAAATGTCTGTGATACTGGGAAGTGATTACGCATTTAGCTTTTCCTATTGCTTTTTTCCTTATGAGACTGTACAGAGTCGTGCAGCTTTCCAGCGCAGCCAGTTAACCGCTACAAGTGACGCACCAGCTGGGTCGTTACAATAAGTTAGCATCAAGCTAGCTTTAGGTCCCCAGAAAAGGAAAGGCATAAAAGATCAGTAACTACTTTGATTGATCGTTTGATTTATTAAGCTTGGATGGATTCAGATCAATTAATCAATTTTTATCAACCCAGCCCTCATGAAAACAATGAAAATCTGCATAAACCAAACAAACTGTTCAGAGTCATAGTAGTGTTTATTCACTCTTCTGAAGTCATGTGTAGAGCTGGATCAAACAGGTTTGTGGGTTTTTCCACTGCCCATATGTTTTTGTTATCAAAGAAAACTCTGCAGCAGCCTTCCCTCTTTCTCTATGTTCCGTCTGTGATTATTGAAGATCCGATCTCCATCAGTAGATGGTGCAGTTAGCTGATGAGCGCTGGGTGCAGAAGAACTCACTGGTGACCTCTCTGTAACCTCTGGACTCAGTAAGACCACTTCCTGTTTGAAGAACGTCAGAAAAAGTACGAATGAACGATTGTCTGTGAAAAGCAGCTCTAGCCTGATGTTCTGAAAGTCTGCTACTATAATACAAAGAATGCTTTCAATGATAAAAGTGTCAGTTATTTGAATTAATTGACCAAAAATGAGCGCAAAATGGAGAAATATGATTCAAATCAACATTTGCCACTTTCCTACGTGAAGACACTTCTTGCTAGACTCCTCTGGACAGCAGATGCTGTACCTGGGTCCCACTGGTTTCCACCAGTTCTGAGCTGATGGCCCTGCTGAACATCTGATTTAAAACAGAATTAATCTTGATGCTTCTTTCATCTGCGGCACTAGGTTCCCTTGGTCGACCGGTGTGTCTACAACCCTCAATGTTTCTTTGTGCTTCTTCAGACGAGCATGAACCCCAGTCTGCTTTCAAATCTTTGTCTGGGAGAGACCTTACTGATGCCGTAGAGCTTTTTGGCTGCTGTGGTTGATGTGAAACCGTCTTTCACAGCCTCACCTTGGTAGCAGTTTGGCTGTTCATCGCCCAGTTTGAACCAACCGGTGACACTGATGATCATCAACACCAGTTTGGATGATCATTTTCCTGACTATAATCCTACAAAAACACTGTCTTTGTGCAAGTGCAAGACAGTCACGGTTAAGACAATGGAGTTCTCCAAGGTACTGCCGGTTTACTTGAACTGGTTTACTTGGGCTTGTTGACTGAACATTTCAGGTGAATTATTCAGAATCAGCGCTTCTGGTCACTTTGTTGAGCCGTCCTACCTTCTATCAGGTTGTAGAGGTTGCAGTAGTTGGTGCCGTGGTCTCTGACCGCGTACCAGCTCTCAGAAACGGACATCGCCTTGGGGGGCAAACAAAAGGTCAAAGATCAGAATTCAAAGCCTTTTGCACTCATGCTGACAACGCAGAAACTCCTATTTGGCCTCGAAGCCTTGATACAGAACATTTTCCATGTGCAAAATATCTTGATCGGATCAAAGATCGGATTAGACTCCAACCGTGTTCATGGCCCCAGAAATGCCTTTCACATACGTTCACATACGCCACACGGTCGGAATGAATCATTTGGGCATGCGCACTTCTCTTTAAAATACCAGAAGAGGAAATGAGTCCCGCTGTAAAAAAGCTTAGCTTGGAAAGCTGGGAGTGTATGTTAGTCTAGGAGGTTAGCGTTTGTCATTGTTTCTCTCTCTTTTCTTTCATTAGAGAGTAAGATACCTTTTGGATTTAGATCGGTGGGTTTTGTTTGTCATTTTGGCCAAGAGTTCCCCCTGAAGCCTTTTGCTTCACCTCTTTATGTTACTGTGGTTTGTTAATTATCACTTTGGTGTAAATAAACAACTTACTTTTTATAAAGATGGTCTTGATTGCTATGTTCTGGTCTATTATAAAAGCGTACCCAGTGGTCTTATCATGCTGAATCAAAAAGCTTGTTGTTTTTTTAAGATATATTTTCTTAAGTAGGAGTGCATTATAAATTTGTCTCAGTGTAAGGATTCAGTGGTTTGGTTTTGTTCTTTGTCATGTTTTTGGTTTTCACTCCACTTTCCGCTTCATGATCCACAGCTGTCTTCAGTTCTATTTAAGTGCCTTGGTTTCTGTTCATCCTTGTCAGGTCATCTGCTCTGTTTTGTCACCAGTTTTGTTTCTCCCCATAGTTTTGTCATGTATCAGTTTGTTAATTAAATGTTTTATTTCCTGTCACCAAGCCTGGTCTCCTGCATTTTGGGTCCTCCGCCACCAGTTCTTGACACTCTGGGTTCTGGACAGTACTGTTGATGACCCTAAATTGATATCCCATCATCCCTTTGGTTACAAACTCTCCTGCTAGCTTACAGACCCTCACAACCCCAAGCTAACATTAACTTAGAGTTAAAACGGGAGCAACACTGGAGCTACCCAGCCGTACAGTTTAGATCCAGATTCTGGTTTAGACGAGGAAAACCAAGACATTCATGGATCTCTTTGTCTAACAGTGGATGCATCAGAATGGACCAGAGCAGAGCTTTGATCTGCTGCTCATCTGCTGGTTCGTCAGATCTCACCACAGCATCAGGAAAATAAACGTGAAAGCTTAAGAACATACCGACACGTGACAGCAGGAGAAGAAGAGGAAGGGGACCAGCCGGAAGTTGATGTCGTCCACAGACCCCTTCACAGGGGTCGTGTGCTTGGCTGATATGAAGTGGACAGAAGCAGACTGCAGCTGCAGAAGAATCAAAAAGGTTTTTATTCAAAACTGCAAACATCCAGTGCCAACTTACAAAAGACTTTTCCTCATTGGTCTCTACAGCTAACAGAATCTTGAAGGAAACATTTATATCTGGTTCTTAAACTGGAAACAATCAGAAAAACTAAGTCCCAGCTGCCATTATTTGGCTTTCCTTGTTTCCCCTAATCCCAGTATCTGCAACCTGAGGCTCCGGAGCCACATGTGACTCTTTTATCCCTCCACTCTGGCTCTTCTTCATGAGGATTAGATTTTTAACATGTCAGAAAAGGATGCACATATTGACGCACATGAAGCTCCTATTCTGGTCTTCTGCTCCACAACCGTGTCTAGCTGCTGTTCAAAGGCAAAGTTCCTAAGGTATAGAAATGCATTTACATGCATGGATCTAAAAATTAGACACCAAAATCATATTGATGGAAAATATCATGATTGACCAGGCTTTCCTGCTATTTTCATTCTGTAAATGTATAAACTGTAAATCTGAATTTGTAAAACTGTTGCAGCAGATCTGTGGCCAATTTGATGTAGGAAGTATTTTATTTTGAAAGGATGCTGTTGTGCTGCTGTTTTTCTGACTTCGTCACTGTAGGTATTTATCATTGTAACTCCATTATTGTAAATATTTAAATCTACATTTTTCTAAATGACCAGTTTAATGGTCAGAAAAACATTAAATGTATTTTCCTAAACGGTGACATTTGCAACTCTGGCTGGATTTTAGTCAATCAGAAACTCGTTTAGCCTTAAAGGTTGCAGACCGCTGATCTGATGCAGCTTTGTCCTGCATTAAAAATGAGCTTTTTGAAAGCTCATTTTCAGTTATTACATCAAGAACTGATACAGTCTGACTATGACAAGAAAGTCTCAAGATTTGCACCCAACCAAAAGCTGATGGATCCAGAAAGAGGAGGTCAGGTTGATTGCAGAGTTTTCCAGATCAGTCTAAGCGATGGTCCAAAAATGAACACTCGCTGAGGAATCCATGCTTTAAATGTTACAGGACCAAGAACTTGCAGCTCCACAATCAGACAAGCTGAAACTTTGATTCCCCCCCCACCTCCACCCATCCACAGGCCAGACGCACCTTGTACAGACACCGCTGCCCCCCCGTGACGCAGCCAGACATGCTTCTCCACTTCTTGATCTGAGAAACCAGCGACTCGTACACCGCTCGACACGGGATCCCAAAGTACCTGCAGCAGAAAGACTCAGTGGTGGATCCTGCAGGTCTTTGGCGGGGGGGCTTCAGAGATCAAACACCTTCATCTAGTGGACACTTTATGCCACAATTAGTGACACAAGTCAGTGACTGATTCAATCATTGGGTTTTTATCATTTGCAATACGTTCATCTGAGTAAAAATGACACAAATATCACAAATATCCACAGCAAGATTGAAATTTACAATGTTTTTACAATGTTATGAACTGAGAGAGAATATTGATTGGTTTATACCTGATCTTAGTTCTATTGACGCTCATGCACGAACACATGCATGGTTGTGTTAATGACAAACATCTGCAGCAGTTTCCTCGTCCTCACAGGTGTATTTCAACCTCCGTACAGGTTTTGGGCTCAAACTGCCTCCACATTCAACAACACGCTGACCCACAGCACTTGATTTAAAGTCCCGCTCCAGTTCAAACTGTTCCCAGTGGTCTTTTCATTCTGATGATGCCAATTTTTTGATGTTGATGTTTTCTAGGGCATAGTTTCTGCAGAGCAGCAGTTGCTCATTGGAAATTTTGTGGAAGCTGTGGCAGGGACCATTGCTGCAGAGTAAGCCTGCCCGCATCTCCCATCATCCTTTGTTCACACTCATAACTCCAAGCTGGCGTTGGCAGTGCAACAAAAATGGCGAGCAATTTCAGAGCTACCCAGTTTAGATCCAGATTCCAGCTCAGACGAGGAAAACAAAGACATTCATGGATCTATTGGTCTGAAGTGGATGCATTAGAATGGAGCGGAGCAGGGAGCTTGTGGGTCTTTCCCACAGCATGTTTTCATCTGCTCCTGATGCACAATAAATTGAATCAAAAATGCAAAAAATGCAACTTTAAGCTGAATTTCTTTTTATAAATGTCCTCCATCATCAGAAAAAAAGCTACCAGAACATGTTGAAAACACCAAGAACACAAATTTCATCAGAGTTGGTCTATAACCCTTGTGCTATCCTATGGGGTCAAGATGACCCCACCCTTGCATTGACGTGTTCTCCCTACCCTACTAAGGTGGATAAAGGTGGAGAGGATTTCATGTAATCCATGGACACGAGTGAAGATCACAAATCATTGAAAAAAAAAGGTTCAGTGCTCTGTCTAGTGGGTCTAGATGACCCCACTCCCAGTGTTATAGTGCCTAGGATAGCCCAAGGGTTAAAACTGTTTTTCATACACACATTATTTACATGCTTTACATGCCAAATATAAAATGATTGTAGTTAGAAAGTCAGCCAAGATGAAAAACGTTGTCTCTAAATTTTTATGTTGTAGATCTAAAGATGCCATGAGAAGAGGAAAGCATAAAATGCATAAAAAAATTCTCCTTACCATTCTACTTTGCACTGTGCATGGAGGGGTCCACCCCAGCAAAGTTTGTGGGAGCCAACTGCAAAAACGAGAGCAAAAAGCCAGCGCACAGCGAGCATCGTCTTCTGAAGCTCAACCAGTTCAGGAGAAAAACTGTCCTCAAGCTGGGAAATGAGGGACACCAAAGAGCAGAAGTCACAGGACACGCATGTGATTTTTCCAGGAAAAAAGGAAAAACCTTAATCAAATTTACTTCTAAGAAGACGGACACCATAGGACACAAGCTGCAGAGGGATGTTAGCGACATCTGTAGGCAGAGAATGTCACGACAAGACAGAAATGATAACAGAGACTGACGGGGAGGAGAGGAGACAGAGAAGATATAGGCTGAAGAGGCAGGGTGCAACAATGACTGTGCATGAGAACTGAAATGAGTGACTCCTCCCCCCTGGCGTCCTTAACAGGAAGTACCTGCTGGCTCCAAGAAGCCAAGATCCCAAAGACAGCTCTTTCTCAGTCACTCAGATGGTCAGAGTAACTATTCTTGCTCTGATGCTTTTTTCTTAACATCGACTTGTTCATTCAGATTTTTTTTCATTATGTTTTTTCTTTATCACAACTTACTCAAGTCATAAACTGACCAATCAGATGCCTCAGTAAAAGCGTGTCGTCCCCGCTGGCCCAGCGGTAGGGCGGTCGACCCATAATCGTAAGATTTCAGGTTTGATTCCCGCTTTGCACGCCCATGTGTCAAAGTGGACCCCACCTTGCCTCTGGTGGGAGGTTGGTGCCAGTGTTCGGCAGCGGAGCCACCATCAGTGTGTGAATGAGTGTGTGAATGGGACTGTGACTGTAAAGCGCTTTGGGCTTTCGTAAGAAGGTAGAAAGCGCTATATAAGTATACGCCATTTACCATTACCACCACAAATGTTTGATTGACAGACTCTCCCAAGCCGCTTTCAGCAGAAGAGGTGTGGACTTCAGACAAGCTCACTCCTGACTGGTGCTGGTTGTTGTCATAGAAACGTAGACTGTACAGAACTGGACAGAGACAGCGGCTCCGCCTCCCGCAAAATGAAGTCCACTCTTTCGCCATTTTTCTGCGATACGGGCGCCGCCATTTGGTGCCAGACGACAATGATTGGTCCGAGTCCTTCTGAGTCAATGTTTCCATGGCAACTGCTGTCGCCAATCACGAGTAAGCAGTGGTCCCCAAATCCAGGCCTGGAGGGCCGGTGTCTGACATGTTTTCCAACCAAGCTGCCATTGAAGCTCCTGATTGGCTAAACACACCTGATCCAGGTAATCAGCAGATAAAGCAGGACTTCTGGAAAACCTGCAGGACACCAGCCCTTGTGGGCTGGATCTGGGGACCCCTGTTCTACAGAGCCACCGTAGAGAGCATCCGGACGTCCTGCATAACAGGAGGGGTAACCAGGGTGCTCGGCTGCAGAGCAAGACGGGGTGCAGAGCGTCATCTAATCCTGCCCAGCCTAGAGGGCATCGCCAGCGCTGGCTATTTTAGCAGAAACAAACATATAATCAAGGACTCCAACCATCCATAATTTTAAAAAATGTAATATTCTTAATAATTTAATATGAATGTCCTTTTTTATGTCCTATTTTGATGTTATATTGTATAGAATGTTTCTGAATGTCGTTTTTGCTGCCACAGATATATGAAATTTCCTCATTGTGGGATTAATAAAGTCATCTATCTATCTATCTATCTATCTATCTATCTATCTATCTATCTATCTATCTATCTATCTATCTATCTATCTATCTATCTATCTATCTATCTATCTATCTATCTATCTATCTATCTATCTATCTATCTATGCTGCAGCTCTCTTAAGGCCGGCAGCAACAGCCTCTAGAACAGTTTCTTCCACAGAGCAGTCAATCTGCATGGATCTAAAAAAAAACCAGTGTTATTGTGTATTGTGTAAATAACTGTGATCCTACCAAATATGTGCAATCTTTGGCTTAGGAAGTGCAATAATGTATACAGTTTGTAATATACATGTAAATATTTTTACTTTACATATTTTAGTTCTTTTATATGTTTTTTGCTTAATTTTATTTTCATTTTTATTCAAGCTTGACTTTTATATAGTCTTTCAACAGCTGGAGAGCACTGAGACTTTCATTGCTTCACAATCTTCATTGTGCAACGATAACACTGTAGGGAGCCAGTGTCCTTGTGGTAGAGTGTCTGCCCTGTGACTGGAATCTTATGAGTACAAATCCAGGCTGAGTCATACCAAAGACTCTAACAATGGTTCCCGTGTCTGCAGCTCACTGCTGTCCCAAGGGAGGGGTCAAATGCAGAGAACAAACTTCACACATCTAGGTTTGTGGACAGATAATAGGACTTTAATTCCAATTCTGATTTCTACTCTTTTTTTTTAATGTCCTATCCAACAGATGAGAGCTGAAAGCCTCTTGTGTTGGACATATTTTACTGTTACAATAGAGGTTTTGAATCTTTTGACACACAAGGTGTATCTTTGAATTAAACCCTTTTGTAGTTTAGGCTAAACTGTATTTCTCTTACTTACGTTTGTAATAATTTTTTGTTGGACTGGACGGAAAAGAGAAGGGGGGTAGAAGATAGAGGGATGTTGGTTGGGGGGGGAGGTGATGATAAAAGGGGGGGTAAAACCATGAAGCAGCATAAACCAGCAAGCTGCTGGATGTTTCTAATCATTACGGTTAGGATCTGATATGTTATAAATCCAGGAGGGGGCGGGGCCTGTCCACACACACACTCAAACATCACAAACATACCTGTTGGCTCCAAAAAGGTTCTCACACAGACATGTCAACATGTACACAATACATCTGATGTTCACACACACACACTTATGCCTTCAGACCAACACAGGTGAAACATGTCATTCAGTCACGCAGATTTGTTTCCTCAAAGGTGAGCTAACACCTGTGCTCAGGTGAGTGTCTCTGTTCTTCTAAAGCAGAATGGCAGCCAAGGACCCCCTACCCCAACGGTAGCAGATGGAGAACAGCTGGCAGGGAGTGCAAGCCCCAGCCCAACCAGGGGCCCCTCCGCCGTGCCGGGAGAGCAGCTCACCACCACCCAGGAGTTCTGATTATCCCCCCCCCCCCCCGACCCCAGGCACGGGTCAGGCCCCCCCAAGGGAGACTCGCCCCACGCTCCAGGCAGCCACCCACCCAGCCCACGGTTGGTCCAGGAGAGAGCAAGACAGGGGCCAGCCACCCCTGTCCAGGAGGAAGACCCCCAAGAGTGGTGGGGGTCCACAAGGAGTGTTGTAAACATGGCCAGACTCACCCATAGCTGGAATTTTGGAGAAGGCCGGAGCTCGAGGGCAAGGACCAGAACCCCCACCACAGGGACACGGACACCCCCAGGCTCAGATGTGATGTGATCCCCGGCTCTTGGTCTTGCCAGAGAACTCAGGGATCCCCCTCCCTGTGAGGAGAGAGGGCCACCGGGCCCAGGAAGCCAGCACCCAGGAAACACGTTGCTGAGGGCCTGGTACCATTTCACAAATATCTGAGTGTGAGGATGCACACAGACACCATCACCTGTGTGAAGGTGAGTGTCTGCTGATCATTTTAAATGGTTTCTGACTTAAACACTAATTTCAAAATGCAGATACACTGACAGGGTTTAATTAATATAATTTAATTGTATTCAATTATTGATTTCTTGGGGTAATGGATTTATTTATTTAATTATTCATCTGGGAGGGGGCGGTGTGCTAGTCCCTCAGGAATGTCAGGGGCATGAGTGGTGGTGCTGGACCTCCTGCCCCTCGGCTACAGCCCTTGGCCCCTCCCTTGCTGACAGTCTCTCTGCTCTGGCAACGGCTCTGCCTCCGTCTGCGGCTGGCTGGGGGTCCAGTCGGTGGGGGGGGCTCTCTTGGCCCCCTGGTTGTGCCCATCTGCCTACTCCTTCCCACTCCAACCCCAACTGATGGTGCACACATGCACTTAGGGCTCCAGGAATGGGATGGGTGGGATATGCTGGTGGGCCTTCAGCTTTCATCTGTTTTCTCAGTTGTTGTTCAGAACAAGTAAAAAAAAAAAAGACACGCTGAATTAAATCAACAAAGTATGATGTCACAGCAGTTAAACTTAAGATAATGATGATAGATGACATCATCACAAATTATGGCAGACTGTGTTATGATGTCATCACCTGTCAGCATGACATCATATGACATCATATGACGTCTTGCCAACAGGTGATGACATCATATGACTACATAATATAGAGCCATCAAAGTTCTCATATAAGACCCCAATTATCCTTCAAAGCAAATTTGGGGTTCAAGAGAATGGTGGTTCAAGAGGATCTAGGTAGCCTGATTGTGGCAGAATTCCTCTCTGATGAGGGAATCTACGTATTGACGAGGCTGAACCCGGAGGACGTGTACCAGGCAATCTTTGGACCTCCTGACTGGCGCACAGAACGCAAACTGGGCCGGCTTAAAGAGGAGTTAAGTCCTGAGATTGTGGACAAAGTGATGGAGAGCATCACCGACGAAGTCTCCCAAGGAGACTCTGACCAGGAAGATGCAAACATCACTGCTGGTCCTACAAGCAGCCCAAAAGAAAGAAAGAGGCTCGCTGGTAGGACTCCGTCCACTGCTGGAACACGCAGGTCCCACAAATGTGCTGTGAGGCGAAACATTGAAAAGCTTTACCACAAACTCCACCTGCTGCAGTCATCTGAGGGCGAAGCATCATCCGAGCAAAAACCACGCACTCGGAGACGTGGATCAGAAAGATTCACAGGAGCGTCTGAAAGATTCAAGAAACGCCTTTCAAGTCTAAAACGGAAAAATAGACACGAAAGACGTTTTGGAAAAGAAGCTCCAGAAACACAGTCAGAGCCCGCAGAGACACAAGCTACAGGAGTGAAGCTGGACAAGGCCTACACTGCAAAAATTAGAGCTGCTGTCGCTAGAAGCCAACTGACAAGACGCCACAGACTCACATCTACAGTGCAGCGACCTGTCTTCCCACTCGGTGGCAGCAAGATCCAACCAGATCTCAAAAGAAGCACATCAGAGTCCAAACTGGAGGAAGAACAAGGAGAACCACAAACTATGGAAGTGAAATCTCCCGTTCCCAGCCCAGGATCAGGACAAAGATGTGCTTCAACAATGGAAACTGCTGCTGCCAAAATGCTGAGGAGAAGTCGTGGAGAAGTTCAAACTGCTGAAGAGGATGTTGAGACTCAGGTGGAAAACACAGAGACTCAACTGCTGGAGGCAGAACAACAACCTGAAGAACTGAAACCACGCTTTTCCAGCCCAACATTGGGAAATGTATGTGCTCCAAAAATTGAAGCTGGCACGGAAAGAAGTGAAGAAAGGAGCACCACAGAAAAACAACTGCTGGCTCAACATCAGCTAACAAAGGCCATCCTTCACAGCATTCAATTGTTGACTCAAAATCTACAATCGTGTGCTGAGAAGGTCAAAGTGTCTGCCCAAAGGCTGAAAAATGGTGCTCCAAGAGTCAAAGTAGTGGCTGCAGAAACACTATTGAAACTGAAGACAGCAACAAAACTTCTTCAGGAGGCAGCAACACGACTTGAGACTTCAAGAACCAGAACAGCAGCTGCAAAACTGGAGGCGTGCATTAAGAAGCTGAAAGCGTGGTCTGACCTATTACAGTCACCTGCAGAGGACCAAGAAGACTCAGACGTCAACGTCACTGCAGAACACATAAAAGAAGGAGCAAAGCAGGATGTTGAGACCAATCTGTTGAAGTCCATCTTCACCTATGTGAAGGCTGTACTCACAGTAATTCAGGCTCAACATAGAGCTCTGACTCTGGGACCAAGGGACGGAAGAACAAAAACGTTCCTTCAGCACATCAAATCAGGGAATCTGAAAGTCAAGACATGTGCTGCAAATCTGAAAGTTTGTGCCAAAAAGCTGAAGAGAGGTGTTAAACAAAGACCGACACCCCCTGCAGAGACACAACTGGAGGATGCAACGGAACAATCAGACAGTTCTGACGTATCATCATGCATCCCCAACGTGAGATCTCTGCCCAAAGATGCTCAAGTCTGTGCCAAGAAAACCAAGAAAGGTCTTGCAAAAATAGAGAGACCAGAAGAAGAGGCAAAGGCACAACTTGAGGATGCAGAGACACAACTTGAGGATGCAGAGACACAACTTGAGGATGCAGAGACACAACTTGAGGATGCAGAGACACATGCTGAGCCTGAAGAAGGTGTGAAAGCAACTTTGAAAACTTCCCTTTCAATGATGCTTTCACATGTTGTCTCAGAATCAGGGTTTGGCAGTCATTCTGACAAGTTTTCCTTCCCAGTAACAAATCTTGTGGAAAGAATTTGGAATGATGTCAAAGATGAAAGCATCCAGGTGGATCAGAGCATGATTGAGACAACGATCCACATGCTTGTGTACAAAGACCTGGTAAAAAGGTGGAAAAAGCCTGGACTCTTGATGGTGTTGATTGACTCCAACTCTGATGAAGTCAACAACATGGTTGTGTCCAGCTTTAAAAAGCATCTGACTAAACCTCAGAAGCCCAATGCTTTCAGGAGGTTTTTCCATTGTTTATTCGTCGGAAGTCACCTGAGTTATACCAGGACTTACGGAATAAACAAAAGAATGACTTTGACTGAGTAAAAAATTAGCTTTAGTCGGTAGGATTAGAAAAGAAGAAGAAGAGAAGAAAAAAAAATTAAAAAAAATAATTAGTAGGATTAGTTTTATTTATATTAGATTTACTAGTAGGAACACAATTAGATGAAAAACTACATAAAAAACTCTAGTTTGAGTTGGGGTGTGTTAATGTACTTTATAATAGGTTATTTTCTATAATAGGTAGAAAATAAGGCATGATAAAAGGAAAAACTGCTTAAAAACTTTGATTGACTTATAGTAGATCAAGGTTTAAATAGATACCAGGGTTATGATGGTAAAAAAAAAGCTTAAAAACTGTTTCTAAAAAAATGTAATCATAGTTTTTTGTGTTAGTGATTAAGTGTTGCCACATTTAGAGTTTGCTCTGTCTGAGCAAAAGAAATTAAAAAAATACAAAGAAAACTGAAGTTTGTATAGATAACAGAAGAGATAATGATAGGAAAAAAAACAGTAAAAAATAGGTAATGCAACCACAGGGAGGCGCCACACAGTGCCTTCATGTGCCGGTCCCAAGTCCGGGTAAATGCAGAGGGTTATGCCAGCAAAGGCAGACTAGCAGCCTTAACTGCAGGCAGTCAGGATGCAGAGCTGGTTAATAGCAGCTTTTTTATGTTTACTGTCTCTGGTGGACAGATGCCCCTCCATGAACCGCCACCTTAACGTGGTGCAGGGGTTTTAGAGCTTGAGTGATCCCAGGAGCTAAGTTGTCTGGGGCTTTTGCCCCATGGCAGAGAGGTCCTGGGTGATGAGCTAGACAAAGAGCGCTTCAGAACCTCCTTCGTGAAAAGCAGAAGGCAAGACTCCACTATGTTTCCTGAATTGTGTCACTGGGGCCCCACCTGGGCTCCACCCACATATTTATCAAACTCATTACAGAAATGAAGAAATGCATAGATTAAAAAGACAGAAAATAAAACAAAACAAAAAAGTCCCTGAAATCACATTTGCTTAATTAATTACAGTGATCATTAACTAAAGTATAAGTAGAGATGGATTTATTGCTTACAAAGGAGTGAGAAGAAGCAAGCTTATATAATCCCACCCCTACTGAGTTCATTAATTCTATAGTTTTAGTTTTGAATTCCGGTTCCCCCAACACAGGGACACGGACACCCCCAGGCTCAGATGTGATGTGATCCCCGGCTCTTGGTCTTGCCAGAGAACTCAGGGATCCCTCTCTCTGTGAGGAGAGAGGGCCACCGGGCCCAGAAAGCCAGCACCCAGTGAACACGTTGCTGAGGGCCTGGTACCCCCCTCCAGGGATGGGGTAGGGGACAGATGGTCCCACCTTCCTTGTATAATGTATATGTGTTTGTTAGCGTGTGTCGGAGTGTATATCTTGAGGGGTAAAGGGTGTGAGTCTGAAGTGGTCGAAAAATTTATCACATCTGTTCGCTCCTACTCTTCAACTTTCTTACCAGCCCCCTGTGAGCTACTTGTTGAAAGTTTTAACAGTAAATTAAAATCCAGTCTCGACTCAGTTGCTCCACTAAAATCCAAAAAGATAAGAACCAAAGCCACACCCCCTTGGAGAACTGAGGAAATTAAAAAATTGAAGAGACGTTGTAGATCTGCCGAAAGACTTTGGAGAAAACACAAACTTGAAATAAACTATCAACTGTACCAAAACCAACTAAAACTATACAATCAAACCGTAAAACAGACCAGAAATTCATATTTTGCGAACGTCATTTCTGTAAATAAAAACCACCCCAGAATCCTTTTCACCACAATTGACTCTTTAAGTAACTCAAATGGGAACAAGAACACAATGCCAACCTCTGCCTCATTGTGTGAGGACTTTGCAGACCACTTCAGGAGCAAGATTGATTCTGTCAGATTGAACATCATAAAAAGGACAGAAAAGCCTTTTTATTGGTCATGATGGCTTGATTTTACCTGAGGAAGCACTGGACAGTTTTGGCATGGTTGAAGCTGCAACACTTGGTCGAGTTTTCTCCCAAGTTAATCCAACAACTTGTTTTTTAGATCCCATCCCTACATCACTTTTTAAATCATTTTACGGGTCTTTTGAGAGTGAGATTTTAAATATCATGAACTCCCCTCTACAGACGGGTATTTTTCCTGCTGCCTTTAAAACGGCAGTGTTGAAACCGTTACTCAGGAAACCTAATTTAGACCCTTCAGTTTTTAATAACTACAGACCTGTGTCCAACTTGCCATTTTTAAGTAAGGTTTTAGAAAAACTTGTTTTTATTCAGCTGAATGAGTTTCTCTCTCAAAAAAAACATTTTTGAGATAAACCAGTCTGGCTTTAGAACGAACAGCAGCACAGAGACAGCCTTGTTAAAAATTGTTAATGATCTCAGGTGTGCCTTGGATTCAGGTCAGATCTCAGTACTAGTTCTACTAGATCTAAGCGCAGCTTTTGATACTGTTGATCACCTGATCCTTGTAAACAGACTGAAAAGTCTTGGCCTTTCAGGGACTGTTCTCAAGTGGTTTGAATCTTGTATCATGGAGAGAAACTTTATGGTAAGCATGGACACACACTTTTCTGGGGTCCATGAAATTAATTGTGGTGTGCCTCAAGGTTCCATCCTTGGCCCCTTGCTTTTTAACATTTACATGCTTCCACTGGGGAATGTCATCAGAACCCACAACATCAGCTTTCATAGCTATGCTGATGATACCCAGCTGTACATATGTCTCCTGATGACACACGACTATCAGAAGCACTTTTTTAACTGTATTTTAGATGTGAAATTATGGATGGCAAACAACTTTCTGCAGCTCAATCAGGACAAAACGGAAATTTTAGTTATCGGTCCCGAAGCCAAGAGAGAGAAACAGTTTCTGAAGTTACAGGAACTTTCATTAAGTCATTCAGAAACAGTCAGAAACCTGGGTGTTATTTTCGACTCTAAGCTGACTTTTATCCCACATATAAAACAGGTGGTTAAAACTGTTTTTTATCATCTTAGAAATTTGGCTAGAGTCCGCCCACTACTCTCTCTTGCTAATATGGAGAGGCTAATGCATGCTTTTATCATGAGTAAAGTTGATTATTGTAACGCCCTGCTTGCTGGTCTTCCAAAAACCAACATTAGGAACCTTCAGCTTCTCCAGAACTCTGCTGCACGAGTTCTTACAAAGACCAGGAGGCGGGCTCACATCACCCCAATTTTAAAATCCCTGCATTGGCTCCCCATATGCTTCAGGATTGATTTCAAGATACTTTTAACCGTTTTTAAATGTCTTAACGGTCTTGCGCCTTCTTATTTATCAGATCTTTTAGAAAGATATGAAACCTCGCGGACCCTGAGATCCTCTGGCACTGGTCTGTTAACCATTCCTACTGTAAAAACCAAAACCTATGGAGAGGCTACGTTTCAGCACTATGGCCCCCGTTTATGGAACAGTCTGCCAGAGGACCTGAGAGCCGCAGAGCATTAATGCTTTTAAGAAAAGGCTCAAGACCCATCTTTTTAACCTGGCCTTTAGCTAATTTTTTACTACATTTATTTATTTATTCAGTTATTTATTTATATGTATTTTCTATTTTTATTTTATTTATTTATCCATTTTATCTTGTTTATGAACTTGAACCTGATTTTTAACGTGTTATTTTAATTTACCTTATTTCAATGTTTTATTGTTTTTATCAATATGTTTACTTGTTTATTCTCATTTTTATTCATTTTTATTTCCGGTGCTTCCTCAGCTGGAACCTCTCCCTCTGTGGCGGCTGCTGTTCAGCCACTGCGACTCTGGGTGGGGACCTGCATCACCGCTTAGCTGTGGTGGAGCGGTCCCCGCCTGTGATGCTGCATTTGGCTGTCTATGCGGCTGTTCACAGAGGGGAGGTTCCAATTATCAACGTTTCCTGCATCCTGTTTTTGTGCTCAGCCAATTTCACATTGTCCTTTGCCATCACTTAGGGGGTGGGAGGTTTGAAAGGAGTGGGTGGCTAGGTACGGGGAGGGGGGCCCTATTTATTTATTTGTATTTATTTATTTTTAAATCGTCAATGCTTGTTTTAATATTTTGTTGTGTTTTAATGTAAAGCACTTTGTGTTATATTTTTATATGAAAAGTGCGTTATAAATAAAGTTGATTTGATTTGATTTCTTCTTTTTTTTGTAATCTTGTGATCAAAAATGTCCCTATTTTGAGATAACAGGCAGAAAAATATCTCTGCAGAGTATCACCATCCTCCGTACGTATCAATCGTATGACACATTTCACAAATATCTGAGTGTGAGGATGCAAACAGACACCATCACCTGTGTGAAGGTGAGTGTCTGCTGATCATTTTAAATGGTTTCTGACTTAAACACTAATTTCAAAATGCAGATACACTGAAAGGGTTTAATTAATATCATTTAATTGTATTCAATTATTGGTTTCTTGGGGTAATGGATTTATTTATTTATTTATTCATCTGGGAGGGGGGGGCGTGCTAGTCCCTCTGGAATGTTAAGCTCGGCCTCCATCTGCGGCTGGCTGGGCGTCCAGTCGGTGGGGGGGGGGCCCTCTTGGCCCCCTGGTTGTACCCATCCGCCTACTCCTTCTCGCTCACACCCCAACTCATGGTGAACACATGCATTTAGGGCTCCAGGAATGGATGGGTGGGATATGCTGGTGGGCCTTCAGCTTTCATCTGTTTTCTCAGTTGTTGGGCAGAAAAAGTAAAAAAAAACAACAACAACAAAAAGACACGCTGAATTAAATCAATAAATCATGATGTCACAGCAGTTGAACTTAAGATAATGATGATAGATGACATCATCACAAATTATGGCAGACTGTGTTATGATGTTATCATCTGTCAGCATGACATCATACAACATCATACGACGTCCTGCCAACAGGTGATGACATCATATGACTGCATAATATAAAGCCATCAAAGTTCTCATATAAGACCCCAATTATCCTTCAAAGCAAATTTGGGGTTAGAGAGAATGGTGGTTCAAGAGGATCTAGGTAGCCTGATTGTGGCAGAATTCCTCTCTGATGAGGGAATCTACGTATTGACGAGGCTGAACCCGGAGGACGTGTACCAGGCAATCTTTGGACCTCCTGACTGGCGCACAGAACGCAAACTGGGCCGGCTTAAAGAGGAGTTAAGTCCTGAGATTGTGGACAAAGTGATGGAGAGCATCACCGACGAAGTCTCCCAAGGAGACTCTGACCAGGAAGATGCAAACATCACTGCTGGTCCTACAAGCAGCCCAAAAGAAAGAAAGAGGCTCGCTGGTAGGACTCCGTCCACTGCTGGAACACGCAGGTCCCACAAATGTGCTGTGAGGCGAAACATTGAAAAGCTTTACCACAAACTCCACCTGCTGCAGTCATCTGAGGGCGAAGCATCATCCGAGCAAAAACCATGCACTCGGAGACGTGGATCAGAAAGATTCACAGGAGCGTCTGAAAGATTCAAGAAACGCCTTTCAAGTCTAAAACGGAAAAATCGACACGAAAGACGTTTTGGAAAAGAAGCTCCAGAAACACAGTCAGAGCCCGCAGAGACACAAGCTACAGGAGTGAAGCTGGACAAGGCCTACACTGCAAAAATTAGAGCTGCTGTCGCTAGAAGCCAACTGACAAGACGCCACAGACTCGCATCTACAGTGCAGCGACCTGTCTTCCCACTCAGTGGCAGCAAGATCCAACCAGATCTCAAAAGAAGCACATCAGAGTCCAAACTGGAGGAAGAACAAGGAGAACCACAAACTATGGAAGTGAAATCTCCCGTTCCCAGCCCAGGATCAGGACAAAGATGTGCTTCAACAATGGAAACTGCTGCTGCCAAAATGCTGAGGAGAAGTCGTGGAGAAGTTCAAACTGCTGAAGAGGATGTTGAGACTCAGGTGGAAAACACAGAGACTCAACTGCTAGAGGCAGAACAACAACCTGAAGAACTGAAACCACGCTTTTCCAGCCCAACATTGGGAAATGTATGTGCTCCAAAAATTGAAGCTGGCACGGAAAGAAGTGAAGAAAGGAGCACCACAGAAAAACAACTGCTGGCTCAACATCAGCTAACAAAGGCCATCCTTCACAGCATTCAATTGTTGACTCAAAATCTACAATCGTGTGCTGAGAAGGTCAAAGTGTCTGCCCAAAGGCTGAAAAATGGTGCTCCAAGAGTCAAAGTAGTGGCTGCAGAAACACTATTGAAACTGAAGACAGCAACGAAACTTCTTCAGGAGGCAGCAACACGACTTGAGACTTCAAGAACCAGAACAGCAGCTGCAAAACTGGAGGCGTGCATTAAGAAGCTGAAAGCGTGGTCTGACCTATTACAGTCACCTGCAGAGGACCAAGAAGACTCAGACGTCAACGTCACTGCAGAACACATAAAAGAAGGAGCAAAGCAGGATGTTGAGACCAATCTGTTGAAGTCCATCTTCACCTATGTGAAGGCTGTACTCACAGTAATTCAGGCTCAACATAGAGCTCTGACTCTGGGACCAAGGGACGGAAGAACAAAAACGTTCCTTCACCACATCAAATCAGGGAATCTGAAAGTCAAGACATGTGCTGCAAATCTGAAAGTTTGTGCCAAAAAGCTGAAGAGAGGTGTTAAACAAAGACCGACACCCCCTGCAGAGACACAACTGGAGGATGCGACGGAACAATCAGACATTTCTGACGTATCATCATACATCCCCAACGTGAGATCTCTGCCCAAAGATGCTCAAGTCTGTGCCAAGAAAACCAAGAAAGGTCTTGCAAAAATAGAGAGACCAGAAGAAGAGGCAAAGGCACAACTTGAGGATGCAGAGACACAACTTGAGGATGCAGAGACACAACTTGAGGATGCAGAGACACAACTTGAGGATGCAGAGACACAACTTGAGGAGGCAGAGACACATGCTGAGCCTGAAGAAGGTGTGAAAGCAACTTTGAAAACTTCCCTTTCAATGATGCTTTCACATGTTGTCTCAGAATCAGGGTTTGGCAGTCATTCTGACAAGTTTTCCTTCCCAGTAACAAATCTTGTGGAAAGAATTTGGAATGATGTCAAAGATGAAAGCATCCAGGTGGATCAGAGCACGATTGAGACAACGATCCACATGCTTGTGTACAAAGACCTGGTAAAAAGGTGGAAAAAGCCTGGACTCTTGATGGTGTTGATTGACTCCAACTCTGATAAAATCAACAACATGGTTGTGTCCAGCTTTAAAAAGCATCTGACTAAACCTCAGAAGCCCAATGCTTTCAGGAGGTTTTTCCATTGTTTATTCGTCGGAAGTCACCTGAGTTATACCAGGACTTACGGAATAAACAAAAGAATGACTTTGACTGAGTAAAAAATTAGCTTTAGTTGGTAGGATTAGAAAAGGAGAAGAAGAAGAGAAGAAAAAAAAATTAAAAAAAATAATTAGTAGGATTAGTTTTATTTATATTAGATTTACTAGTAGGAACACAATTAGATGAAAAACTACATAAAAAACTCTAGTTTGAGTTGGGGTGTGTTAATGTACTTTATCATAGGTTATTTTCTATAATAGGTAGAAAATAAGGCATGATAAAAGGAAAAACTGCTTAAAAACTTTGATTGACTTATAGTAGATCAAGGTTTAAATAGATACCAGGGTTATGATGGTAAAAAAAAAGCTTAAAAACTGTTTCTAAAAAAATGTAATCATAGTTTTTTGTGTTAGTGATTAAGTGTTGCCACATTTAGAGTTTGCTCTGTCTGAGCAAAAGAAATTAAAAAAAAATACAAAGAAAACTGAAGTTTGTATAGATAACAGAAGAGATAATGATAGGAAAAAAAACAGTAAAAAATAGGTAATGCAACCACAGGGAGGCGCCACACGGTGCCTTCATGTGCCGGTCCCAAGTCCGGGTAAATGCAGAGGGTTATGCCAGCAAAGGCAGACTAGCAGCCTTAACTGCAGGGAGTCAGGATGCAGAGCTGGTTAATAGCAGCTTTTTTATGTTTACTGTCTCTGGTGGACAGATGCCCCTCCATGAACCGCCACCTTAACGTGGTGCAGGGGTTTTAGAGGTTGAGTGATCCCAGGAGCTAAGTTGTCTGGGGCTTTTGCCCCATGGCAGAAAGGTCCTTAATTGATGATCAACTTTTTAGTAATTTCAGGCGACCTTTAGCCGTGTGTACTGGACACCCGGGTAAAGAGAGGGGCACAGCTGCCCACTGATCACCACCTGGGGGGTATTCCAGGAAGCATGTTTAAACTAGCCTGACTTTAAGCCTGAACTCTGGCTGAAATCCGCCTGAACTTGCTTACTCTGGGTATGTCGGTTCCAGAAGACCAGATATGAGTTGGCGTAATTACGCTCGACTTGGTAACCCTGGGTTAACGCACGTGCACGTCGTGTACATTAAGACATTCTCAATAGATCGCCGATTTCTGGAGTCACCATGGAAACGCGTGGAGAAAAAAAAAGAAAGCGCGACACTTGAGACGGAAGTGAGACGGAGTCTGAGATTTTAATGACGGCGTATGAAGATTATACGTCCAACAAAAAAGTAACACGGCTGCATCATCAAAAAAAAGAATAGAAAATCAACAGACAAAGTAAACCCACGAGTTTCTGATCTTGTTTCCATTTTCCTTGTGACGCATATATATATATATATGTTGAACTCTCATATGTCTAAGTTTTAGCCGGTGAATATGCTAATTTTTATAACAATAAAAAGGACGGTAAAAAATGCACGGAGTGCAAAAATTAATTAAAGAATTTCCCATCATTGTACTTGCAGAATGAGAGTGTAGTGGTGCTATAAAAACTCATCATCCTCTCCTTCACTCTCACTCGTGGTGCTGTGACATAAGCATAGTAGGACAAAATAACTCGGCAAAACACAGTAAAACAGCTAAACAACTAAACATATTTAGTCAAAAAGCCACACTTCAACCCAAATCCGTCCAGACAGGCAAAGGGAATGATATCCCAGAATCCCTTGCGGTGCCGCTCTAACAGCAGCACCAAAGTTACACCTACTTAATTGAATTAATTTGAATGAAAGGAAAATAATTGTCTGAAAACTATGTGTTATTTTTAAGCTGACTTAACAAAAAAATGATTCTCTTAACTGAAGCAAAAAATTAAGTTAGATCAAAGTAAACAAGTTTAATTTTCCAACATCCATATGTGGTCTTATCATCCTCTCACGATGGAAAAAGTATTATCTGAGCTTCTTTGTCCACTAAATCATCTTCAAATGGACACGCCATGCTGCTTCACCTCTCTCAAAACAAACTAACCTTCAACTAAACCTGCTCCGGACCAGGTTATGTTCAGAGCATGAGTTGCCATGGCAACTTGACCTATCCTGAAACATACCTCCATTTCTGGAACCGAAAGCTGAGGTTATCAACTTCCTTAGCCTCAAACTTATCGTGGGAGCTAGCATAACCTGCTTTCTGGAATACCCCCCTGGTGGTAAGTCAGATTCGCTGGCAGGGAAGGAGGCCGGAAAGACTTGGCAGACCTAAGCGTACTGTGAGGGTCTTCTGGGAACGTCTGGCTGAGCCCGCCGTCATGGTGGTCTTTAACGCAGCATTGCGTGGTACTCAGGAACTGAACCACTGGACTGGCAGACTGGGGTGGTGGTTCCCCTGGTGAAGAGAGAGGAGAGGAGGGTGTGGTCCAACTACCTGTGAACAGTGTTGGGAATCTTACTTTAAAAAGGGAATTAGTTACAGTTACTAGTTACATTGCCCAAAAAGTAACTCAATTCAGTTTTAATTATTTAGCCCAATGTTCCAACACCGTTGTCTCAACAGGCTTCACTGATTGTACAAAAAATGAAATCAGTTATAAAATACAATAGCAGATTACTAAACTAAACACACTAAACTAAACTGGGCACCCATGCCCGTAGTACGGTGGCCCTGAAGTGCAAATCATTCAACAAATCCCTTGATACAAAAACATTTTTAAGATCACGACAATACAAAAAATAAAGAAAATGAAACAGCAGTATTTACATTAAAAAAAGGTTTTGAAGCTAACTGGCTTCAGCTGGTTTACAGCTCCTTGGGATTCAGTAAGTGGATTAATGTAAGCAAACGGTATTAATCAGTGTG
This sequence comes from Oryzias curvinotus, assembly GCA_023969325.1. Taxonomy (NCBI): domain Eukaryota; kingdom Metazoa; phylum Chordata; class Actinopteri; order Beloniformes; family Adrianichthyidae; genus Oryzias; species Oryzias curvinotus. Next base: position 27,448,078 of record CM043723.1, read on the forward strand.
TTAATTTTAGTAGAAAAGAACAAAAATCCTTCATTTAGTATAAGAGATCATGCTAAAATTTGTATCAAAAGTGCTATCTTAACTAATTGAATTCAATGTCATACAAATCTGCTTTGTCTTCAGCGGTCCCCCTTAGGGCGTCGTCCGTCTTTCTATTTGTTTTGATTTGATTTATTGATTTCTTTTAAGCATTGTAGTCAAAGCAATAAAGAGTTTACACATATTTATCAAACTCATTACAGAAATGATGAAATGCATAGATTAAAAAGACAGAAAATAAAACAACACAAAAAAGTCCCTGAAATCACATTTGCTTAATTAATTACAGTGATCATTAACTAAAGAGAAGTAGAGTTTGATTTATTGCTTGGAAAGGAGTGAGAAGAAGCGAGTTTATATAATCCCACCCCCACTGAGTTCATTAATTCAATAGTTTTAGTTTCTGACATCCTGTTCTGATCAGACAAGATTCTTTCAAATAACAAAATCCAGTGCCTAGTAATGATTGATAAGCTTCAGAAAACATTCATTCACAATTTCAGTAAACCGTCATACTAATTGTTTATCATTAGAATACATGATCACATTAAAACAGTAATTATTGCTACAAATTGCAGATCAAGTAAAGAAAACCCATAGCTTATTGATTGTAATTAAAACATTTCAGTAATCACTAATACACATTACACAATGTAATACTCATTGATTGTATAAATAAAAGAGCTTTGATTATTTCACCACAATCAAGTTCACACATGTATTTGGAATTATATACAACACCTGTTGATCCTTAACTCCTCTTATCTTTATATTGTGAAATCAGAGTTTCTTTATACATTTTCTTGAATATTTGAACATTTTTTGAGCTCATAAATTAAACCGTTCCAAAGTTTAGTGCCACACACCGACACAGAAACTTTTCTTTGTGGTTTTTATCAATTTGATCTTGAAGTTCCTACATCCCCTCAGTTTGTTCCTCCTTCATTTTCTAAAAACTGTTTTTGGATATTGCATGGTAACAATTTCTGTATAGAAGTTGTTGGTGTAAAAATCCACAAGGTCATACAGTTTTAAAAGTCTAGATTGATAAAATAAATTGTTTGTATGATCAAGATAGCCGGCTTTAGGTACAATTCTTCTTGTAGTAAAAAGAGAGGAGGAGTACAATAAATATCTACTGTTGTAAATCTCTTATTGACTGGATTCTAGTAACACATCCAGACAGAATCCAGGACTCAGGTGTCTTATCAGATTGCTTCAGTGACCACTGTATCATATATTGCATTTGGAAAATTAAAACTCCTCATCTTCCCCCAAAATTGGTTAAAGTTCAACAAACAAAAACATTAAATATTGATAACTTTATTGAAGATTTGCTTAATATTAATTGGGCTAGACTTAACTTAATTCCTTTCATAAATGAAGCTTGGGACTATTTTGCTACTGAGTTACTGAATGTTATTGATAAACATGCACCACCAACTGTGATCCGAGTAAAAGGCAAACAGATGTCGTGGGTAAATGGAGAACTGATTAGTCTGTTCAGACAGAGGGATAAAGCTTGGGAGAAATTCCATCGTACTCAAGACCCTGCTGATCGGGATGCTTACAAACGTTTAAGAAATATCTGCACTACAAGAACTAGAAATGCTAGATCGAACTATTACAAAGATAGTCTATCTAACAGTGCTAATAATCCAAAGCAATTTTGGAGGCAAATTAACAACCTATTAGGAAAAACTGATTTTGCTTCAACTAATATGCTTATTAACAATGTGTGTACAAATTATCTGGCTGTTATCTCTGAGGCATTCTGTCAGCATTTCTCAATATCACCTCCTGTTCAATCTCCTTCTCATTCCATTTCTCATTGTGTTAACATGTCCAGTGACAGTACCTTTTCCTTCAGAATGGTCAATTCGACTGATGTGGAACAGGTCATAAATGAGCTCTCATCCACCAGTAGTGCTGGTCCAGATGGCATTGAAGCAAAATTTATTAAACTTGCTTCTCATGTGCTTTGTTTTCCCTTGGCTGCTCTTTTAAATCTCTCTTTTAGCACATCTGAAGTCCCCTTGGCTTGGAAACGTGCAAAAGTTATACCTCTTCACAAAGGAGGGAATTCTAATGACATGAGCAATTATAGACCAATCTCAATCATCAACAGTATTGTCAAAGTATATGAAAAAATTATCTTTAATCAACTTTCGGAATACCTAACACTTAATAATATACTATCTCCTTTCCAATCTGGTTTTCGAAAGCATTTCTCCACAACTTCAGCTTTGTTAAAATTCACCAATGATATTTTCTCTGGTTTTGATAATAACATGTTAACTGGTGCCTTATTTATTGATCTTACCAAAGCTTTTGATATGGTAGATCACTATCTGTTACTGGATAACTTCATTCAATTGGCCTTGATAGATCCTCGCTCCTTTGGTTCAACTCATACCTTCATCATCGTCAGCAGTGTGTGCTTTTTAATGGCAGCTATTCCAACTTTCTAAGCATAGACAAAGGCGTTCCACAAGGTTCCTCACTCGGCCCCCGAGTGTGTGAATGTGTGTGTGCATGGGTGAATGGGACTGTGACTGTAAAGCGCTTTGGGCCTTCGTAAGAGGGTAGAAAGCACTATATAAGTATACGCCATTTACCATTTACCCCTCTTATTTTCTATTTTCATTAATGACCTTCCAACTAAATGCATCTACAGCAATATTCAACTTTATGCCGATGATACTGTCATTTATTCATCTAAATCCAACATTGTTGACATTCAGCATTCAATTCAACATGATTTTAATTCTGTTCAATTGTGGTTACAATCCAATAAACTTCTACTCAACAAATCTAGATCCTATTTTATGTTGTTTCAAAAAAGACTACGTCCTGTACCTGCAAGTAAAATAAATCTAACTTACCTGGACATGTCACTTATTTCAGTAGCAGAAAAATTCAAATACCTTGGTTTGTGGCTTGACTCCTCACTCTCTTTTAGTGCCCATATACAGTCCATTGTTCACAAAATTTTGTATCGTTTAAAATTACTTTATCAATCAATTGTTTTAGTCTCTCAGTCAGGAAAGAAAATCATTTCACAACTGATTATCCCGACTTTAGATTATGGTGACATCATTTATCAAAACACTACTCTCACTAACCTCCGACCACTAAACGTTATTTATAACAGCTTTTGTCGGTTTATTCTTCGTTGTCCATTTAGAACTCACCACTGTCTTATGTTTCAGCAACTGTCCTGGCTTCCCCTATCCTCTCGACGTCAACTTCACTGGCTATTGTTCATTTTCAAATGTATTAACCTTAGTTATCCAGACTATCTCAAACAACATCTAACTCCTTTTCAGAATTCTTATAATTTACGTCATGCAGATCAAATCTTTTTTGCTGTTCCAAGAGTTAAAAAACAAATTGGAAAATATTCATTTAATTATAAGGCACCCTCCGACTGGAACAATCTTCCTCCATCCATTCGCTCTTTAACCTCATTCTTTGCATTTAAAAATGCCTGTTTAGTTCATCTTCAACACTCATGTAACTGTTTTTGATTTAATTTGATTTCTTTTCTGCCTTTTATTTATTATTTTATTTCCTTACCTTAAATTAATTACTAGTAGGTGCATTAAATGCCTATGTTTGTGTGTGTGTGTGGGTGTGTGTGTGTGCCTGTTTGTTGTCTTGTAAATTTTAAGTTCTTTTTTGTCTTGTTTTGATATATGTAAAACTTGCTCAGCTGTATCTGTCGGTTATTTATTTGCTTGTTTTGTTGTATTTTGAGGACCCCCTTGAAAACGAGATGACACATCTCAAGGGGCTTATCCTTTAAAAAAATAAATTGAAAAATTGAAATTGTTGTATTCTAATACATGTTTAGATTTATTTACGATTGAAATACTTTTTGAGACTTTAGTTTGTATGTGTCTGATGTGTGGCTTCCAACTTAGTTTATCATCAATAAAAACCCCTAAGAATTTGATTTCTGTAACACTTTCAATTAAGACATTATTTATTTTAATTGAGAGCTCTTTCTTGGCGTTGTAGTTACCATAAACACCACTTTGGTTTTATTTAGGTTCAAAGATAATTTGTTGTAATCCAATCTATGATTTTATTTTGTTTAACTCTGTGTTCACTACATTGATAAGTTTCCTATGACTGTCAGTAGAATAGAATATGTTTGTGTCATTAGCAAATAATACGAGTTTCATAAGCTTTGAAACATTGAATATATCATTTATGTATGTATAGAATAGCAGCGGAACCAGAATTGATCCTAGTGGGACACCACAACTTATCTCTTTGGTTTCTGATGTAAATTCATCAATCTTGACAAATTATTTTCTTCCCGTTAAATAGCTTTTGACCCAAGTTAGCTCTAGTCCTCTTATCCCATACACTTCCAGTTTGTCAAGTAGGATGTCATGATTGAGAATGTCAAATGCTTTTTTTTAAGTTAATGAAAATTCCACCTGCATATTTATTTTTGTCCAGAGCATTTGGGATTTCCTCCACAGCATCAATGATAGCCAATGAGGTTGATCTATTTTCTCTAAAACCATATTGGTTTTCATTTATAATGTTATATTTATCAATAAATATAACTCTCCGGCCAGAAATTGAACTGTTGTTGGGCTTAAGCTGTTCCTTCAGACTGGGCCTGACCGGGGCCCGTGGGAGGAGCCCCGGCCACCAGGCCTCTCGCCTGCGAGCCCCAACCCCAAGCCTGCTCGCTTTCAAGGTGGGGCCCCAGTGACATAATAAATGGTAAATGGCGTATACTTATATTGCGCTTTCTACCCTCTTACGAAGGCTCAAAGCGCTTTACAGTCACAGTCCCATTCACCCATGCACACATTCACACACTGATAGTGGCTCCGCTGCCGAACGCTGGCGCCAACCTCCCACCAGAGGCAAGGTGGGTTCAGTGTCTTGCCCAAGGACACTTCGACACATGGGCATGCAAGGCGGGAATCGAACCTGGAATCTTACGATCATGGGTCGACCGCCCTACCGCTGCACCACGGCCGCACCACAATACAGGGAACGTAGTGGAGTCTTGCCTTCTGCTTTTCACAAAGGAGGTTCTGAAGCGCTCTTTGTCTGGCTCATCACCCAGGACCTCTCTGCCATGGGGCAAAAGCCCCAGACAACTTAGCTCCTGGGATCACTCAAGCTCTAAAACCCCTGCACCACGTTAAGGTGGCGGTTCATGGAGGGGCATCTGTCCACCAGAGACAGTAAACATAAAAAAGCTGCTATTAACCAGCTCTGCATCCTGACTGCCTGCAGCTAAGGCTGCTAGTCTGCCTTTGCTGGCATAACCCTCTGCATTTACCCGGACTTGGGACCGGCACATGAAGGCACCGTGTGGCGCCTCCCTGTGGTTGCATTACCTATTTTTTACTGTTTTTTATCCTATCATCATTATCTCTTCTGTTATCTATACAAACTTCAGTTTTTGTTGTATTTTTTATTTCTTTTGCTCAGACAGAGCAAACTCTAAATGTGGCAACACTTAATCACTAACACAAAAAACTATGATTACATTTTTTTAGAAACAGTTTTTAAGCTTTTTTTTTTTTTTACCATCATAACCCTGGTATCTATTTAAACCTTGATCTACTATAAGTCAATCAAAGTTTTTAAGCTGTTTTTCCTTTTATCATGCCTTATTTTCTACCTATTATAGAAAATAACCTATTATAAAGTACATTAACACACCCCAACTCAAACTAGAGTTTTTTATGTAGTTTTTCATCTAATTGTGTTCCTACTAGTAAATCTAATATAAATAAAACTAATCCTACTAATTATTTTTTTCTTTTTTTTCTTCTCTTCTTCTTCTTCTTTTCTAATCCTACCGACTAAAGCTAATTTTTTACTCAGTCAAAGTTATTCTTTTGTTTATTCCGTAAGTCCTGGTATAACTCAGGTGACTTCCGACGAATAAACAATGGAAAAACCTCCTGAAAGCATTGGGCTTCTGAGGTTTAGTCAGATGCTTTTTAAAGCTGGACACAACCATGTTGTTGATTTCATCAGAGTTGGAGTCAATCAACACCATCAAGAGTCCAGGCTTTTTCCACCTTTTTACCAGGTCTTTGTACACAAGCATGTGGATCTTTGTCTCAATCGTGCTCTGATCCACCTGGATGCTTTCATCTTTGACATCATTCCAAATTCTTTCCACAAGATTTGTTACTGGGAAGGAAAACTTGTCAGAATGACTGCCAAACCCTGATTCTGAGACAACATGTGAAAGCATCATTGAAAGGGAAGTTTTCAAAGTTGCTTTCACACCTTCTTCAGGCTCAGCATGTGTCTCTGCCTCCTCAAGTTGTGTCTCTGCATCCTCAAGTTGTGTCTCTGCATCCTCAAGTTGTGCCTTTGCCTCTTCTTCTGGTCTCTCTATTTTTGCAAGACCTTTCTTGGTTTTCTTGGCACAGACTTGAGCATCTTTGGGCAGAGATCTCACGTTGGGGATGTATGATGATACGTCACAACTGTCTGATTGTTCCGTCGCATCCTCCAGTTGTGTCTCTGCAGGGGGTGTCGGTCTTTGTTTAACACCTCTCTTCAGCTTTTTGGCACAAACTTTCAGATTTGCAGCACATGTCTTGACTTTCAGATTCCCTGATTTGATGTGCTGAAGGAACGTTTTTGTTCTTCCGTCCCTTGGTCCCAGAGTCAGAGCTCTATGTTGAGCCTGAATTACTGTGAGTACAGCCTTCACATAGGTGAAGATGGACTTCAACAGATTGGTCTCAACATCCTGCTTTGCTCCTTCTTTTATGTGTTCTGCAGTGACGTTGACGTCTGACTCTTCTTGGTCCTCTGCAGGTGACTGTAATCGGTCAGACCACGCTTTCAGCTTCTTAATGCACGCCTCCAGTTTTGCAGCTGCTGTTCTGGTTCTTGAAGTCTCAAGTCGTGTTGCTGCCTCCTGAAGAAGTTTTGTTGCTGTCTTCAGTTTCAATAGTGTTTCTGCAGCCACTACTTTGACTCTTGGAGCACCATTTTCCAGCCTTTGGGCAGACACTTTGACCTTCTCAGCACACGATTGTAGATTTTGAGTCAACAATTGAATGCTGTGAAGGATGGCCTTTGTTAGCTGATGTTGAGCCAGCAGTTGTGTTTCTGTGGTGCTCCTTTCTTCACATCTTTCCGTGCCAGCTTCAATTTTTGGAGCACATACATTTCCCAATGTTGGGCTGGAAAAGCGTGGTTTCAGTTCTTCAGGTTGTTGTTCTGCCTCCAGCAGTTGAGTCTCTGTGTTTTCCACCTGAGTCTCAACATCCTCTTCAGCAGTTTGAACTTCTCCACGACTTCTCCTTAGCATTTTGGCAGCAGCAGTTTCCATTGTTGAAGCACATCTTTGTCCTGATCCTGGGGTGGGAACGGGAGATTTCACTTCCATAGTTTGTGGTTCTCCTTGTTCTTCCTCCAGTTTGGACTCTGATGTGCTTCTTTTGAGATCTGGTTGGATCTTGCTGCCACTGAGTGGGAAGACAGGTCGCTGCACTGTAGACGTGAGTCTGTCGCGTTTTGTCAGTTGGCTTCTAGCGACAGCAGCTCTAATTTTTGCAGTGTAGGCCTTGTCCAGCTTCACTCCTGTAGCTTGTGTCTCTGCGGGCTCTGACTGTGTTTCTGGAGCTTCTTTTCCAAAAAGTCTTTCGTGTCTATTTTTCCGTTTTAGACTTGAAAGGCGTTTCTTGAATCTTTCCGACGCTCCTGTGAATCTTTCTGATCCACGTCTCCGAGTGCGTGGTTGTTGCTCGGATGATGCTTCGCCCTCAGATGACTGCAGCAGGTGGAGTTTGTGGTAAAGCTTTTCAATGTTTCGCCTCACAGCACATTTGTGGGACCTGCGTGTTCCAGCAGTGGACGGAGTCCTACCAGCGAGCCTCTTTCTTTCTTTTGGGCTGCTTGTAGGACCAGCAGTGATGTTTGCATCTTCCTGGTCAGAGTCTCCTTGGGAGACTTCGTCGGTGATGCTCTCCATCACTTTGTCCACAATCTCAGGACTTAACTCCTCTTTAAGCCGGCCCAGTTTGCGTTCTGTGCGCCAGTCAGGAGGTCCAAAGATTGCCTGGTACACGTCCTCCGGGTTCAGCCTCGTCAATACATAGATTCCCTCCTCAGAGAGGAATTCTGCCACAATCAGGCTACCTAGATCCTCTTGAACCACCATTCTCTTGAATCCCAAATTTGCTTTGAAGGATAATTGGGGTCTTATATGAGAACTTTGATGGCTCTATATTATGTAGGTCATATGATGTCATCACCTGTCGGCACGGACGTCATATGACTGTCATATGATGTCATGCTGACAGATGATGACATCATAACACAGTCTGCCATAATTTGTGATGATGTCATCTATCATCATTATCTTAAGATCAACTGCTGTGACATCATCCTTTGTTGATTTAATTCAGTGACGTCACATGATGTCACATAATGTTTGATGTTTTAACGTGCAACTGCTGTGACGTCAGCACGTTCATCCCGACCCAGCTCCAACTTATCTCTTCTTCTTTGGCTGGAATGACAAGCTTCCTGTTATAAATACATCATCATTAACACTTAATGACTTTTCCCAACGTAACGATTCTACCCTTGTGGCTTTGTTTACATCTTTAAACCTTGTTGGATGGGTCGTGGAGGAGGTCTGCCGATGTTATATCACGAGAAGTGGAAATTCCTGCCGGTTGAGATCCCCTCCTTCAGCTCCACTGAATGCATTGCCTGCATGCTTCCTGGCCCCACCTACTGTCCATCGCATAAATAAGAACAACTATACATTATCAGTTTCATTGTCTTTGTGTAAAATGTAATAATAATCCCTGGTTTGTTCCTTTCCCGTTGTTGTCTTGCACTGTTGTGTATTGAATTGTTGCATCCAATGAAGTTTATATAAATAAATAAATAAAACATCTGGCAGTCAAACCTTCATCTATTTATGCTGAAAACTAACATTCCTTTCTTCCAGGTTGCTTCTTCCATGTAAACCTCTGATTAATTATTTATCAGAGGTTTATTAATTTAATAAACTTGTATTCAAACCTATACAATGTGCCATTTATTACTGTTATAAAATGTTACTCTTTAAATGTGTGCTCATTTCTGCTTGGTGTGTGATGTCCTGTGTGTTTTTTTGGGAAACGTTTCACAGGGATTTGATTTTTTAAAAACGTGTTATTGTGAAATCTCATTTTTTGGTCTAAAAACATTCAAAACTAATAAAATCATAGAATTCATCACCAGGATTACAGTAGAAATATTTGGCTTTTCCTTATTTGGTGCAAAACCAATAGTAAAAAAACATCAAAAAAATTGTCAATGGATTCATAAACAAATGATTGATTGTTTATTTATGATCTCAAAAAGTGCAGCTGTTTTCCTGCCTGCATTACCTGCTGTCTTTGTGTCAAATGCTGACACCAACTAAAGAACATGCAGACGCCCACTACCCCCCCCCCCCTCCTTCAAACATTTGTGGCACGTTGTAAAGGACGGGAGCGCGTGCAGCTGCAGGAGACGCCAATTCACAGCTTCACGCTAATATAATAGAAAACCAATAGCGGTGTGGGTACCGGATCTTCTCGGGCTGCCGGATGTTCTCGGGGTCCATCGGGGTCCTTGTGGCAACTTACAGCCAATCAAATAGTGTGATGTCATCATTGGTCGAAGGACCCCGAAAACATCCGGCAGCCTGAGATGATCCGGCACCCACACCGGCACAGATTTTTTTGATATTTGAAATTGTTTCCGAGCACTGAGCCAATTGGACGTGCCTAGAACGGCTACTGGCAGGGGACACGTCTGGCACTGCAGGGTTTGAGTCCCTGGTGGCGTAGTGAGTTACTGATGGCAGCATTTGTTACTTTGGTCCCAGCTCTCTGCAGGTCATTCTGGGATTTTAACGCACATTTGGAGTGTCACCGTGTGCCTTAAAACAAGCGGCCCTGACGAGGCTGCCGCCGCCATCGCATCTGAAGGGCTGGTTGCCAACACCACATTGAGTGTCCATCTGCTACTGTTTTTCGGATGAGCTCCTCCCCCTTCCCTCCGAAGCGGAGATGGACACCACCAGCGGTATTTTCGTTTGGGTTTACTTTGTTTCCTTTAAGATTTCGTTTGGTTTTTTTGGGTTTTCTCACATGCTTTAGTTTTAGCCAGTGGCGGACCGTGCATTACACACCCGGGCCTTCAGTAGTGCTACGTCTGAATCCCTCCACCCCTCATGAACCCTTTTACGATGCAGAAATGTGCTTTGCATTGCAGATTGAACTTTCCTGTAGCACCAATAAATGCCTCTAAATAAACTCATCAAAAAAATGGAATCCATCCTCCTCTCTTTCCTCAAAAACAGTTCGATCCCTCTTTTCTATTCCATCAAGGCCAGTGCTGAGAGCCCAGTCTGTCCAGTTGTGTTTTTGCGTAGGTTTGAATTCGCTTTAGAGACGAAAATGGACAAGGCTGCGTGTGAGCCAAGCCTGCTAGAAGGCCCTGCTGACACCAACTCAGAATCTGATTGGTTAAAGGAAATCAAGGTCAGACCTTGGAGAGATGCGGCCCTCCAGCTGTCTTCTTTGAATTATGTTTATTTATTAATGTTAATCAAGGTCTGACCTTGATTTCCCATTAGAGGGCCTGCAGAGCAGATCGTGAAGGCCTCTTTAGCTCTAACCCTGCCTAGCAACAAAGGACAGGTTGAAATGCGATTGGTTAAATGCTCCAAATTAAAAATACGGTTTGTCTGGAAGCAGCATCATCATCATAAACACAATAAAAGGGAATGGACAGACCATTTGTAATGATATAATGAGTATGCATGGACAAAAAATAATTCAACACATGATTAAGATATTTTTTAGGCCTTCAGGGAAGGCCTTTAAGGCCCTGACGGCCCACCACTGGAAAGAGCAGGACTGTTGATTAGGAAGGGAGGGGCGAACTCCCCAAATAAACGGCTTAAACTTAATGTTCAATTAAGGTTATCAAATTTTTCCTCTTTAGAGCACCACTGACCTCAGACTGATGACTTTTACTTAAGGTGTTTGGGTAAACTGGGACACGTGTGATAAAATTATCTCTACAATAATGTCTTTATATGTAATCAATAAGAACTTCATCTTTATTTGATATTCTTAACAGGTAGGGATCACTTGGACTGGTAAAGTATAAATCTAATTAGAAATTATTAACCTGATCAGAATAACTATGCAATAAATAAATAAAAATAGGTGGGAATATTAAAAAAAAATCACTTTCTCCCACTTAGTTTTAAACAAATAATTAAACTTTTTTTAAAGATAAATTTATAATTGAACTGATTCAATTTGTTACTGCATCATTGACTGCGTGTCAATGGTGCGTATAAATAATATTATAATGGCAATTTTTACATCATGTATTATGTATTTTAATCAAGTTATTATTTATCTTCCAACGTTTTTGTTTACATAAATTCTTTTTCTTTTTTATTGTATTGATTGCTTGAATAAACCATTAAAAAGTGGGTCACGCGGGGCGTGTCTCGCCTCCGTCGCTGTCCTCGTGACCTTTTGTTTTCTTCTCTAAGCAGCATCTCCTGTGAAATGGGCGGAGTCACAGCAGCAGGAAGATTGACATACGGAAGGGCGCGTGCGTCAGTCCTCGAGGATGATCAACATTCTCGGGCATTTGAGCCACGGAACCGAGCCCAAACCGAACACGGAGGACCGTTCATCACCGTGAGACCACCGCCCCACGGAGTGACCCCTTTAGGCAACGGCCAGCGAACAAATGGAGGACGGAGACGCCGGAACCACGAAGGACACTGGGCCCGCGAAGTCGTGGGAGTCTCCGAGCTCCGCAGCGTCCGGCGGGAATGGACCGGACAGGTGAGCGGGCAAAGAGCAGGACAAACACTGACAAACCCCGCCCCGCCACGGACCGGTTATCGGACCGGTTTACCCAGATAATGCCGCTCCCCGAACGACCCCCGGAGTGGTACCGGTACTGGAGACGTCGTCGCACATTTTAAGCTTCAACCCGCTCAAATGCAGCATTTCACCGGAAGTTGTGGTTTGGTTCGTCCCGGTTCCAGTGAGCTCGCCGTAAACAACCGTTTTGCGTGTTTACAGGGGATTTTGACATGAGAAATGCGGGGAAAAACCCCGCACCCACGAGCCGAGGCTGTGCTTGTTGTTGTGTTCACGGCTGATGTGCCCGGGGAATCAAACTACCAACGTCAGCGCTGAGCGCCTGAGAGAAAGGGAGGCAGGCATCTTCTGTCAGTGCCAGCTTCCTCAGCCAGCGGAGCGGCACGCGCGACTCAGAACCGTTATTCGTCTTTAGGTTAACGTGATGACGTCACGTCTGTCTCTGGACTGCGCCTGCGCATCCTAGTGGCGAAAAAGAGACATGACACCATGGATGATGATACAGTACAAAGATGCACAAATTCCTTTAATAGCTTGAGAGCATAAAACCAAAATTTCTCAACTGTTTGTGCTTAAAGGCTCGGTTAGTCTTTGCTGTGCAGATATAGATACACACTGAATTGTATTTTCTTTCTATTAATTACATTTATAAAACAACATATTAAAGCAAAATTGTGAATGCTAATTAGAAAGAAAGAATGCAAATGCGGACAGACCTTTTTATCTGTACAGGAGCTATACAAAAAACATAAAATTAACAATGAGCTACAGAGTACGGAAGCTTTACGGCGGAGTTTTAGGGCCAGTTTACAAACAAAAATTGCGTGTTCGAGGTTGTGTTTAGAGATTTTTTTTCTTTTTTCGGAACATATTTACCTGATCCAAAAGGATGGTCAGTGTGACTAATGGAGTAACTTTTCTTCTGAAAGGACGCGTGTGGATCTTTGCCCCGGGTAGTTCTGCTGCAGTGCAAACGTCCAGTAACTGTGATTCCATTCGCACAAACAGAAAAACCAACTAAAGTGGGGGTTTTGTTCAGAAAAAATATGGTGAAGTACCAGGAAAAGTGTTTCGATAAACTTTTCTCTGTTCTCAGTCTAACAGGTTCCCACGTGGATTGGTGCAAGCAGCTGATTGCAGCCGCCCTCTCCAACCAGATCTCCAAACCCGGCCCGCCCGACACCTTAAACAGGGAGATCAAGGTGAGCAGGAAACGCTTTGTGTCTAGTTCAGAGTCCAGATAACATGGTTACTATGTAGCGTTTAATATTCCTCACTGCCTTTGGTGAGCACGGTAAGAAAAAATTAATTTTACGGAACCCAGCATGTAAAAGAAAAAGGCCTTCTGTGGGAATCTTGTCAGTCGAAAGCGTAGCATCCGGGCGTCTCCAGCCCTGTTCCTGATGAGCTGATGCCCGGCTTGTTTATAGCTAACCTGCTTCTGTCCTAATGATTGACTGAAGCTGGATTCACTGAAGCAGGGTTAGCTGCAACACAAGTGGGGCGGCAGCTCACGCAGAACAGGGTTGGAGACCATTTTACACCAACCTTAAAAAAGCCTTAGCTCAGTATAAACCCGTCAGTAGGAAAGCAGAATAGACACTCGAGTCTAACGTAACCTGAGACTTGAGGTCTGCGACCTCTACACAATATCAATGAGGTCATTCTTTAATTGTGGATCTGCAGGACATCCCTCACAGATAAAGAGGTAAAAGCTCTCCGCTCGCCAGTTGTTTCAAAGTACGGTCTATTAATGCAGAACATTCAGTTCACCGGTTTCTCCCCAAAAACCTGCCGTCTGTTCAGCCTCGGGGCACCGTGGGTCCCGCCTTTCTCACCGTACTCCGTGTGGGGGTCCACTTTACCCACAAATCTGTTCATAGCGGCAGAATTCCACAGCTATTCCAACCGGATTTGACTTAAATTGTTTTGTGTTTTTTTTTTTTGTCTTTGATGAATCCCATGGAGAGAGCCGCTGTGGTGGTCCATCCTTCACTTCTTTCATTTTAGGCTGGGGAACAATTGTTTAGACTTTCTACAAGCCTTATAATAGTGTGTCCTTCAACTGACCTTTCGTAGACCCCCCCAACAGACAGGAGGAGTTTGTTTTTTTTTATTTTTAGTTTTTAGGGGGGGTTGTTTGTGGCAACCATTCGCAAAGACACAATTTTCCACGTTAATGAAGAATGACGGGTCGCAGACTTTGACATAAATTGGAATTTTGTCTCAGTGAGCAAATTCCCAGCAAGCTAAAAGCCTGAAAGAATGCGATCCACATTCTAGCAGCACAGCAGACCCACCAACACCCTTCAGAGGGGCTTTGCTTCCTCAGCCTGTTTCCCGCTCAAGCTCTTGCTTTTCCTCAGGTCTTCGGTCTGCATTTCAGTTTCTCTGAGCGATAAAACTGGATCAGATATGACGATTAATGCGCAGCCGGAAAAATACACAAAAAGTGAATCCAAAAAAGAGGGACACAAACTCCCTCGGAGCGGAAGTTAAAGGCCAAGTATTGCGTCTGTACGCAAAAGAACAAGAGAACTGTCAAAGGGAAATACATGCTTATAGACAAATTGTGCACACTTTGAAAAAAAAAGTGTTAATTTTAAAGTGAAAAAGGGGTTAATTAGGCAAGTTAAATTCTTCATTGTGAGATTGTAAGATCTCTACGTTCCTTTTTTTAATTTTAGTTTAATGGACACTGCAGAATCCATGTTCATGACTCCATAAACATTATAAGAATTTGAAAGAAGAAACAGCATTTTTAATAATAAAAAAAAATAACTTGAATTTCGACAAACAAGAAAGAAAAGCGGTAAAATGTTCATGTCTGTCAGAGACAAAAATATATAGTGTAGTGAGGAGTTTTCCAGCCTTCTTTAACCCTCTTCAATGATTTAATCTATGGCAGTAAACGAGGGAACACTATATTATTAGTCTACAGACCTTTTCCTTTGCCATATCAGAATATCCACGTCTTTTAATTCTGCACTGCGGTGATGAAAAATGAGCGTCTTGCATATCCAGGATTGTTTGTGCGTTTTTTCCCTCTCCTTGTCTCACCTTCTCTGTTTGTTGTAGCAGGATGCAGATGAAGGACTTTGTTGCCGTGGAGAAAGTGATTCTGAGCAATCCTCCGATGCTTTGGCAAGTGTCTGTCTGCTCTTCTCGGCCTGCAGCTCCTCTCTCTCTCTCTCTCTCTCCTGCTTCCTGTTCTGCGCTGCCAGCAATGTCCCGTTTTCTTTTTCTTTAGAAATCCTTCCATCCACTAGAACGAGTCTGTGAAATGTGAGCGTGTAGGTTTGCGACACGACAAAGGTTTTCTGGAAGGCATTTCATGCTTTTATTTTACGGAACGACCCCCCCCCTGAGGGATGGAAAACCGCACACCCCGACGGCACGTGTGCTGCTTCTTTTCCAACCACCTTTGCTCTCTCAGCCTCTGATTGGCTGGACACACCTGCTCAAAGAAAACGTCAGGCAGGAATATAATAATCTTTAGGCTGTTTTCCTACAAAGCAACGGAGTGCTGCTTTGATGAAACAGGGATTTATGATGCATAAGATGCAAATGGAAGCGTATTGTATTAAATAAGAAAATTAGCCTGTTTTTTCATTCTAATTTTTTGTGATGCTAGCTGAAATATCATTAAAGACAAACTGCTCTCATCCTACTCTGTTGATTTGGGACGACAGGGAACAGATAAACCTGACGGAAACGTGGCAAAACTGAGGACTTATCTTGATTTTTCTAAGGATTTCCTGGCAGAATATCAGGGATCAGGCTTTATAAGTGGACCTGTAATTGAAGTTGGGTTGCTTCTGGTGCCTCCAGATTTAATACACAAGGTCATATTTCACAACCCTTTACTAGATGGATGAATTTAGGAGAATCCGGCTTCCTCGGTAGATCCTCATTGTCCACATTGACATTAATGTACCTCCCCACTATACTGGCGTGCAGTCCAAGGTGTCGAAGTCCAGTTCCAGAGGGACCTGCATCTTCTTGTGTAGACTCTTTCTACTAGAACTTGGTTGAATCAGGTGGTCAGCGGTAGACTGAAAAGGGACAACATAGTAGGGAAAATGCCGTATCGGCTCCTTAGAACCAGAGTTTGGCAACTGTGCAGAAGTACACTTGTTAGATAGATAGATAGACACATAGACAGATAGATAGATAGACAGATAGACAGACAGACAACTTTATTTATCCTTTTGGGAGGTTCCCGCATGGAAATTGACATCTCCATCGCATACAGCACTGGTTGACATACATTAGCAAACAGTAGAATTTGTTGAAGGTTTTCCCATAACTTCAACATCAAGCTACATTCACACCGCCCTTAGTGGCGCGCGTTTCAGAAAATCACATGTTCACGCGTCCATGGAACACCCATTGAAATGTAAACCAGGTTGAACTTGACGTGTGGATGGCGTTCCTTTTAATCCATGCAAGTGTCAACTGTTTGAAAAGTGATCATGGAGGAGAAATGATTAATTGCGGTTTTCTGTGCGGCTGGAATTCTACGGCACGGAGTCTTTCATAAATCGGAATAGAGCTCCAAAAGAAAAAGCCCGGGGTGAGATTCACCAGATTCTCACCGCTCCGACATTTTGCACCAAACCTCGTCAGACTGTAGGTGGCGGCCGTGCGCTAGCAAACTGTAGAAAAACAAAAGGAAGCAGATGCTCCTCCCTGCTTGTCCAGTGTGAACGCCGTATGCTGAACGCGCTTTCGCCGTGTTCTTGAACGCGTGTCACATGCCCGGTGTGACCGTAGCAATACATTTGAGCTTTTCAAGCCTTGCAAACCACCTGGCAGTGGACATACTTTCCAAACTAAAAAACAACAACAAATTCTTTTTTACTTTATGTAACTACTCACAGCCACAGCTGCAGCCTTTTAAAGCATAGATGGAAACATAGAAGGATGTTCTTTTCTCCAGAACGTCCTGCACCTTGTGTTCATAATGCTGGTCCTCCCTGTGTCAGCTGCAGTTTGTGAAAGAGGGTTTTCAGCACAGAAGAGGATCAAATCAGACACCAGAGCATCCATTCTTCCAGGCGCAGCAGAATATTTAATTAGAATCAATATGGAAGAGCCAACTCCGGAAGAGTTTGATGCTACTGAGAGCAAGGGCAAATGCCAAGAAGACTAAACTCCAGGAGTTGGAGCATCCATGGGTGAATGTAACTGGAATGGAAGATAGTTTATGGCACACATAAAGGGTTTAGTTTGCAACTTCCTTTTTAGTTCATTTATTCTAAGTTTAAATTTCAGCTCAGTGAGACGCTTTTAACACCTACTTTGTCACGTACCTTATCATTATTGTAGAATTGTTTCCTATAACGTACTATTAATGTTACCAGTTTCTAAGTTAATCTTTCTCAAGTCCTTAATGGCAATATTTACTGCCAAAGCACGTAAAACTGCTGAGATAAACGCAATGTGGTTGAAAAGACGGGTGCACCAAACTGTCCTACTGGTGCAAGAAGAAAAATTACATTTTATCTAGAGCCCTGCGTGACTTGACGTCTTAACGTTACCTGAGAGTGACCTGCTGAAGTTCTTAGCTCTCAAAGGTTACAATGTTTTTCAATTGACTTTGACCAAAAGCACAAGTAAGTAAAAATTTTTTGAAACTTTTAGATACCAGAACAGTTTGAATAGCGAGACGCTAAACACAAGTGGCTTCCCAGCGTCTGTGCTCACATGTGGATGCCATATTTATGACTTGCTTCGTAAACTGGTTTCTCCATTTCCCCCTCAGAAGCTTCCAGTACTGGCATTTAGAACACCTCTCAGGATGATCCAGAACCAGGTACCTCTTCTGCCAGGAGAGACCATCCAGCTAACAGGTACTGCCATCTTCTCGTATGATCACAAAGGTTATTGTAAAGAGGGTTTATGTTGGTATTTATCTGTTGAGTGTAAAATTATCTTTTTTTTCTGGTTTTGATGTGCAGTCAAAGACATGGTGTACATCTGTCCATTCATTGGTCTGATTAGCGGGACTCTGACCATCACAGACTACAAGCTGTACTTCACCAGTGTGGAGAAGGTGCTGCTCTTCTAGTTTTTACCAAAAGTGCTGTAACACGGAGACCGACGACTTTCTGCTGTGTTTGCTTAAGGCCGTGTCACACAACCATTACGTACACTTTGTGCATTGTCCAC
Source organism: Oryzias curvinotus (assembly GCA_023969325.1). Classification (NCBI taxonomy): domain Eukaryota; kingdom Metazoa; phylum Chordata; class Actinopteri; order Beloniformes; family Adrianichthyidae; genus Oryzias; species Oryzias curvinotus. The sequence continues at coordinate 27,466,203 of CM043723.1, forward strand.
GTATACAATTTCCGTTTCTCCTGATACATGTGTGCTTTACGTAATTCATATGTTTGTGTTTGTCTTTCGTCGATGTGTACGGATGTCTGTCGAGGGTTTTGGCTCACAGGTCTTTATGTGAATTTGGTTTTAAGATGTTCACCATTTTGGGTCGGTTGAGGATTTGCATAGTCCATTCATACTTAAAGTAGTTTATACACATATATTACACAAATCTGTGTCTTTCCACGACCGTTCCACGTATGTCTAATGGACAGATGAATCACTTTTCTGGTATACGGCGCAGATATCACATTAAAATTACGTAATTGACGCACAAATCACTAATGAATTGCAAATAAACACCGCTATAATTACGCACAGTTCAATGTTCTACGTTGGTAGTTCTTTGTGTGGTTCATGCGTCCTTCCTTTGTGGTTTTAATGTGGTTCATTCCTGATAAATCGTTAAAAAAATTCACGTAAAGACCACAGCTTTTCTCACTTTTTCTCACGTAGATTCACATATGACCAGTTTTCATTGGTGCAATATATGCAAAATGTTTGTGGTGGTTGTGTGTCGCGGCCCTTAAATGTGTGCCTTTTCATTCAGGAATCTCCCTTCGTCCTTGACGTAAACTTGGGAGTCATCAGCAGACTGGAAGCTATCAGTTTTCCCGACCAGGAGGAGATGACCAAAGGACTGGAACTGGTTTGTAAGGTACATGTCCCCGAGCAGGACTCCATGACCCTTAATTGACCGTGTTTGAACTGTTGGAACCAATGCTCCCAACAAGGTCAGTGCTGACACAGGGGAAGACCTAACCCTAACCCTAACCCCTACCCCCTTATTACAGACTTCTTTTCCATTGTGGGCATACTTTTTTTTAAAGCTAATTCTTGTGTTTCTTGCCTTTCACATGGATCAGGACATGAGGAGCCCACGGTTTGCTTTCAAATTTGAGGAGACCCAGCCCAGCGTAGTAGACGTTCTGAACAAATACGTCTTTCCTCTCTCCCACAACCTGGTCAGTCTCACATTAGAAGATAATCCACCTTCAAGCCAGTCAAATTATAGTCAAGTAGATCTAATATAAATGTCTTGTTTATTGTCGCCTTGGTTTTGTGTACCTGGTTTGTCTGTGTGTAGACTTTCTAAGTAGGTAAAAATGACAGCATGAGTACTAGCACGCTGTTTCTTCTGGCAAATTCTTCAGGACAGTTTGTTTTGGTTTATTTGGCGAAAAGTGCCGTCTGTAGAGGTTAAAGTCTGGTTCTGTTATTTGAAATTCAAGTTCAATTCCATTTGATAACTGGCTTCATTTGGACTTGGATTATTACTGATAAACGAGATCCTGCCAGGGTAAAAAGTAAAACAGTAAAAGAAGAGAAAAGCTGATTGTTAAACACATCTCAATGGACGGCTAACTACTAATGTGTGGTCTGAAAAACGTGAATGTGTCCTCATAAAACGACATGTGTTTTCTCCATCAGCCCCTGTTTGCCTTCCAGTACAAGGAGACTTTTCCAGTAGACGGCTGGAAGGTGTACGACGCTGCAGCAGAATATCGCCGTCAGGTACCGATACGACAGGATCCACGTAACTGTCCATGTCACGTCAATGCCTAGTGGGTTTGGAGCTTTAGGAAGTCTCAAAGCAGGGATACTTCACACCAGTGGCCCGCTGTCTCTACACTGTTGAGTTGAGGGATGGGCCGATATAATTTTTTCAGGCCGATACCGTTAACCGATTACCCTGCGACTGTGGCCGATAGCCGATATTTGCCGATACTGATTCTGAAGTGTTTACAGTAACACAAAGTTTAGATTTCTTTTGTGTTTCTGTATTAGAAAGGCACAGCTTTTCTTATTTACTGGACGATCACATGTGGTACTTGACCTTTTTAAGCATCCAGCAAAGGATCTCATAGGAACAAGGATCACTTTAAAACTTTCACATAAATATATCTAAAAACATGAAGACCGTTTATGGTATATTGGATATAATTTTAAACCATAAGCTGTCCATTGTCAGGGATCTATTAGGAACAACATGTATTCCTAAAGAAATAGCGATTTATTGCATTGGTAGTTTCCCTTCAGAACTGGAGCTGAGCCACTTGACTGTTTACGATGGAGACAAAAGAGTCTCAGTGGATTTGTGTGTGCACGATTCTTGCTTTGTAACTTGTACAAAACATTTTGTGCGTAACTGTGTGTACTTTCAACTGTGTTTTCACATGTACACTCGAATATAAAAAACATACAAAATACAATGCATTTTTACGCAGACACAACTTGAAACTACCGCAGCTTAAAACTAACCATGATTTCAAAACAGCTCCTATGCAGACAAATCCTTAAAAAGTACGCACCAATTGGCTAATACACACACACACACGCAACAACCGCTTTCACGCACAGATCAGTTACAAGTGCACGAGAGGTTGTGAGACTCCTTTCGCGTCTCCCAAGATTTGTGTGTAGATGATGTGTTTAAATGCTTCAGAATGCTGGGTCATCAGAGTTTTCTAGTAAGTTTCTTTGAACTTATATAGTGAATAATATCTTGTAAAAATCCGACATTTTTAAACAACAGATATGCCTCGATAATTAAAATTAAAGGAAGTAAAAGAAAAAACGTTTTGAGAAGACTGGACATATAAACGCTCTTTCCCAGCACCGACTGGTTCCCCGGTTCCCTGACGGTGCCTCTGGCATGGAGCAATAGGAGGCAGCGTCGGGTCCTCCATACCCAGAGAGAGGAGCGGGGTGTAGGGCTCATCGACACCTCTGGGTGTGGAAAAAGACCCATCCAGATGATGTCCTTCACATGATCCAATGTCTTATTCAGGGTCTGCCAAATGAGAGCTGGACCATCAGTAGGGTGAACAGCAGCTACGAGCTGTGTGACACCTACCCCTCTACGCTGGTCATTCCCACCAACATCACAGAGGAAGACCTCAAACGAGTGGCGTCATTCAGAGCCAGGCACCGCGTGCCGGTAAGTCTGGAGCGACAGCGGTAGGGGTGTTCCAGGCCGAAACACTGACCCCCGGGGCCTGGTCTGCTCGCTCCGCAGGTCCTGTCCTGGATCCATCCAGAGTCTCAGGCCACCATAGTCCGCTGCAGCCAGCCTCTAGTGGGACCTTCCGACCGCCGCTGCAAAGAAGACGAGCGTCTCCTCCAGGTCATCATGGACGCCAACGCTCAGTCCCACAAGCTCACCATCTTTGATGCCCGACAAAGCAGTGTTGCCATCAGCAACAAGGTGCAGCAAGGCCCCCCTTTTTCTGCTGTTATCCTTCCTGCTGCCATGTCTTGGATGTCACTCTCATTTCTGCTCTGACCTCCTTCGTCCCTACACTTCACCAGGCAAAAGACGGAGGGTTTGAAAGTGAAAGTTTCTACGCCAACGCTGAGCTGACCTTCCTAGAGATCCCTAATATCCATGTGATAAGAGAGTCTCAGAGGAAGCTGAAGGACATGCTATATCCCACCATTGATGAAGCCCACTGGCATTCCGCGATCGACCAGACTCACTGGCTGGAGTACATTCGGGTACCGCTCATAACGGCAGGATTTTTAGAAAAGCACCAACTGCCGGTCACACTGAGCTTCCTCTGCTTCATGGTGTTTCCAGCTGCTGTTAGCGGGAGCAGCAAAGGTGGCACACAAGGTGGAGTCTGGGAAGTCGTCTGTGGTGGTCCACTGCAGCGACGGCTGGGACCGAACCGCCCAACTGACCTCTCTCTCCATGTTGATGCTGGACGGTTACTATCGCACACTCACAGGCTTCCAGGTGACTCTCATGGAACTATGTTTTTATGAAGGCCGTGTTGCACCGTTGCCACATGCATTTACTGGTCATACGTGAACAAACGTGGAAAAAGTGAGAAATGTTGTGGTTCTTTACGCAAAACTCTCTTAGATTTACCACAAATGAACCACAGAGACGTCCAAATAAACCAGGCTTCGTTGAATTTCTTCACCTTGACATTCAGATCACTGGGCAGAAATCACATCGTGTCAGCACCACGGTCAGCGCCCGCTGCTTTGTTTTAGTTAAACAGACAGATTCCCCGGGTCTGCACCAGTTCTAAAGCCTGTGTCTAGGTGCCAGGCTGCCAGGGAGGGTCTCCCGCCAAGAGGGGGGGACCCCCGGCAGGAGCCGCAGCTGAGTAGATCCGTGAGAAGCGGCCCCCGCCTGTGACCCCGCTTCCATGCAGTGCTGGAGACCCCCACTCAATATGGACGGTTGGCCGGGTGAAAGATCAGCCGATTTTACGACCCGTCACACATAACCGTGCAGGATTATTGCACTGTTTATATGCAATTTATTACTGGTTCATGTCTCAATTACGTACTTTTAATGTCATATACGTGATATGAAAGTTATACATCGGTGGTTCTTGCATGAAAAGTCCGCTGGACATATGTGGAATGGTTGTGGAAAGCCACAAATTTGTGTATGCATCTTGCAAAAATCATGTTTACCTTATGTAATAATTGTGTATGAGCTACGTAAACTACGCACGAACCGTGTAATTCTCAACATACCAAAACCTTCAAACAGCTCAGACCCTAATTCCCGATCATTGACTGTATAAAATATAACTAGACGAGCGGCGTGTGACGTCACCCATAGAAAAGGCCTTGCTTCCGGTCCAATCCAACTGGAGTCAGTTCAGTCGCCATTTTTATGTCCTTCGCCATGTTTGAACCAGACTTCCTCCGTCAGCCGTGATTGGTCCGTCTACATTTCTACAGCAACCACCCTCTCCTGTCAGGAGTGAGCACGTTAGAAGGCCACACCCCTTCCCCTGGAGAATCTGTCAATCAAACACTTTGAACGCTCGACGCCAGGCCGCCTGCTGTTATTGAGGCATCTGATTGGTCTGCTCGTTAATGAAAACACTTTCGCGAAAGCAAAAATTTCATGAAAAAGAAAAAGGACTAGCAAGAACGTGTTATGAAAGGCAGTAGATCCAGAATGTTTATGCTGGACATTGAGTAAAAGCTATTTAAATCTCAAAACTTAAACAGATATCATGACAATGCGCTAAATGTACGTAGTGGAGGCGTGACACGGCCTTTAAGCACAAAACTGCTTATTTCTTCAAAGAACATGAGGTGACTGCAGATCCACTCAGCTGCTTGTTCTTTCAGGTTCTGGTGGAGAAGGAGTGGATCAGCTTTGGACACAAGTTTTGTGCTGTAAGACAACAATTTTAATGTTTTTATTTGAAATGGTTTATTTCAAGCAATAAAGGAATAATGCACAAAACAATACAATAATCATTTATACAGTCATTCAAAGACTGATCAAACTTAGGATAATTAGTTATTAAATCAAAGATTGCTGGAAAGGGAGTGGAAGGAAGTGAATTTATATAATCCCACCCCTTTTCTACCGTAACCATTTCATTACTTGATTTATGATTATCCAGTTCATAACTTTTCATCTGATATCAACGCCTGACCAACACAGTTTCAGATCATTTGATGCTTAAGTATCAATAAATCACATGACAATGATGAATTACTTCATAATTATGTGAAGTAGATATAACTATTTTGTATTATAACATACCACATACAGATCAGTTTTCTAAAATATATTCAGATTTATTTCATTAGAAAAATCATGTTCATGATTCAAAAATAACACTATCAGAAAATAAACATAATAATTCATGACTTTTTGGAGCAAGTGAATTACTGTAATTAGAAATCAATCATTTGAACTATCTTTCATAGTTTTAATCACTACTTATTGTGTCAGAGCTCTGAAACCTGCAGCTGTCACAATTCTCCATTGTGGCTCTTTGGCGGCAAAAAAAAAAAGAGTATTTGAATAAATAATTAGGTTTGTTTCATTTAATTGACTTTTGTCCTTTATGTTCAGGTTTTTAACGTGAGTAAAATAATAGTAAAACAGTCCAACAGTAAAAGGATGAAAGCAGGACAGCACAGCAAAGCCATAATGATAGAAAATATTTAAATTGGTATTCTTACACTTTAATTTCATCTGCTGCAGCTGAAAGGATCTCTGAAAAGTTGAAATTGTTGTAGCTAGGAGAATAAAACTCCATGTTTAACTCAGTTTAGTAAATATTTTCAAAGCTTTTTTTTTTTGGATCAATGTAGGGACTTTATTTTGGCCATGTTCTCATTTTTAAGGATTTATTTTGCATCGAGTCTTCGCGTTTAACCACATTGAACAGATTTCAAAGAAAGCGTGCTGCAGACTTAACCTTGTTTAGATGCTTCTTTTTTTTACCAGCATTAACTGTTGCTAAAATGAAAGCAACCATATGATAGAAACGTTCTGATTCCTTTAGAAATGGGACATTTGGAGAACAAAGTAATTAAAACGTGTGTGAGCTTAGAAAAATCCTCTGAATGTCCATTTTTCTCTGGGTGCCTCTGTTGTTTGGGCTCTAACGCATCATCACTGATTGTCTGATCTGCTGTGTCATGTTCTGCAGCGAGTCGGTCACGGTGACAAAGACTACGCTAACTCGGAGCGCTCGCCTCTCTTCGTCCAGTTTGTGGACTGCGTTTGGCAGATGACTCGTCAGGTAAGAGCTCATCCTTAGGGCCTTTTAGCCTGTTAATGCTTTCCCCTCACATGTCTGTTCCTGTCTCTTGTGATATGCATTCATGGATCGGTAATGGCTGCGTTTCTTCTGTGGTCGCAGTTCCCATCTGCCTTTGAGTTTAACGAGCTGTTCCTCATCACGGTGCTGGATTACCTCTACAGCTGCCTCTTCGGGACATTCCTCTGCAACAGTGAGCAGGAGAGGGTTGCCCAGGTCTGCGCTGACATTTGACCTGACAGAGATGGGAACACACATGAGAAAACCATAAAACCTTTGTGTCTTCTGCAGGAGGTCCAGACCAAGACGGCCTCCCTGTGGTCCTACATCAACAGGTAGAACAGTCGCCACGCGGGGCCAATCTGAGTGCTGGAGGCTCCTGTTCTGACCGTCTAACCTTTCCTTTATTGCAGTCAGTCCGAGGATTTCACCAATCCCTTTTATGAGAACTACCAGAACCACGTTCTGTATCCGCTGGCGTCTTCCAGACACCTGGAGCTTTGGACCGGCTACCACGCCCGCTGGAACCCCCACATGAGGTCCCAGGTATGCCAGGAGGAGAACCGTCGGGTTAGGCTGATCATCCAGAAAGACCACATGGACATTTTGTGGTACAAGAACCACATTTGGCATGGATGTATGTTAGGATCTCCTCTTTCAGACGTATCTGAGGTCTATTTCCTCCAGGCCTAACAAAAGACGGTCTTTTAACTTAGACGTGTCTGCAGATTGTGTGTTGATCATCTTTCAGCACATCCCTTCTCACATCAGCAGAGATTTTTACGCCCCATGCCCCTCCTGATACACGCCTGTATATCATCCGGGTTGGGGACCGGCACAGGGAGACCCGGACTTGGGCCAGCCTGTGCCTATATAGTCAGAACCAGACCTACACACCAGAATCAGAACACTATTGTTATCCCGGGGGAAATTGCATTTTCAGCAGAGCTCCTGTCACCAAATTTCAGATGAAAAAATAGATACAACTATTTACAGCAGTTTGTTAATGTGTAAAACGAAATGTACAGAAGGTCGTTTTAGGAGGTTCTTATAGATCAGGGGTCGGGAACCTTTTTGGCCGAGAGAGCCATAAACGCCACAAATTTATAAATGTAATTTCCAAAGAGCCATACAATAATGTAGCGTCCCTGACCCACACTGAGGCACGGAGACTTAACCTGTTTTAAGGTTCTTTATTCTGGTTACTGCAGACCGCAACCAACGCCGTACAATTAATTCAGTAACTCCTGAATCTCTCCCGCTGAGACGAGAGCGCTTCTCCCAACTTCTTATTCCCCCCCTCCCGCTCCAGCCCTCCCATTTCCCTTATTCGGCCCATAGCTGAACCCCATTGGTCCAAACTACCCAACAACAGGCTGAGCGGCAGAACTGAGAGCCAATCAGATCTCTGCTTGATGCGTTCAATGAACTCCAGAACTTATAACGCGACCCAACAGCCACCCAGTTAAACTCAGTCCACTGCAACATGTTTAAAACTAAATATACATGTGAATGTGAGCATTTGATGTAATTTCAACACGTTTAAAGGACAATAAGTCTGTGGATTCTTTAGGTTCCAGCAGCCCAGTGACCCCCAAATGAGAGCCGGCAAGTTTGGAAGATGGAGGATGCCCATCCCCTCATTTTAACTTTGATCGAAAATTTGTATAAAAAATGGGGGCGTGGTCAATTCATTGACGGGTAACCATGACATCCTCCATTCAAACCTCCACAGGCTTAAACCTGTCTGGGTGGTTTCTTGTGGTGCTTTTTGGTGCACTCTGTCTGCCGCGCAGCTTAATTAATTATTAATTAAACATTTATGGGTGGTCGTGGTGCAGCGGTAGGGCGGACGACCCATGATTGTAATATTGCAGGTTCGATTCCCGCCTTGCACACCCCTGAGTCGAAGTGTCCTTGAGCAAGACACTGAACCCCACCTTGCCTCTGGTGGAAGGTTGGCGCCAGCGTTCGGCAGCGGAGCCGCCATCAGTGTGTGTGACTGTAAAGCGCTTTGGGCCTCTGAAGACGGTAGAAAAGTATAAGTATACAGCATTTAAACATCTTCCGATTGGCTGTAAAGAAGTCTGCGGGTCATGTGACCACACCTCCCACCTGACTCTGTTAACAGTCACTGGGCAAAAGTTAGCCTTCAATCCTTTGAGCCTGAACTCCTTCACACCAATGTTACCATGGCAACCATCATTTATGTTTCAAACAGCTGTATGTTTTTTTAAGTACACGTGAGTCGAAGTGCATTCAGTGTAAGATTTCATGGTGCTGACGTGGAAACGGCGTCCTCGGTCCAAGCGGGCGTGACGGCGGTCTCTCTCTGTGTGCTGCAGGTCCCGGTGCATCAGACCCTGAAGGAGCTGCTGATCCTCAGAGCGGAGCTGCAGCGGAAGGTGGAGGAGCTGAGGAGGGAGGTGTCTGCGCGCTCGCCGTCCTTTTCCTCCGAGCACGCCGCCTCCCCGTCGGGAACGCCGCTGCACAGCGTGGTCTAACGCGCGACTCGCCTACTCACCTCCCCGCTGCCCGTCCTCGGATCTGATTGGACGGTTGACCCTTTGAAGGACGGCCGTCCTTCCACATCTGATGTCCCTCAGTGTCCCGCCTCCACTCCTCTGGTGGGACTTCACTCAGCACGGCGGGGGGGCAACGAAAACCATCTTTCTGGCCGCCAGGCTTCCCACATTCAAAGCTGCGTAACGTGAGGCGCGGCCAAAACACGGATAGCCGCTGGAGAAGCATGCTGGCCTGTGTGGACTCCTATTATAAGATGTGATCTTAACCCTTGTGCTATGCTATGACCCCCCCCTTCCATTGACGTGTTCTCCTACCATGACAAAGGTGGAGAGGATTTCATGTAATCCAGTGAAGATCACAAATCATTGAAGAAAAAAAAAGGCAGAGCATCTGTCAGTGGGTCTAGATGACCCTACTTCTAATGTTAAAGTGCCTAGGATAGCACAAGGGTTAAATGGACCCAAAAAAAGGAACATTTGTGTTTTATTATTGAAAAATCCTCTTGTTTGTGTTTTTCTCCCACTGTCATCCTTGAGAATTGGATTTTTTCTTTTTTTTATGACATGTTTTAAAGTTCACTTCTGACATTCCATAAAAAGGAAATCAACATCTCAGAGGTCTGTTGTTTATTGGATTGGTTTATATGAGTAAGTACACCCGCAGCATTCAGGCTGCGGAAAGTGTAAAAGAGAAGGAAGTTCACGATCACACGTCAAGCTGTAACAAAACAACAGTTTGTAGAGAAAAGCATGCATCAAAGAGAGTCAGAGGAGCGGCCTCCTCTGCTGAGGACGCAGTTTCAGGTGGGGGGGTGGAGGAGCCGGATGTTGTGGGTTTCCATGACGCGCTGGTGGAGCAGAGCATGTGACTCTGGCGGCGGTGGATGTTAAGGCAGGTTAGGCTTTGGCTGAAATGCTTTCAAAGTGTAACCGACTTTCTGTGTTGGAGCTCCGAAAAAAAAAAAAAAACAAGATACAAACATCGTCAACAACACAAAGAATCCTGAAAATAAATCTAAAGTACCTTCAAATAAATACAAAAGAATTTTATCTTCAGCAAGACTTGAATTTTACATTTGCAGAACCATTTTATACATTTCATTTAAAGATAAAAAAACCAAAACAAACCCAAACTTCTGACTGCGGTGAGTTCCGGTAAAAGAAAATTCAACTTTGATTCCCTGTTTCCATCAGTGAGAAACATTCATTCTGTCTCACCGATCTTCAGGTTGAGAGTTTAAAAACGGGACATTTGTCATCGTTTTGTGCACCACAAACATTCATATCTACACACAAATCAAGTTTCTTGATGGTTTTATCAGCGCCACCACGGTTTTTGACGGCCCACCTTGTGGAAAAAAATGAAAAATGCAATGATGGAAAAGGCTCATTTGGCCGCCCGTTTGTGTTTGTGTGCAGGACAAGTGGCTACACAGCTACCCTGAAATCACAGCAGGAAGGAGGCTGGTTCCTCCTGCGTCTGCAGTAAACGCTGCCGTAGATGGAACGTCGACTGATTTGAACCAGAAACCATTCGATTTATTCACTAAAATCCATCATTTCTGGGCTAAACTCGTTGATTTACCGCAGAACGACAAACACGACGACAATCATCTTCTCTGATCTAAGTCCTCGTCCATCGCTTCGATGTCCTGTTCTTCGTGCTTCATGGTGAGGCCTTCAGGGACGTTCTGCTTCAGCGGCAGGAGGCGCCCGTTCCGGTGCGGCTACACTTTTCGGATGAAATCGCAGCATTGGACCGAAGCTCGAGTCACTGCAATGGCCAACAGTCCACAACAAAACCCTCCCCAGAAGAACCACAACTATCCACGATGCATCGTATATATGCACTAACTAACACCTAGACTGAAATATGCATTGTTTCAACACTTCTACTGGTACTAACACAGCACTGCTCACAGCAGCAGCAGCAGGAACAATCTCTTCATTTCCAAACTAAAGTCTTCTGCTCTCGTGGATTTTGGATCCAGAATCCCAGCAGACTTTTTACTCCGCCTTTGTGCTAGAAAGGATGAAAGTGCACAAACCAAAAAAGGCCACATGGTGCTTTCCATCACCTTTCATTGCTGTTTTTAAAGTTCACTCGCAATACGCCAACGGTTCAAGCATCACATTTTGTAGGGTTCGTTAGTCCGGTTTCAGGTTAAATGCTGAGTAACTGCTGAATACTTATCACCTGACGGCTCGCTACAAGAACGGCAAACTGTAGAGAATTACAAGTTATTGAACTTCGCGGAGAGTAAATGCCACACAGTTGAGTACAAAATACCTTATTTCACACACAGTCATAGAATATTCAGAACTACAGAAGAACGAACAAGGAAGGTCAAACAGTAGTCGTGTGTCAAAACTACGGTGGCCCCAAAGTGCAACTCAACACAAAAACATGTTAAAGGTATAAAACCAACAAAGGAAAATAATCATTGCATCTCAAAAACCAACATTTCAAAGAACTAGAACTAGAATTCCAGAAATCATATTGTTATTTCAAAAAAATATAATTCTAAAAAAAAAACAAGGAAAGAGGAAAAGTTTCAGAAATCAAAATGAAATGTTCAAAAAGAAAAACACTAAGAAACTGTCGGTATAACGGGACATCCCTGATTGGAGGATGACGTTTGTTCTTCTTTCTGTTTTCCTTCGTCACAACGACATCCTCCAATCAGTTTGTTTCTTTTTTTCTGGAGGACATTTTGTTCTCCGACATGTTTCTTTTTGACATGTTTTGGTTCCTGGAATCGTGTTTAGTTCCTAAAATGTGATGTTATTGTTTGCAGTGAGTGATTTGTTAAAGTGATTTGCACTTCAGGACCTTCATTCAAACAAGCAACCTTCTGTTTCCCTTTTTTAAAAAATGTAACCCCCTTGTTGCTTTGGTACCCTTTTTTTTTTACATTTCTTCCTATTTTTAAGTTTTTTTTTTGCTTTCTCTACGTTTTATCCATTTTTTTTCTTTTCTATGTCTTTTTTTCTTTTGCTATTTCGAACTACATGCACTACTGTTAAAAAAAGTCAAGTTTTCGTCCCACTAAACCGGTTTCCTGTTTTCCTGTTCGACCCTCAAAAGCTCTGGATGATGCGGCTTTGAATGTTTTTCCACTGTCTTATCATTTTACAATAATGAAACCAGAAACATCTGCAGCTTTTAGCAGCATTTCTTTTAGTGCAGAGGGGGAGATCACTTTACATTCTTTTGGGAAACATTGGACTTGGGTGCAATAAGTAAAAAAAAGGAGAGGATTTGAATCTTTCCTGTAGCTGCTGCAGCACAAACACTTTGTGTGGTTTTTATTTGCTGCTTCTTTATGTGGAAGGGGCAACACCTGCTGCTTTAAAAGGAAAAGAAATCCCCCTGATCCTCTTTAGATCTATTTTAAAAGCGTTCCCCGTGGTCTTTTGATTATGGTTATGCCGCTTTTAGCCAAAATTAGGAAAAAACGTATTGTTTTTTTCTAGGATATAGGTTCCCCATCATCACAAAACCCCCCACAAGAACATGTTAAAAACACCATTTTCATTGAAGTGGGTCTTTAAACAGAGCAGCAAAGTTACTAGGTTGACTAAACTGAACATTCAGAACCTTTTTTTTTGTGGTTTCATTTTTGTTACAGTGGGAAAACGTCCCAAGCTGCAGTTCTAATGACATTTCATTCGTCTAATACAAGACTCAATCATCTGATTGCTGATCTAATGTCTTCCACATCCAAAAACGCACACATGCCAAATCCGAATTCTCCGGGTCCTCCCTATTGCTCCAATTGTTGGGGCATTTGGGGGAGCAGTGTTGACTCAGGACTCCAAAGCAGGAAGGCATTTCTTCACGTGGGTGGGCTCTGAAGCACTTTTCAGAGCGCTGGCGACTGTTGATGACATCATCAAGTAGCAGTAACCTCTGAATTTGAGGACACTGGTTGTGTCCGATTTGCCACCTTAACCACTAAAGAACTATATAGTGCGGCACTACGCAGTGCCCTGCATTATAAAAGCAATTGGGACACCACGCTCACTGCTTTTTTTTAGGACGTCATCGAATTCACGAAGAAAAATCTAATTATTTTGAGCGTTTTGGGACGATTCTTTATGAGTCCACTGTCTTCTAAAGATTAAAAACGTTGATGGTTTATTAAAAAAATACATTTTTTGGGCAAAAATTGTTCAGACGCAATGCATTGTGGTCTATATTCGCCGATCTAGTGAGCATCGATGCACACTGGTTTTTCGCAGAGACTTCTGGGAAATTTCTAGGGCTCTGGATTAGGGAATGGTAGATTCAGACAGCACTAGAAAATGGCGAACGCGCTGTGTAGTGATTAGGGGAGGAATTCGGACACAGCCTCTGTTATTCCATGTTTGCAGGGCTAAATGTGGGGGGTTAGAGGCCGTAGGGGGATAATTCGGACTCGGCCTGCGTCATAAGTGTCGTCCTTCTTCATCTGGCTGTGAACACAATAAGACGCAGCCATCTGTTAGTGGTTATTCGTTGGGGGTGAAGTTCAGCTGGTCTTTCAGGACCTTCCGTTTTGCAGAGAGCGTCTTCCTGTGGACCTTCCCTCTGACGCTCCGGCTTCCTGTCTTCATTTCTTTAGGCTCCCGGTTAGGGATGAGGCAAAGAAGATGGTGACGGTTTCAGAGTTGTAGATGGAAGGGCGGGAAGGTTTGGCACAAAAACTAAAACTGCGTTCCTTTTTCCATTGCTGGGGGGGGGGCTTTCTTCCTTTTTTTTCAAGTTTTAGTTGAAGAAGCATTAAGGCAGATCCATGTCGTTCTGACAGAGTGAACACAGTTCAGCTCTCTGCCTCCAGAAAAAAATCATCTCAATTCATTTGCTATAATCCATTTTTCCACTTTCCTGTCCTTCAATTGGAGGCGACAAGTGCATTCTGGTCTATTATGTGTGTCTTTTTTCCACCTGCAGGTGAACTTCATCCCTTTTCTGAAAAGCAGCGGATGGGATCCACGTTTCAACTCCATAGTTTCCTTTTTCCAGTGGCGTCACCATCATGATTATTCTACAAACTTCACTTCTGACTGTTTTCAATCATGAGATACATGTGGGACATCTTAAGATCCCGGCATTAAAAACAAGGACATGATTTACAAAAAGTGCCAAAAAAAAAGAAGCTTTTGGGGCAAATCTGAAGCCAGAAACAGTGAAAAGTCATTGATATGCTGCTGAACACATTCATCAGAGAGGACTACAAATCCCAGCCTCTACAGTGCAGAGCTGCAGGAAAACAAGGATCTTTTTTTTTTTGCACATGTTTATGTGTGTGTGTGTTGTGTTTGTGAGTGTGCACGTAGGTGTGAGTACTTCCTCCAGGTGACTGCTCAGCAGGGGGGGGGGCTTCTCCAGCTGAGTCTATGCTGCAGAAACAGAAGCAAACTGGGTGTTAATCCATGGAAATACCAACAAACACAGAATAATTATTTAAATGAACAAATGGTTTAAAAACTTTCTATGTTATCAGGTAATTAAGCTTTTATAGATACTTTTCAATTGTCATAAACTCCTTTCTTAGTCTGAAAGTCTTCTCTTTGGGTGAATTTTTCTGAATAATACGTCATGTTTTTCTTCTTCCAGGGTTTATAGTCAAGTGTGAATGAAAAATGGTCCATAAATGTGTTATTTTTCCAGGAACAACCACTAGAGGGCCCTGTAGGTGAGCAATGACAGCAATGCAGTAGAAAGACGAGATTACGGATGCTCTTAAATAAATAAACCGGATCTGTCACCATCATCCGTGTCTTCCATGCATTGTAAAGAGTCCGTGTAGAGATGAGGCTACAAACATTAGGCGGTAGCTCCTCCCACACTCCCATATGTTACTGTTACAGCACGCGCTTATGAATTGCCTGACACAGGAGGTGTGACATCACAAAGTGAGGAGCCGCCCCTTTAAGGAAGAGTCTGCACTGCCAGCCCAGGCTAACAGACACGCCCACATGGGGAGAAAGGAAGACATGCTGCCCCGAAGACGGCTTTAGAGTGATGTCATGAAATGGGCGGCACCCACAAGGAGAGAAAGGCGGGGCCTCAGAGATTGAGTTGTCCTACTTCCTGGTAGGAGAATAAGCTGCCAAAATAACTCATATTTCATAAAAATTTAGTGTGCTAAAGGTAACATGGTAACGTATATATGATCATATTTTCATGGATATAGTATGATGCATAGTACTATTTACACTTTTCTGTTTCCCTGACATTCCATGCATTCCTGCAGGGGGCAGGTGAAAGCTACCCACCTTGAGGTTCTGTTGCCACCACACCTTCAGGACTCTCATTTTTGTTCATTTCAGTGTTCAAGCTCTCTGTCAAGAATCAGAAACACAACATCCAAATTCAGGAATCAAGACCAAGACAAAAGGTTTGAAAAAAGAAAAGAAAAAAGGAAAAAACCTCTCATTAAATCATCTAAAAGTTAAATCGGAACACAAGGGATGAGGAGGAGGAGGAGGAGGAGGAGGTATCAACAACCTTCTGAGGAGGAAGAGGTGAAACTCCTCCCTTCAAATCGGTTCTCCTAGCAGCTAAAATGAACTCACACATCCGGTTATCACCAAAACAAAAAGCGGTTCTCCGTTTTGGCCTTACGCTGGATGCTGAAGCAGAACTTCTTCTTCTGGTAGGAGATGTAGCTGCTGACCGCTCCCACCAGCGCCATGGCGACCGCACTCACAATCCCAGCGATGGTTCCCACCTCTGCTGTGGTCTCTGCCGACAACAACACACGCCATCGTCACGCTAAGGTCTTCCATAGGAGGGGGCGGAGCCTGGAAACCCACCGTTTGTGTCGTCAGACGAGTCGATCCGGTTGCTGCTGCCGCCTGACCCTGAGGTCAGAAGAACAAAGTCAGATCTCTGCTGGAGGGAAAGGTGGGCCGGCTCACAGCAGGTGGTCCGTACTGTCCGCTCCAGAACTCTGCTTTCAGTCCAGGACTTTTCAGTCACAGATCAAGTAGGGCCACAAATTTAGACTGCAGCATTTTGTCAGAGCAAAGGTTTACAATAGCAAAGGTTGATGCGACGCCACGGGCAGATTGTCGTGGTATTCAACAGGAAAACCAGGAATTCAAGTATGGCTGAGCGTTACTGTGAAAAAACATTTCATCCATTCAATCTCATTCACAAATTAAAACACAAAAATCAAAAAAACAAAAGTATTGCTGTCTAGTTTCTACTTTAGATATGCTATTATTATTCATAGAAGACAAAACGAACTTAATGCATTTTCATTAAGATGTAACGACAATAAATGTTGAAGATCTTGAGTCATTTGATCGAATAGGTTTTATATTTTAAGTAATATCTTTAATGTAACTAGTTGTTTTTACTTATAATTTAAATTTACTTTAGACAACTTTATCTTAAAATGTGAAAAAATAGACACAAATACAGTATGAAGTAAATGGGAAATACATAGAAATAAATAGATATATGTGTGAAAAAAACTTTGAGGAAAAGTATGAAAATGTAAACCTTTGAAGAAATAGAACCTTTTTTTTCCCCAGCAAAACAGACTTATATTAGGACATAATATTTTAGAGAAAAGTGAGTCAAATTTCAAGATTAGATATTGTCCTAAAGGAGCAGGACGTCAAAAATTCATTTTAAAAATCCATCGGTAAATGTTTTCACTTACAAGAAAAACATTTTGTTGAGTTTTTATCTTGTTTTTCTCTGAAGGTAAAACTGCTTTTCACATGACTAGAGGTCTAAGCTGAACAAAGGTGGTACTTCCAGTCATGAAATCAGGAATTCTTACAGTAAAATTGTTTTTTTGATGATGACTTTTTCTAAATTGGTTGTATTTAATTATCTTGTAGAGCAGTTTTCTTTTTCACCAATATTTTGAATAAACCAGCCTGTAAGATGTGGCAGATCAACACAAAAGAAATGATTGAAAAGAAGTGGTGGGAATAAAAATAGAGTAAAAAAAACATGAATCCACAGAGTCTGTAACTACATTATTCAGCTGCTGCATGTTCTACTGGGAACAACTGTCACCATAAATCGCATTTGGAACAGAAACTTCTGGTTTTTGTCCGTTAAATAGAGATTGAATTTATCTGGAAGGATTGTCTTCAGTTTCCTCACTGACTCTTTTGCTTGGGGTTTTCAGTTTAGTGGAGATGTTTTATGGTTTATCTCTATTTTTTGTTGTTAAACAAGTGAGCGAGTCAAAAAACATTACATGCATCAAGACACAGATGTGAGGAAGAGATTCTGCAGAATTCCATCCTAAACAGAAATAATGTAACGTATGTTTTATTTCTTCTCGCTACACACTTTATACACATTTTCTCAGACTCACATGAACATTTTCACAGTTTGCTGTCTTGTTTGAACCCAAACCTTCATAAAAAAATAAGTCCACGATTGTAGAATGAGCACAGAAGGAACATGTATGTAACTCTATCAAGCTGCACGTCTCGCTGGAGGGAAGAGACTGATGGACCAGTAGCCAATCAGGACGCAGAACACAAGCTGGGTTTTCATGGTCAAAAGGAATCGGAATAAACGCCTGATCGGAAGAAAGATACATCATGTAAACACGGGAATACTCTGCCCCAATCAGACTCGCTCAGATCTAAATTTCTTTCCGATGGAGATAGGTGGGTTATGCAGATTGTTGATCCGATCGTGGTACATGTAAACGGTTCATTCCGATCGTGGGTCACTACTGCTCTGACCAGCTGCTCCGCACCAGTGAACCATGTCTGTCAGCACAGCAGCCGCACTTATAGCTTTGTGTTTGCGGGTACGACGGTGTCTGGGTGAGCTGCCGGACTCAGGAGGACCGTGTCTCCCGGTAGAACCGTGTCTCCGAGCAGATCTCGGACCACCAAAGCCAGTGTGTGTGAGCTCTAAAGCAGAAATGTCGCTCAGTGCTTAGAAACCGTTCAAACAATCACATGGATTTGTGTTGTGTCCCGACAAAATAAAGGCTGATGTTATTCCCACATATTTACGTGCAGCCAGGATGAAGATGGCAGCGTTTCCCGCATGGATTTTGTGTTCGCGTGTTAGCCCACTGCTAACCGTTCTTCCAGCTCTGTTCCACCACAAAAAAAGCACTGACCACACAGATTAAAAATAAAATGATGAGCGAACAGAAGCTTCAGAATAACCATAACAATAATGAAACAACGTTTAGAAGATCATCTCGTATATTACGGAGCTGACACGTATCTTTGTATGTAACAGCTCAACTACAGCGGGACTCATTTCCTCTTCCGGTATTTTAGAGAGTACTGCACATGTCCAAATGATTTATTCTGACCGAAAGTGTGGCCATGTAGACGTTTGTTAGAATTGGAAGAAGGTTTTCGGGGCCCATGAATTCTAATCCGATCTTTGATCCAATTATAGATACTTTGCACATGGAACCGCGGCTGCAGCGTGACATTTAAAAGAAAAAGAGAAGGAAGAAGCGCTGTGCTGAAAAAGAGTCTGCGAAACAGCAAGATGGAGAAAGGTGAACCACGACACAGAGAGGGAACGCTGTAAGCAAAAGACCGGAGCTGCGTTGGAGGACCACTGCTGTGAAACAGAAACGTATCTGCAGTCTATGCTGTGGTTTCACACCAGATGGTTTACAGTTAGAAAAAAAAACAAGAAATACCGGTAGGTCAAAATGTCCTTAAAATTAAACCAGCAAAAAAGACAAACCTTACCAAGAATTCATTTTTTAGGAAAACTAAGATGTGGTTTCCTAAACTAAGATTAATTTGCTGTTGAAAAAGTTTTCCTAACACACGCCAAACCACGCAAAGAACACGTAAATCAACGTTGATCGTGATTATTGCGCTGTCTATAAGCAATCAGTTAGTGATTTGTGTATCAATTACGTCATTTTCACCACACAAGTGTGCCGTTTTCGCGATATAAGTAGTTATACATCAGTGGTACATCTGTGGAAAGCCACACATTTGTATCGCGCAAAAATCACACACAATTGCAGAAGACGTGCGTCATATTTTCATACGAACACAAACAGCGTAATTCTCAGGCAACCAAAACTTCTGAACAAGTCAAACCCGAACTCACGTAAATACCCGTCGGGCGAAACCTTCGATGGACATCTGCGCACATCGACGAACGCAAGAAACAGGAAATGTTAAGAGCTAACAGGCCTTTAGCTTTGGAGAATCCTTCCTCCACACATCTACTGAACCACGTTCTGATTTACCTCTATATGCAGACAGTTTCACCAAATCAGTGACTAACAACATGAAGCTTTTTCTGGCGTCTCCAGACACTATGGGTTTCTCTGTATGAGACGGCCGTCTGACACGCGGGGTCCTGGGCGGAGCCACAAGTTACCTGTGCCTTTGTCGGGTTTGTAGGAGCTGTCTTTCCCCACATCCACCAGATCCTGGTCAGAAAATCCACCTGAGAGGCAGAGAACAGTTAGCGCACTGAACGAGACGGAGGTCACGTTGGAGACACGCCCACCCACCTCCTCGCCCCTTGTTCTTGTCCCCGGGTGCAGGGTCCATGCCAGGGTCCAAAGCGTCGGCCAGGTCAAAGTCATCTCCAGCTGTGAAGGTCAAAGACCGTCAGAACACAGAGATTACTGATGTAAACCACTGCTTAGCTTAAAGACAACGAGTTCTTTTATAAAGAAATACAGAATCCAGTCTGAGAACAGACTAAACTAAACCCTGAAGTGAAGCTGAGACTGAAGGATCAAAGTGTCCTTCAAACACTAGAAGCATTAAAACTGTTAGTTATCACTGCTTTTAGGTACTTACGCTATCAACACAATGTCAAAGATGAGTTCCTTTGCTCTAAAAAACACTCATATATAGGCCTGTGTTTTTTAATGATGTTCCAGGTGATCTTTTGAACTAAGCATCACAAATCTGAGCCACGTTAGCATTAAAAATGTGTACAATCTTCTTTGATTTAAATGGAGGACCAGCAGACCTTCATCAGCTCCAGATAAGAAAAACATATATATATATATACTAAACGCAGTACAGGAAGTCAGTTCATTTGTATGTGGTGAATATAAATAATCCCAGCTGTTTCCCAGTGAAGAAGAGGTTTTTTTTTCTCTTTACAAATGTTTACGTAAATAAGAAAGGTGAGACTTTTATAAGGAGGACCGAAGGTGAATCTAGCAATAATTGACTTATTAAATCATTTAAATTGGAAATGTGTTATTAAATGTGTAATTAATGAATGAAATATATATTTTCATACAAAATAGATGTAAATATTCCCGGTTTCATGTCTGTGAGGCACAGCCAGAGGCAGACGCTCACCTGGCTTGGTTCTGGGTTTTGGTGGCTGCCTGGTGCTTCTTGGGGCCTTCGGCGTCACCATCGCCGGCGCTTTGGTGGTTGTGCCTATATTCAACAAATCTTCTGAAGTCGCTTCTGCAAAGATCAAAGAATATGATCCGATTTAGAGATTAAACATGTGAATCCTGAAAGATTTCATGTCAAATGAGCTTTTTTTGTATCTTAAAGGGCCTAAACTACATAAAAACCATTTTTGAGCTTTAAGGGGTATTATAATGTTTATTCCTCACTATAAACATTTAAAAAGTGGTATTTTTGATCCATTTACGCATCTCAGTATTACTATAAAACCTGCTCTCCGAGCACCAGCCCCTCCCAATCCACGAAAACGAGCAGTTCCTCACATTGTGACATCACCAAGTGAGGAACCGCCCCTTCCAGGAAGAGTCTGAGCTGCCAACTCCGCCCCCAGGCAAACAGACACGCCCACTTTATATGTGGAGCTAGCGGTGATCGGCTAACCGCTTTCATTTTATATCGATAATATGAACATCCATCTTTACAAAAGTTTAGATGTTGTTTGTTTTCGGCTCAAGATCAAGTCGTCTTACTTCTGTGTTGGAAAAGAACTTAGGAAAATAACTAGTATTTACAGTTACAATTTCATTATAAACGTGGATATAGTTTACTCTAAAAGGATTAAATATGTTACCAAATAAGGATTAAACTTATTTGGTACCATATTTTCCACACTATAAGTTGCTCTGGAGTTTAAGACGCAACAGCCAAAAAAAAGCATAATAAAGAAGAATAACGCGTCAAATTTACAGGCGCTAACTCTCTTTCAAAGTGCTTTATGCGTGCAGGACACTTGAACAAAAATGTGTTCAGGATCTAGACGCTCCCACTGCGTGTGGGAGGAGCTACGGACAAAACGCCTCTTCGCTACATGGTAGCTCTCATTTCCAACGCATGGAAGACACGGATGATGCATTCCGAGCTCTATAAAAACCCTGCTAATCACGTCTCCATGTCTGAGTTGATGACGTCATTCAGAGTCTCTACTGCGTCTGAATGACGGCTGCTTTCAGCGGTACTTCTGTCTCTCTGTAGCTGCGTCTCCATCCACTAGGAAACTGCGCAAATTGGATTTGCGATAATAAATTCACCGAATGGAAACTTTGAAAACAGGTTTTTGCGCTTGGAGGTTTTGGAGGCGTATCTAAATGGACACATTTTGCAAAACTGCAATGGAGACCTTTTTTTCGTATTAAACGAGTCACGTGACCAACAACCGGATGGCGATGCGCCTCTTGGTAGGATCTTGGGCACAAATGGCTTCAGCCGTTGCCCCTCCCATGTGTAAGGAGCTCGCCGCTGCATGGCCTGAAGACGCCGACGTCTCCTTTGATGGATGATGATGATGAGCGCTATGAGCGAATGTATCTGCTGTCAATCAAAGTACTGTTCACATCCGTCACGGTGTTTCTAAACGACTCATGGCGTGAGTCAGTTTGTGTTTTTTTACACAATTAAGCACAATTACGATTTAATGGAAACAGTGCAATTGTGGAATTATGTACGTGTTTTTTTTTTTTACATTTCTAGAATTTGGATAACGTTTTGCGCGTATGTGTGATGGAATTGCAGCTAGTGACCCAGTTTGATGAGGCACTGTCAAAACGACCTACAGCGCCCTCTAGTGGGTTTTAGCGGGAAAACAACAAACAAATGAACCTATAAATGTTTTAGAAAAATCACACTGCACGTCGCACCCTCGGCCAAACTTAGCAACAAAACAAACAAAAAAAAGGAGAAAAAGTGACTTCTAAGAACAATGTGGTCAGTATTTATTTATTAGAGAAATCAATCCTGTTCTTACTTCCTCCTGCTGCTGCTCCCGGCTTCTTTGTGCTGACCTCTGAATTTAAAGAAATAAGACAAACAAACAAACAGTAAAACAAACAAAAAAATATTCACATTTGATTCTTACAAATGCATGAAGGGTTAAATATTCTTTCCAAAAGACATATTTGAACAACACCAAAGTGTAAAACGATCAAAGCCTTTTGTAAAACACATCAAATGGAAATATGAGGACATTTCTCTGAAGTTCATACTGTGCCACAGAATGATGCAATGACTCAGCACTCACACTGCCACCTGCAGGACATTAACTGAAACTACAGGCAGCAAATAACAAAAACTCTACTGTACACAACTCAGACCTGTGATTCGTGCACATCTAAGACCAGTGTGTAAATCATGTGTCATAAATACTTTGCCTAAGAAGTGACATAACGGAATTCCATTTAAGGTTAGGTAGGATTGGTTTCTAAAAAGAAAGGGTCAATTCACACGTCGTTTTCAAAAATACGAGCGACCAGCCCTAAACAGACCCAGAGGAAGGGTTAAGGTTACGGTTAAGGTTAAACCACCAAATAGTTCTTGAGTGCGGCTGTTTCTGCAGCTCACAGCTCCTCCAGGGGTGAATTCTCGATTCTGATTGGCTGCTGGGAGTGCATTAAAAAGTGAATTGAAAAAGAAGTTCCGGTCACCTACAGTATCTTACATGTTTTGTATCACTGCACTGTCTTCTTTAAAAGAGACTTTAGCTTCATCATCTGGACATAAACAAGCGGTAAGAGGTGAACTTTCTCTCTGAACTGATGCTTTATTTAACACATCGTGATCATCAGCATACATATCGCTTTCCTTTGCTGCTGCAGTCGAGGTCACCGCCAACTGAGCCGCCTATGGGGACACGTTGCTATGTTACCGTGACAACGCGCCGCACCACGTCACAAATAGTCAGCGCCATCCAAAGCAAAAATATAACAAGAATAAAGTCCAAAAAACTGGTTGAATATTTATTTCTTTTGTAGGTGACCATAGCATAGGCGGGTAAAGGGCCTTCATCCTTTGAGGACGGTTGCTTCCATGGAGTTCATTCATTTCTGATAACGCACACTTTGTCGACCATTAACCCTTACAGAAGACGCATCACACACGTAGAAATGTGACAGATGATAGGACTCTAACTTTAGGTTTCATTTTCAGCACAATGCAACCTCGGACGCACTTAACATACTTGCAATGCAGCAAGACGCATGAATTTCCATGACTTTTAGTGCTGATTGGATGTAAATGCGTAAAACACATAAATAATAATAATAGGAGAGTTTGATGTTATTCTTGTTTCCTTTGTGAAACATTTTAAGATGACCTTAAATGTTAAGTGGCACCTAAAACAGAAAATTTAAAACTCATATAAATGCTAATTTTGATCATATCATTAACCTAATTAACTAAATATTCATATATTTTTGAATATCTTTAATTCCTGTCTGCCACAAGTCAGGAAATGTCTGAATTAAACAAAATATTTGAATGATGTGAAGTTGACTCTGAATTATTTTCACACCGACTGTATAATAGAACTGGACTGAGTGAGCGAGACGCCATCCATCAAAAACGGATTCCTTCCGGCTCCAAGGGAAGTCACTTCAGTTTCAGTGTTTTCGTGATACGGCCGTCGCCATGTTGGAACCAGACAAGCAGTGATTGGTCCAAGACGTCTGAACGGATTCCCAAATACTCTTTCCTCACAGCAGAGCCGAGCCTCAAATTTCTTTTAGAAATAAAGTATTGATTGTGTGTGCATGGGGTCAGGAGTCATAGGTGTTAACAGAGGAGAGTTGGAAGGATGAAGGGTAGGATTTTATTGTAATATTGTGCGTTTTTGTTTTGTTCTAAATGTTAAAGCGCTTCAAGTTGCGCAATGCATGAAAGTGGCTGCGGAGGATCTGTCAATCAAACTTTCAACGTGAGACTACATGCTTTTTTTGAGTTAGTTTATAACTTGAATAAAAATAAAAAAAGGTATCAGAGCCAGAATATTTTATTCTGACTAGTAAAATGACAGTAACAGCTGCTTGTTTCATCTATAGAAGTCAGTCTGTGGGACTTTGGCTTCTTGGAGCCAGCAGGTACTTCCTGTTTGGAACGCCAGGGGGGAGGGGTCACTCAGTCCAGTTCTCACGTACAGTCAATGCCCTCCCCTTGCACGCGCTCAGAACTTACTTGGCTTATCCTTCTCATCCAGGGCATCCGAGAGGTCGAAGCCATCCTGGGACAGAACTGGAGAGGAGAGCAGAGAAACATGTCAGAAACACTCCACCTCTCCAGGTCCAGATGGTGCTGCTGTCCCACAAACACAGAGGGACAGGAACGCCTGCAGCATGCTAATCCCCTGAATGTCAACGCTGCAGCGTCGACATTCAGAGGACAAGCAGGAGCAGAGGCAGACAAAAACCCAGAAAATTCCACCGGCAGCCCACTGCAGTTCCACAACAACCGCGCGCATGTTGTGTCCGCAATGCGACCCAGGACGCGTCTGTGTGTTTTCAGGAATACCCCTCCTAAAGGAGCAGCTGCCGGGACGGAGGAGGGATTCTGAGTGCAGAATGACAGACTGCAGCTTTTGGAAGTACAGAACTCCCAAAGACTTAGTGAACGTGGTTTATTCTGGGGAGGACCCCTTAGGTAGGCATGTGTCTGTGGACCGGCGACCCAAACGAGAAAACCAATTGTGATGAAGGGCAGAGACAATGAGAGCAGAAGTCTCGCTGAGGAAGACCTCACGGCAGAGAGTCTGGACAGAACCCAGCAGACTAGAGAGTCTTTGGGGCCGGTTCACAGAAGGAGGTGCAGCAGACAGAGAGAGACAGACAGGGAGGCGGGCGAGCTGCAAGACAAAGAAAGGGAGGCTGCAGGTGAAAAAGGGAGGAGGCCACGTCCCACACACGTGTGGTGTTGCTGCAGTCACAAGGAGACAGTAACTTCTGTGCAAATGATCACCTTTGGATTCAGAATGAAGATTTAATCACAGAAATATATATTATCATGCATGTGTGTTTTTCTTTTTTACCCATCTGCCTCTGCAGCAGCAGGGAGCTGCCGGCTCATTACAAATTCATCCATGCCAGTCAAAAGAATCATGATAATAGTAATAGTAATAGCAATAGTAATAGTAACGGGAAACAGAAGAACCGAGTACAAAAAATGACACGTAATAATATAGAATGATCGAAGTGCCGCGTGCTTCCAGGCCGCAGAGGACCGTTATTCCCCCTGACTCACTGACAGCACGCGGCGCCGCACAAAGGGAAAGGCGCGTGCCGGCTCACCTTCCACGGCCAGCAGCAGCAGCAGCAGCAGACACGGAGCGCGCGGGCGGCGGGCGGCCATCACTGCAGACGGAGGATGGATGGATGGATGGATGAGGGAGGACACAGTCTCCACACCTGTCTCTACAGATGAGGGCAGAGTCAAGACACAATGGCCCGGACACGAGGGACACGCCCACACCGAGCCACTTCCGGTTGCCCTTCAAAACAAAACTGGAAATCAATGACACTACGTAAATCCTGCACCAACAAAAAAGCTGTTATGACAGTTGAAACATGGTCTCTTTTGAAGCTTTAACAGATTACTTTGACATTATTATATTTGCTTAACCTATTTTACATTGCTATTATTGTGGCTTTTTGACATTTTTGTTCATTTCCTGGCAAAAGTGAAAGTCTTTTGCACATATAGTGAGGAGTATCAATAGTTGGTATTTGGTATGTGCAATACTTGTTAATAATAACAATAAAAAAAACGTTCAAAAGAGAAATAGAGCAGAATGGAAATGCCTCTACATATTATTACTATTCATATTGAGACTATTTAACATTTTAAAACAATACTAATAAGAAGTACCAGTGAACATTTGGGCCAATGAAGGATTTTTTGCCAAGAGAATGCCAAGAGTGAGCAAAACAGTAATCAATACAAAAGGTGGCTATATGAAGAACCTAGAATATGACATATTTTCAGTTGTTTCACACTTTATTGTTATGTATATAATTCCACATGTGTTCATTCATAGTTGTGATGCCTTCAGTGTGAATATATAATTTTCATAGTCATGATAATAAAGAAAACTCTTTGAATGAGAAGGTGTGTCCAAACATTGGTCTATACTGTATTTATGTCAATGTTACAATTTGCATCCATTATATGTAGTTTTAATGGATACAACTATGAATGTGAAGAATAAAAACACTCTTTTTTGTAACTATAACAACAATAACTATAACTTGATTTTACATTTATTCCAACTTTTTTGTTGAGTTTTTAAAACATATTAACATACAGAGCATGTTTTCAAAAGGAAAACGTGTTCAAACGACAGTACAGCTCTGTGTTTCCCCATCTCCCTCCCACCCCAAACAGAGAATATTCCCATATCCCATATAACATAACATACCCATATTTGTGATGTCCTTTTTGATGTTATATTATATAGATTATTTCTGAATGTCGTTTTTGCTGCCACAGATAAATGAAATTTCCCCAATCCATTCATGTGGGATTAATAAAGTCATCTATCTATCTATCTATCTATCTATCTATCTATCTATCTATCTATCTATCTATCTATCTATCTATCTATCTATCTATCTATCTAGGTCATGTGTATACACACTCCCTCACACATACAGTACCTGCACACATACACAAACACACAAGACATAATAGAGATCCAGTCTCTACTTATGTGCACATATACAAGAACACACACACAACCACACAAAAAGAAAAAAAAAAGGTTTTTTTTGTATGATTATTGAATTGAAATGCTTACTTGATTCTTACATTTAACAAAGGATGTTATGAGTTCCTTTCAAAATAAAACTGTTCAACATAAGATCATCAGAGCAAAAATTAAATGTTCTATTATAAGTACAGCTTTAAGTCTACTGTGGTGAACCGTCATCCTTTTTCCTACTTCCTGCTGCTGTTAAGCTGAATAGAAACAGGACTTCATTGTTTCAGGATCCAATAAAAATTCTATCAAGTTTAAGTACAAATCTAGATTTTTAACCCCTCCCGTCCTGACATGTGATGGGAATTTCCGCAGTAAAATGCACAAAGTGAGCACATCTTCTTTTCAAATATTCAAAGATTTTCATTGTCATTGTATTTATACAATGCAATTCTGTTTAATGCTCCATTTGTGCTGCAGCTTCCTTCAGTTCCCATGACAACAAGACAAAAACATGTGTGTGAAATTTGAATTCAAAGAAACCAAAAGAAAACAGATTTGACTCCCAAAAGTTTGACATTCATGTTCAAAAATGTCTCCAATCCACATTCTAGAGATTTTCATTTCTCTCTATTTCTGACTCCAAACATTTCTCCACAGAATATGAACAGTTCAAACGTTTAGTTCTAGATGATCCAAAGCAGAGAAATCACTGAAAACAAACATTTCACTTCTTTCAGGAACTATTTTACTTTACACAACTCTGCTGTAGTTCCAATACAACCATACACCCTCAGTCCAGCATGGAGCGGCTGAGTGAAAGTGGTCTGGACTCTGTGGAGGAGAGTCCTGCTTTCAGAGACGCTGTAGAAGGACAGAACACCTGCTCTGTGATCCAGGTACACTCCTACTCTGGAGGGAACAGGAGCTGATATGGAGGTTTCTATGCTGTTGTGGACAAATGAGAAACTGTCTGGAGAACAAACTAATGCCCAAGATTTATCATTATAACCAAATCTACTTTCATCTCCAGATCTGCTGATGTTCTTGTATGCGACTGCTACATAAACACATTTTCTTCTCCACTCCACCTCCCAGTAACAACGTCCAGTCAGACTCTCTCTACTTAGAACCTGATCATGATAAGTAAATCTGTCTGGATGATCAGAAACATACTGATTTTTCAGGCTGAATTTTTTCATAAATGTCACCTTTCTGTTCTGCTCTGACAGTATCAGTTCTCTGTGTGCTGTGTTTGGATCCAGTGTGATTTGACATGAATATCTGAGGAAGTCAGCTCTGCTCTTTGGTTCTGGTTCTGACAGTAAAACGTCCACATGAGAGACTGTCAGTGAGATGTTTGTCCATTCCTCTCTCAGAATGTCCTGCAGTTTGTCTCTGAGCTCTGACACAGCTGCTGTCACATCCTCAAAGTATGTCAGAGGACGGACATGGATGCTGGCTGAGGGGGTGGACTCACTGAGTGGTGGCAGTGAGGGGTAGTTGAGCAGAAAGTGGCTGTGATCCTCTGTGAGCCAGAGCTGCTTCAGCTCAGCGTCTCTCCTCTTTAGCTCAGCCATGTCCTGCTCCAGCTCCTCCTGAAGACCTTTGACTCGCCTCACTTCAGTTTGCTGCTGGGATCTGATCTGCTGCTCCACATCACGGCTTCTTTTCTGGAGGAGACGGATCATCTCACTGAAGATCTTCTCACTGTCCTCCACGCTTTGATCAGCAGAGTGATTGATGGCCTCCACCTCCTGTTGAAGCAGCTTCACCTCTTTCTCTCTGTCCTGGATTCTCTGCTGGATTTGTTGCTGACTCTCCTCCAGCTCTCTCTGCTTCTCAGTCCTTTCTGCTGCAGCTGAGACTATTTTATGTCCCTCATGTTCATCCACAGAGCAGATATAACAGATACTCTTCTGATCAGTGCGACAGAACATCTTCATCACCTCATCATGACGGGAGCAGATGTTCTCCTGCAGGTTCTTGGAGGGTTCCACCAGCTTGTGTTTCTTCAATGCAGCTGCTTTCAAATGAGGCTGAAGGTGTTCCTCACAGTAAGAGGCCAGACAGCTCAAGCAGGACTTGATGGCTTTCAGTTTTCTTCCAGTGCAGACGTCACAGACCACATCTTCAGGTCCAGCATAGCAGAGACCAGCAGGAGCAGCTTGGAGTCCGCTCTTCTTCAGCTGCTCCACTAAAGCTGCTATGATGACATTTTTCACCAGAACAGGCCTCGGTGTGAAGGTCTTCCTGCACTGAGGACAGCTGTGGACTTTCTCCTCTGCATCCCACAATCCTTGAAGACACTTCATGCAGTAGCTGTGTCCACAGGGAATAGCCACCGGATCCTTCAGCAGATCCAGACAGATGGAACAGCAGAGGGTTTCTTCATCCAGATCCACTCCTTTCTGCGCCATTTCTCCTCTCAGACACACAGACTGTGAGAGTTTCACTTCCTCAGAAACCGGTTTGACTCTGATCCTCCAACCAGATGGTTTCACTGTGAGTTCAGCCAATCAGCTTCTTTCTTCTCTTCCTGTTGGTGACGCCCATCATGACAGAGGAGGAGCTGCAGATGAGGAAGAGGAGTCCTGATCTGTTAACCCTTTCAGAAACAGAAAACTTTTTTTTTTTTTGAAAAAACACTTGAGGTCAACAATTTGTGACAGTTGCAAATCAGTGACGTGCGGTCAGGTGAGGCAAGTGAGGCAGAGCATCACCTGTCATAATTGTGGTAAAATAGAAAAAGGTAAATTAAGTAAATATTATTTCCACTGATCTGTGCTAAATATACATTTTCAGTCAACTCAACACATTTTCCACAGTTTCTGAGGTTAAAATCGTCGAATTTCAGTGTTGCGCGATCACAGACGGTGTGGAAACTCCGGGTGAGGCTCGGAAGCGCTGCGCCTCACTTCTTTTGTTTTTTTTTTATTTATTTTTTATTTATTTTTATTTATTGAACACAATACAGTACAACACCAGAACATTTACATAAAATTTACTAAATAGAAGAATAGGAGAAAGAGAATACTGCAATTTGAAAGGAAGCAAAAACAAAAAGGAAAATTCTTATCAGCATGCATACATAAACCTATCTACCGTCATAATCATAGAGAAATTAGGGAAAAGTATAACATAAGAAAACAACAATTTCAGAGTTGGATAGTGTTACAAAATGCAGGGGGATACAAAGGATAAATAAACTGTCTCAGATACTGGGAATATCACTCAGGGTGTCATGAATTGTTATGCCTTTAGGTCGGGGGTCGGCAACCCGCGGCTCTTTAGCGCCGCCCTAGTGGCTTCCTGGAGCATTTTCAAAAATGTTTGAAAATGTAAAAAGATGGGGGAGAAAAATATATTTTTTGTTTTAATATGGTTTCTGTAGGAGGAAAAACAAGACACAAACATTAGTAACGTTTTCCAATCCTGTAAGAATGTCTAGAATAAATATTACATTTCTTTTTTAATTTTTTTTTTTAATTTTTTTTTTTTAACAATTTTATTGCACATTATGCCATTTTACAAGAAAGTACTTTTAGGTATGCAATAAAAAAACACAACAGCATATATCAAATACACATCTGTAACATACAGAAGAACAAGAATAGAAATAAGAACAAGAAATAGAAATAAGCCAGGGGGTTAAACTCTATGAAAAAATACTGAATCTATCACATACAGACAATGTTCTGATTGCTTTTTGTTTCTCTGAATTTCGAATACTGTTGATATATTGACCTAAATCAGAAAGGAATACAGTGAAACAGGGTTTTCTACCAGAAAATTTACATTTATGGACATGGAATTTAGCCAAAATGAGTAAAAGATTTAAAAATAAACCAGAGTCCTTGTGCATATGTTTTGATATTAGACCCAACAAGACATCTTTCCAGAATAAGACAAAACAAGAATCAATTTTATCATTAATAAAATCACACAACTTCTGCCAAAACACCTTCACTTTGGGACAATACCAGAAAAGATGAATAACTGTTTCAGGGGAATTACAACCAAAACTACAAAATGTCTCAATGTTTAACTTAAATCAATTCTGAATGAACGTTTTAGATGGATACATTCTATGGATAATCTTAAAAGAAACTTCTTTAACCTTATTAGTGATTAAAAATTTATTGGGTATTTGCCAAACCTCCTTCCATGCAATGTCTGCAACAAACATGTTCCAATAAGACATGCTACGAGGTAGTGAAACAATGTTTGTTTGAAATAATGTTCTTATTGCTTTGTTGTTTTTCCTGGGATAACCGGTCAGACATATTTTCCCCACAGGAGTATTTATGGGGGAGAGTAGAAAAGGCTCCTCAACATGAACTCTGTGTTGGAACTTAAACAGCATGCAGACACCAGAGGGAATGGCTCCAAACACTCTAGCATATTCTAAAGGGGGAACAGGGAAGTTAAATTCAGATAGAAATTCCTCATAAGTTAAAAGTAAGCCCTGGTTGTTAAATAATTGAAACACAAAAATAATCTTATTTCGAAACCAATGTTCTTTGAAGAGTGATTTACGTGTATATAAAATGTCTCTGTTATTCCAGATAGAATATTTGTGAGGTGAAAAGTTGTGTTTGTATACAAGGGACCATGAAAGGAAGGCTTGGCGGTAAAATGCAGATAATAAGTGGGATTTGACATACATCATAATTACACATGAGAAAGAAATCAACACCACCAACTTTTGATAAAATATGAAGAGGTATAGTGTTCATAAATAAATATTACATTTCAACATTTCTGTCATGGAAGATTTGCGTCATAGTCTGCGACACCCGTTGCCACCACCAGGGCGGCGGACCACTAGGCAGGTGGCTGATGGAAATCGAACCACCGTCAGTTCCGTGCATTGCTTTGTAACAATTCCCCCTCCACTAAGTGAGGGGAATGTCACAACGCCGGCATTAAATATCAAGACAATCTGCTCTCTAATATTACCAAGAAAAAAACTCAACAGTTTGTTTGTGCAGCCGTGTATTGTGTACATTAAACATTCACCCAAGACTCAAACATCAAAAACCCAATTTCCCCATATACACAATGTATACAAAAACCCACAGTTCAAACCCATGTCCTGCAATTTTGCTAGCAAAAAAAAGAACTGTTCTGGAGGATAAATGAGTGTTGGACAGTCTCACTGGAGGCCGCTCCGCCTCCCTCGCGGGAACGAATTCCACCCATCATAGAAGCTGGCACAGATCCTCGTACCGGACGATCCGAGCTCTTTGGGAAAATATATTCAGTCGCTTGCTCCTCCACGCTTCTGCGTCTCTGTCAGCTGTGCCCCTCCCGCATCTCCTTACAAATAAAAGGTGTGTCGCCCTGTCACCTGGCTGTCACCTGTCTGCTGGTACCGTTCAACCAATGGGGTGACGACAAATCCAACACATGACGACAAAGTTTCATTGAAATGAAACTTTTGAATAAATAACCAAGTTTTCAATCTTTACGTCATGCGCTGAAACTCATCTGTAGTGGCAACAATTACAGCTTGATGAAGTTGAAATATTCTGATCTCCTGCTACACAACACAGTCTGATGGCTGTCCAGGGGGAGGTTTAGCGTCACTTTGTCCTCTGTTTAGAACACGTGAAAACATTCCTGAAAAGCAAAGACCTGAACTACCTGCAACTGGAAGATGCTGAGTAGCTGGAAAAGCTGCACTTTTTGGTGGATGTGACTGTGAAAAGCAAACGTGAACGAGCTGAATGAAAGTCATTGGAGCGCAGCTGACTGTCATGGGGCACGGTCCATTTGATTGTTTTGTGTTCAAATCCTCAAAATAAAAATGACATCAAAAATCGGATTTCTTTATTACATTTCTTTAATTTTATCAAAGCAATGAAACATAATTCACTGGTATTGTAATGAAGATAAACTTGCACAACAGAGCAGTCACGTGACGCGTCGTTCTCCCAGAATGCACTGCAGGGCAAATAAACATTTAATCGTTAATGCTCTTTATGTATTTGTAGCAACTACGTCATTTTCATAGTAGGCTAATATAGCTAATAGATACATATTGCATGCATTGCCTTCATTATAAGGCTTAAATAGGGCTTTTAATATTTTGCGTCTCCAGACGTATTTGTTTTTTGTTTTTTCGTCCAATTTGGCTCTTTCAACATTTTGGGTTGCCGACCCCTGCTCTAGGTGAATCGATTAACTTAATGGATTTGAAGTATAAATTGACCTCATTGTTAAAGAAGTTAAAGCTGGGGTGACATTTCTGTAACCTATTTTTGTGTATAAATATAACACAGTATTGATACATACATTATTTATATTGTTGTGTACTGACAGGCCAAAGATTATTACTTCCTTTGAAAAGAAGTCCATGATGAATGAGAATTTATTTTTTAACCATTTGTAAACTTCCAACCAGAACACTCGTACAACATCACACAGGAAAAATATGTGGTCGATGTCTTCAACAGCAGTTTGGCAGAAGGAACAGCTGTTGTCATCAATGTTGAAACGTAATCTTAGTAATTCTTTGGCGGGATAAATATTATTCATAATTTTGAAGTGTGTTTCTTTAACTCTTGAGGGAAGAGGAAGTTTCATGAAATCGGTTCTTAATTTAGTAACAACATTTTGTTCAAATTTCTGCAGTATATTGTAGAAAAAAACCTTTCAATGAACCAATTTCTAATAAAAGAGTTATTACATTTTCTGTCCATTAGAGGGCATCCTTCAATGGATAATGTGGCTAACTGGGGTTTTATCATTACATGTGTCATTATGTTCCTTGTTAGAAATACAAATTCTCGAGGAAGAGAATTGCGTACTTTTAAGAATTCTGAAATAGGAGGATTAAAGTTATGTCTCAAACAAAATTGCTCATAATCTAAGAAATTTCCCTCCGTATCCATCAGATCAGACACCGACCAGACTCCTCTGTCAAACCATTCAGCACAAAACAAGGATTTGTTTCTGTGTAGGATGTACCTGTTGTTCCAAATGAATATTTGAGTGTGGCGAGAAATCATGCACGTACAATATTTTCCAGTATAGCAGAATTTGTTTGTGGAACTCTGATAATGCTATAGGGAGTTTATTAATGTCAAAATCACTAATAAGCACCAACTTTAACCCGCCTAATTTGTTAAATAAATAATTTGGGACACAAAACCAGAAGGATTGGTTGTGTTTGACCCACGATTTCAACCAGTTTATTGTCAGGATTCCGTTAAGACAGTCAAAATCAATAACTTTGAGACCCCCATCCT
Source organism: Oryzias curvinotus (assembly GCA_023969325.1). Lineage (NCBI taxonomy): Eukaryota > Metazoa > Chordata > Actinopteri > Beloniformes > Adrianichthyidae > Oryzias > Oryzias curvinotus. The sequence goes on from CM043723.1 coordinate 27,500,431, forward strand.
TAAATTCTTTGACCATATAGTTTTTTTTCATGTAATGAGGCTTGTTTCTCCAAATAAAGTTAAAGGTCATTTGGTTGATTGACTTTATCATTTTGTTTGGGGTGGCATTAGAGTAAGATGGATAAATGCATCTAGACAAACCCTCCATCTTTGTCAGATAGATCCGACCCAGCAGCGATATATCTCTTTGGAGCCACATATTCAACCTCGTCTTACATTCATCAAGTTTTTCACCCACATTCCTTGATTGGCTCATTTTTTGGTCTTTGTTGATATAGATGCCCAAGTATTTAATTTCTGATTTAATGGGGATATGATGGATTTCTTTTAAAGGTGTGTCATGAATAGCCAACAGTTCACATTTCTTTAAGTTTAAGTTTAACCCTGATGCTTTGGAAAAGTGTTTTACTTTTTAGATAGCTGCTTTCATTTGATGCTCATCTTTTAAAAACAGTGTTGTGTCGTCTGCTAACTGTCTAATAATGATCTCTGTGCCCAAGACATTTAACTTTTTGATTTCACTACAATTCTTAATATAAATGGCCAACATTTCAGTAGCTAATAAGAACAGATATGGAGAGATGGGACAACCTTGAGGGATTCCTACATCAACTTTGAAACTTGGGGTGGTGCCATTAGGAAGGATAAGACAGCTATTGATATTCTGATATAGACCATAGATCAGGTTTCTAAATTTAGTACCAAAACCAAAATTTTCAAGTGCTGTCATTAAAAATGGATGCTCCACTGAATCAAAGGCCTTGTAAAAATCCAGAAAGAGAATAAAACCATAGGCTCCGTGCATGTAACTAAGGAGTTCTACTTCCGCCGCCTTGAGTGTGAGGCCGACCATTTCCGGCTTGCGACTTCTATAGCAGCGACACGGCAGATTTTATCGACCAGTGCGCGTTTACATGGGCAAAATAATTTATTAATGCTATGAATTTTATGAAGTGCCTGTTCGCTCATCGGTTTATATTTAATCCGTGTGGTCACTGCTTTTTTTGTGGAAAAACGGAGCTGAAAGAACCCAGTGTTAGGAGAGGCTAACAACACGGGCTAACAACATTAGCCTTGATGGACACAAAATCCAGGACCATGAAATGCTGCAATCTGCACGTAAATGTTTGGGAATAACATCAGCCTTTATTTTGTCGGGGCACAACTGGAAACACAATTCCATGTGATTTTTTTTAAACAGTTTCTAAGGACTGAGCAACATTTATTTCTGCTCTGAAAAGCTCACACACCGTCCCAAGCCGCTCGCAGTCCGAATTCTCACGCATAACAAAACGTACACGTAACTAAGCACCCCCCCCCCCCCCCTCAACACGTATTAATTAATAAATCCGCCTGCTCTGCTGAGAGAGGTTCACTCGGCCCACTGGCATTGGAGCCCGAACGCAGAGCTCTGGTGCCGGGTCCAGTGGGCACGCATTCCCCCGCATCTCCCTCGTGAGGGGTGAAAGAGAGGGGAGAGGCAGAGAGCCAGCGGGGCGAGAGCGGAGCGGCGCTTTTCAGGGGGCCTCCGCGGATGAGCTGATCAGCCCTGTATGAGCTCCAAAGCTTTCTATCAGCGAAACACCGTCTATGCGTGACGTAAACCAGAGCAGAAGTGACACACGATCAGAATGACCGTTTACATGACCAACGATCGGATAAAGGATCGGGATAACCACCTATCTCCATCAGAAATAAATTTTGATCCAAAGGAGTCTTCCGAACGGCGCGTTTACATGACGCATTTTCTTTCTGATTGCTGCAAATACGAAACACGACTCGTCTTGCTTGGGGTGAAGTCCTCCCGCCGTACTCTTACCATCCATTCGGCTCTCACCGACACATCTATTGGAAAGCTATAAAAGCTTATAGTACTGTTGTACTTTGACGAATTCGCACACAGGGGTACACAACAATGTTGTGATGTCTTTGTCACACGTTGAAACAACAAACGCCTCTCTTTTACCCGAAATCTGCTCATATTTACTCAAAACTAGCAACTCAACAAAACTCCCCACAACAATAACACGACCAACAGGAAGTTGTCGGCCTCACACTCAACACCCGGAAGTTAACCGGAAGTTCTATCGTGCACATAGGCTATTATCTTTTATAAGGTGTCGGTATTCAATGATGTCCATAACCAGTCTTGTATTATTATGAATTGAACGGCCCTTCAGAAAACCAGATTGTGTTTCCGCAATAAGTTCTGAGAGTCCCGTCTGGAGACGAGAGGCGAAAATGTATGTTAATAACTTGTAATCTGAGTTTCTTAAGGTGATAGGTCTTCTGTTTTCTATAAGTCTAGGATCCTTGTCAGGTTTTGGGATAGAAACTATAATCCCATGTTTCATTGTGGTTGGAAGTGTACAAGTTTCAAAGATTTCCAAAAAGACTTGATACAGTAATTTTCTGATATCTTCCCAAAAGTGTCTATAAAAGTCGCCTGTGAGCCCATCTGAACCAGGAGATTTATTGAGAGAGAGTCGATTAATGACAGCATCAAGCTCAGAGATTAAAAGTTGTTTATCACATGTTTGTTTATAATTGTCGTCTATTTTGGGGATGTGTTGCGTAATCTCTTTTATAAGGTTGTCACAGTCTGTCCTTGAAAATTTAGAACTGTAAAGATGGCTATAAAATCTGTAAATTTCTGAGGATATAGCCTTTTCATCTGTAATTTCTATATCTGTTAGAGTTCACGAGGCTGGACCCAGAAGCAGGACAGAACAGAGATGGTTGTGAGAAAGAGTTTTTAATCAGTCCCAGTGGTGGTGGGGAAGTTCCGGCTTAGATGGCTGGATCCTGGATGGCAGATGAGACCAGAAGGTGTGGAGGATGCTGGAGGCAATGTCTGAAGGAAACAGTAACAGTAGGGATGGCCTGTTTGACACGGCGCATCGGCGCGCGGTTCACTCTCATGAAACAAAATGTTTCGGCACAATGTTTCAGGGCGTGTGTCAACTAGCGCAGATCACGTGGTTGATGACGTATGACGCGCGAAATGCTTCGTTTGGTCGAACCACGGTTCAGATGTCACTTGCGTTTCGAAAAGTTGGGCGCGCTATTCTCTAGAAACAAGAAAAGAATCCCAAACGATTCCTGGTCAGTTCTATTGTTTCCCCTGTATCTGAATCAGCGTCAGTTCATTGCACTTTACCATGACTCCTAGTAAAAAACATACGGTGGCTCAGGATAGTTTCTACTCGACTTCTTCATCTGTAGTGATAGCTCAGTGGAATGATTGACTGGAGTCACTTCCAGAGGTCTGGGTTCAAAACCAGCTGTAGGCAAAGATTTTTCTTTTTGCCTTGCGTTTTTTTTTCTTCATGTGATGTTTCTACATGTGTTACGTTGTTCTTTTTAATAGTCATTAACAACATTGTTTTGTTTTACGTTTTTCTCATCATCATCATCATTTCCACATTGAAGTGTTACATGGAGCTTAGTTGAAACACATGTCAATATACATCCAGTCCGCCACCAGATGCCGCTATTCGGTGTGGTTTCGAAGCCCTGAATGGGTGGTTCATTTTTCCGGCACAATTACAAGAACCCCAATGAGGCTTCATGGGGCTTCTATTCCCATCCCTACGTAACAGTAGATTAGGAATCTTGGCATAGGCATGAGCATAGGCATAGAAACGGTTTTGACAAAGTCTAGTGTTTAGCATAGGTCAGTACTCTACCGCTGAGAGCAGACGGACTGACATCGGCTGAAAGGTGAGAAGTCCATAAATAGGCTGAAGGTTGACGAGGAGACTGGAAACAGGTGAGGCGATTATTCTCCGGTAGGAGTAGGAGGAGCTCCTAATCCTAACAATATCATTCACTAGAAGTGACTTTAGGCTGTTTCTTTTTTGCCTCCTTTTTTCCAGACTGCAAAAATAAGCTGAATTTTTTTCGCCCTCTTCTATCCATCTTGCTCTGGATCTGATGTCTGCTCCTCGGGCCCTCTGAGTACAGAGCTCATCTAAATCGGATTGTAGGTTTAATATCTGTTGTCTATCATCCTCAGATGTGTCAGGTTTACCACAGAGATCATTCAGCTGTTTTACTATGTCCAGCTCCTTTTTTCCTAGATTTGATTTTAACTGTTTACTAAATGAAATTGAGAGCTTATGAATTCTGTATTTACGGTATTCCCATTTTCTGACTGGGGAATCAAGTTCCTCAGATGTCTCTATTTCTGAAATCAATGATTTAATTTCTTGGCAATAATCATTATTTTTAATAAGGCTGGGGTTGAATTTCCAGTATTTATTCAAATACTTTATACTGTTTTTGGGTTTAATATACAAGATTACCCTACAATGGTCTGTTAGCGGTGCTGCTGATATGTTACATTTAACTTTGTGATATAAAAAGTGATTTGAAATTAACCAATGATCAATTCTTGATTTTAACTTATAATTGGAATTGAACCATGTGAACTGAATTATACCTGGATTAAGGTGTCTCCATGTGTCAGTTAAGCCTTGACCGTCGCAGAAATTGTTAAATGTTCCATTAGGGTGATTAGAATGAAAATTAGAGGGAAATCTGTCCATCCAGTCATCTTGCACTAGATTCAAGTCCCCTCCCACAATGATATTATTAGATGAATATGCTAATCTGAGTTGATCCAACTGTAATGTAATTTGCTCCAATACATTTTTATTCTCTTTGATGTTATTGTAGCCATATATGTTAACCAGGATGAATTTCAAATTATCAATATCTACTATAATGATCAGCCAGTGACCGTGTGCATCTGCTATATGGGACACAATTTTGCCTTGGAAATTTTTGAGAAGTATAGCAACCCCTGCCGATCTGTAATTGCCATGGCTGAAAAAAACCTTGTCCCCCCATTGCTGAGACCAAAATGATTTATCTTCATTTGTAGAGTGCGTTTCTTGTAAAAAAAACAAAATCAACATTTTTCCCTTTACAAAATAAAAAAAAAGCTTTTTCTCTCTGTTAGATCTCTTAGACCTCTTGCATTTAAAGAAAGTAAAGAAATACCTGTTTTAAGGTGCAACATGTAGCAAAAAGGCAAACTTAACAGACCTAAATGAGGCTGAAAGTATTACTGAACAAAAACCTTAAAGCAACAAAACCTTGAATTTACAATAACCATCTTAACTAAATAAATTGCAAGACTAACTAAAGTCATGGTGTGACTCTGACCATTGATGAAAGCATATGGACCTCGAAACATCGTCTTACAACCATTCCTCCTCGCCTGCTCAACTTTGGGCCACACCGCTTTCCTTGCCTCTCTGTCTTCTTCGATGAGGTCTTCTGCAAAGCGAATGTTGAGGTTTGGACAGACAGGATGGTGTTTAGTCATTCGCCACAGCTCGTCTCTGTATCTCCTTCCTGTGAACTGAATGATGATTTGACGAGGGTGGTTGACATCGGTTGGGCCCAGTCGGTGTACCGTGTCCAGAATGTTGTCCACTTTCTCTGTCCAGGGTGGTGCAATCTTTGTGATGATGTCTGCCACTATTCCTCGAGTGTCTTCCCCTTTTACTTCTTTAACACCATTCAGTCTCAAGTTCCATCTTCTCTTGTATCTTTCCGATTCCAACATTTTCTTTTCCACCTCTGATGCTCTCTGCTCTAACTCCACATTTTTCTCTTTCAGACGTTTCACTTCTTCTTCCAACTTTTTATTTCTGTCTTTACATTTTTTGATTTCAGCAGAGTTAAATTCCACGGCTTTGGCGATAGCAGATATGGTCAGAGTGTTTTGCTGCAGCTCCGACTTAAATTCCGTCATCATGCCTTTTGAGGCTTTCAATTGCAGCCAAGATTGCGGCGTTTGAGGCTTCTTCTGGTCTGAGAGAGCAGGCTTCATCTGGTATTGGCTTTTTCTGTGGCGCTGCTGGTTTCAAAGGTGATGCCACGCTGTTTTTTGTCCCCTTTACATTTGTTTCCATGTCCTCAGGCGTGCAGTAGTCATGTGGAAACAACATTTTAGCTCTAGCATTAGCTGTAGCTTTAGCATTGGGTTTACTAGCCATGCACGTAAAGTTGTTGGGCGTGTTAGGCAATCTTCAGTTGGCTCATAAGCTTGCTTTGTTTTATCTTGACATCCAGTGGAGAGTCAGTTTTCTAACTATTCCGTCTTAAAGTAACGTTTTCAAGGTAGGCTTCAGGTGAGGCATGCCTCACTAGGGGGCAGACATGAGCTGACAGGTGCTTTGTAGCTACACTGGTGTCTTAGAAACAGACTAGGAACGTCTGTCTTCATTGAGAGGAGAAACTCATAAAATGGGGTGTTACCAAGATGGCGGAATAAGCGGTTACTTTTTTCGGGGCTCCGACGCTTTACCTGAAATAATAACTCTTTCTATATGAGACGTTCAACCAAAGCTAAAGAAAATACCAGCAAAGAACTCTCAAACCGATTCAGCTTGAAAGAGGTTTGTTTACCACTGTTTTCGTTATATTTTTCAAACTTCGACGTGAAGAAATGGCTAACACTAGCAAAGACCATGAGTACC